>JAXQQM020088327.1:0-319336 GCA_034641835.2 Pinus albicaulis | reverse complement strand
TTTAGCTTAGTCATTAATTTTTTGTCTCAATTTCATCATCTAGTAGTATGTTTAGTCATTAATTTGGTCATTAATTTAGTCATCGATTTAGTCATTAATTTCCACAATTAATGACTAAATATACAACAAAATATATTAATATATGACCAATCAAGAAAACCAATTAATGACCAAAGAAATATGACCAAAATGTTGGTCGTGTTATAAGATAATTTAAATTAGCTACCAATAGTCATATATATGCAAATTTTAATCATAGTTTGAAACCAAAAAACGACCAAAGAAATATGACTAAATGTTGGTTGTGTTATAAGATACTGTAAATTAGCTACTAATAGTCATATATATGAAAAAATTAGTCATAATTTCTAATCACAAATTTATCATTTGTTGTAGTCATTTATCTTTTTTTGGTAGTTTCATATTCATTATATAAATGACTAATTTAGTAGTTTATATTCATTTCATTTGCTTTCATTAATAATCATTATAAACAACTAATTTAGTCATATTCATTTTATTTGTGTTCATCATTATTCAATGTAATCTACTAATTTAATAGTTTTAGATTGATTTTATGTGTTCATTATTAATAAACATAAATTAATTAGTATGATTTTGCAAATAAATTAAAATAAAAATAAAAAAATCCATACAATGTGCATGTTTATCTAATATAAAAACACAAAGTTACATATGTTAATTAAAATACTAAACAATGTCAAGTGCAACTATGAATAATTTTAACCACATAAATTATATTATATGAAATGTCAAGTATTACAATATAAGTTTCCAACTTAATATTGGTTGGGAGAAAATTTACACAAGAAATGTTGTTTCATTACTTCAAAACATTATCATTGTATTTCCAAGGCATTGCAGGTGAATTCACCAACTCTGAAGACTTGACCATTAATCTGTATCTGTGTGTCTTACGTGAGGTATTGGCTCTAAGGGCATCACTAGACCGATTCTCTTCTCTCTCTCTGTATTTTTGTGTTTATCTCTCCAGTCTTATTGTTCTCCTCTTTCTTCAATTATCGCTTCTTGCCATCAATATTGAGTTCCTTTTCTAGAAACCAAAGAAGATACAATGCAAAGTGTAAGCCATGTAAGACGATGAACACTAGAATATAAACTAAAATAGACTATAAATCATTTATACGACATATACCTCAACATTAGCAATGTCAAAGCCATTTTTCCCAATAAAAGCAAGAAAATTGATCATTTTTTCTTTAGTTGGGTGATAGTGTCCACTATGTGGCCAGATGACCTATATAAACAAAGAAAATATATTTTCACCATAAAAAATAACACCTTATTAACTTAGTATTCAACCTTCAGGGAAATCTTAAACACAATCATGTCAACCAAGTTACATTCTAAAAAGCTCAAGTTGTAGATTACTTGTGAAAACAAATAATCTGAGATGTGATGTCTAATCATTTTCATTTTATTTGCCACAACATTTCATTCTCTGACGCATGAACTTGGTCAAGTATTTAAATAACATGTGCTCAAATAACATCATGAAAATATTCTAATAGTCATGAAATATTTTAACACACAACAACTAAAGGATTTCAATCAATATCGTGTAATACTAATTTTGTCTTCAAGATTTAGTTGTTGTTTAAATGGACATGATACCAATTATTTTATATTTTATAGTTAAAGTACAAAAAAAATAAAAAATAAAAATGTTCAAAATACAATAAAACAATAAAGAGAAGATATCATGGAATGGATATTGCAGTTATAAAAAATTTGTTTACATGTCCACTTTTGTCTTGTCTCGCATTCCTAAAACATTTTATTGCCCAAAATAACCAATGAGATGAAATAATCACAACATTAAAAACCATAGGAATCCCTACTATAAACATTTCCAAAGTCGATGGTTTAGGTGCCTGAAGGATCTCCAAAAACAAATGAATCATATCTAAGTCATGCTATGCATTTTCTCCCCATCCTTTTTCCAATCACATTTCCTGTAACCTATGCACATCGGAGTCAAGTAACAATCAAACGTAGGCATTGAAATTTGTTTTTATATTATATATATATATAATTTGAATATAAAAAAAAATTAACTGAAAACAACTATAATACTAATATTATCAATTTTTGGATGTTATTTAAATGGATATGATGCAAAGTATGTTCAATTTTATAATGTAAAGACAAAACAAAATGAAAGTAAAAGTTCAAAATACAATCAAACAATAAAGAGAAGATATCATGGAATGGGTGTTGCAATTGTACAAATTTTGTTTTTTACCTATCCACTAGTGTCTGGCATTCCTAAAATTGCTTTCCCAAAATAACCACGAGGTGAAATAATCACAAAATTAAAAAACATAGGAATCCTTCCTAGAAACATTTCCAAAGTCGATGGATCAGGTGCCTGAAGGACCTCCAACAACAAATGAATCATATCCAATCCCATTTCCTATAATCTACCCACACCAGAGTCTGGTAACATTCAAATGGAAGTTTTTATATTTTTGAAAAAAAAATGGATATTTTTCAAACATGCTAAATGCATGGTAAATATATTCATAAATATTTACAGAAACTAATATTAAAATATTTTATATTTTTGTAAAAATAATGGAGATTTTTCAAGCAGGTTAATTGCATGGTACAAAAATTGTTTCCACAAATGTATCCATATATACAGTGGATCTTACTCATAAATATTTGTAGAAGATTTTTCAAGTAGGAAACATGTATGGCTTTGGAGTCCTATCTGTGTGAATGTTTGAAATATTTGATGTTGATTCGATTTTGTTCTTATTTATTTGAGCTTTGAAGGTCCTTCATTTGGTGAGCCTATAATAAGAGTACCTCTACCACCCTAACCCTTACACGAAGTTGGTGTCTGAGTAATTCTAGTCCTTCAAGTTGCTACAGATGAAAAAAAATGGATGTCATACCCACAAAGTATAAATTTATAGACTTTGATTACTAACCCAACCATTGTGTATGTATGTGAAAGGGGCTTTTACTGCTTGGAGCATTAGGAGGGCCTAGAAGGTCGCCTAGAATATTGAACTGGAAATTCCAAGGCTTCGAAGTTGGTTTATTTTGAATGATCACAATTTATGGTGTCCTCATCCTACTTTATGAAATAAAAGTCAAGACAACATGGTTCTTGGTCCTTTCATTTTTCCAAAGAGGCATTAATAATATCAAAGACATTTTTGATTCTTAGACATGGGAATGTGTCTCTTTTCCTAGGTAGAAAAAAGTTCAATGTAGCCAATCTTCATAGACATGTCATGGACCAAGCCAAGGTGATCATCCCCAACTTACTCTTCATGAAATTAGGCTTGAAATCCTCTACAACCTGGTGGATAGAGTTGAATTAGAACTAGGTCGCGTCATTTACAAAATGCATGCCAGTGAATAACACTCACTAGGTTATGCGAGCAAATAAAATGGGAGAAATATTTTCTCCTAGAGGTTATCCACTTGGGTGTGTAATACTCACTACACCCATTTCCTAATAGGTTTCTCTCTTAGGGTACAAAGTGTCTTAGGCCAACAACTTCCCTAGAGCTCAATAGATTATTAGAGCTGCAATTCTATTTCTTGTGTGTAAGAAAAGAAATAATTATTGTTTAGATTTTAACAAGGACCAAGATGCTCAAATTTTTACTTGGGAAAACAAAGAACTTACTTATTACATTATATTGCCTCTCATTCTCCCTTTTCTTTCTCTATGGAAACGCAAAGTTCTAGTAGAAGGCCAAGGCACGAAGCTAGTTATGTTAATCGCTACAAGCGAGCATCACCATAACAGACCATGTAGCCCTCAACCACTTCCCTAGATTGATAAGTTGTTAACACTTTCCCTCGTTATTTCAAAGAAAAACAATCCAAACAAAGATGTTTATCATGTTAATTATGGTTGAATTTACAACAATTTTTTAGGCAACTAATGATGGTTGGGGGCCATTCCTAATGACAAAGAAGATACTGATTTAATTGCAGGTTTCATCATGATAGTTAGTGAATTGTTTGGAAATGTGTGAACACTGATTTTATGCCTTTATGGCAAGACTTTTGCTTTTTTTTTTCGTTTATTTCAAGCGGATTTTAAGAAATGTTGCTCCTTATAAAATGTATGTCCATGTGTCAAATTTGATAGGCTATATGTTTTTGGGCAGTTTTTTGTAGATTCTAGGGCTTTTCACACCACTATTTTCAATTGTTGAGGCTTCTCAATTGTGCACCATTTTGTGTGACATTACTAATATGTAATATATTTTATTGATAGTTAAAGGAAGCATTTTATACAGAAAAATAATTAGAAATAAAAAATTCAACATTACAACTAGGATTCATCATGTTCAAGAATTCTACCATAGAACATCGATCACATCAGAACTATAGAAATGAGTAGGAAAAAATATATGGTAGGACATGATGTCATGATCCTCATGATGCTTGAAAATTAAAATTGATGCATACTAACTACCCATTACTAACAATCTTCATGATGTTAAGAAAACAATATGTAGTATATGCCAAATTTCATCAGTTATCTCGGTACCAACTAAATGGCACATATCATTTCCTACCATGTGGAATTTTAGTTCAATATTATTCAACACCTTATCAGTTATATATATTTTTATTTCTGATGGATTCCTCGAAGTTCAGAAACTAGTTTTCATAACAAACATATCCAATCTTTGTTCACAAGTACTTCACCTTGTTGACCACTATCTCAGAACATTTATTCATAAAGGGGTTTTACAATTGTGAAAAATAGAGTTAATATATTGCATTTATATGGGGGGAATTTATATGTATTGGGGATTCTAAAAAAAGTATCTAGTAAAAATAGGGCTTTTTTATTGGAAATATGTATTGGGAATGGGGTTCAATAGAAGTCTTTTAGAAAAATGTGTGGTGTGAATATGTGACTCTACTGATTTCATATGGGATAATGTTACCAATTTGAATCCCATATAAAGCTGCAAGCTTCTATTCAAAGTGGTAAATGAGGGTGAACCCTCTCAAACATATGTGATTTAGTGGCACATTTTGGACATGAACTTCCTTAATTACATTTTGAGGTGCATGAACCTACTCAATCACAGTTGTGTTTTTGGCTTTAAAAGTAGTGACCCAAAATACTGATAAGACTTGTGTTGCAATTCTATTATATAAGGAAAAACCCAAAATTCAAACACTACATTAGAAGTGGGAGGTTTTAGATGTGTCCGTAGGAAAACTCAGTGTAGTACACAAGTTCATGAAAAACATATCAGGATGGTGCAGTTGTGGCCAATCAAATGGTTCTTAATGATATATTTTATTTTCTTGCCTGGTACAATTCTCATTAATACTAATTTACAATTTTATTATTAGAATATTCACTACCAATATATGATTTTGTGGCATTATATATTAGATCATATAATATTTCAACTCCTTGGTCATACAAGAGAGTCTACCCATATTTATTCTCTCCATATTATGGATTGTTCAGCCAGTTTGTGATCCTACCATCTCCTTGGAATTTAATTCTATTGTACTAATGACCTCTCTCACTCCCCAAATCATTGCCATCAAACATGCCCCATTGAGGATCTAGATCAATGCTTGAACCATACTCATAACTTCCATTCCTGGTAGTTTCAATTGGAGAGCCATGTATACTAGATTGCTTGATTTCGGTGGCTCTTGCTCGAACAATATCCTTAGATGAGTTTGACATAATGTTCATATGAGCCTGGAAGCTACTTGGTGTAATTTTCTTTAAATATTGAAAACAACAGAGCAGAAATATCATTTTTTATCAATTTTTATTGAAGCTTCTGCATACAACAGACATTCTCACAATTGCAACACAAGCATGTTCCATCAGTATGAATTATCAAATTGTGTAGGCAAAATTGAAAGGAAAATTGCATTCATTTTAGGCAAAAGAAGAATATGACATTAAGGTCCATGCCAGGACAAATTATGTAGACAACTTTGTGGAGTCAATACTTACCATGTGTTTCAGATACATAGCAAAGGTTGGCTTTGAGAGTATCCTCCCAAAGCCAGTGTTCTTTTATTGAATTCACTATCTCTTATAGTTGCAAGGCGGCATTGGCAGACTTAGTTGATTTATTTACTATAATTTGAGAAAGATCTCTCCTTTCATCTATACATTTCTCTACCATCTTGATGCCAAGTGAAATGGGCATTTTCACGATGTGAATGCCATTACCATGTAGTTGGGTAGTCTACAAACTAGACATATCACTAGTAAGGTTGTCATATCAAACTCTTTCTCTTTCTCTACTCAGTGACGATGAATGTCTTCTTGGACAACTTACAATAGGAGATTCAGTTGTACATTGTGCAAAGTTGGGGGCTCTAGGTGTCTCCTATTAGCTAACATTTATTTTTCTGGCATTGTGGTACTTAAATTTAGAGGTGTTCCACCTGAAAGGTAGGTATTAAATAAGGCTGCAAAGTATTTTTTCACTTTTAGAGAAGTTCCTTGTGGAATTACTGAATTTATAGAGGACATGATGCTACCTTTTCTCACAGAAGAAGGTTCAGGAGGAGGAACTAAATTCTCCTAACTTAGTCTTGGCATGGAAGATTGAAACATTGGTTTTGATGATTGCATGGATGAACTTGGTGAGGACTTTGATGAAAACAATACTGACTTTGAATATGGGTTAGAAGACCTTGAAGAAGCTACAAAGTTTGGTTTTTTCACTGAAATTTTCTGTGTTGTTGGCTTTGATCCAGACATAATTGACCTTGACGAGGGGATTGAATACCTTGAAGAAGATTTATATTTGGTTGTTCACATTGAATTTTTTCATGTGGTTTTGTTTCTTAAACGATCATTTCCATAGGAAATATTTGGTGCATAGGTTCTTGACCTTGATGAGGGGATGGAAGACCTTGAAGAGGCTACAAATTTTTATGATGCCACTGATGGTTTATCTGTTATTTTGTTTGTTAAAATTTTTATCCCAGAGGAGGGTGTTATCCAACATGAATTTGAAACCACCCTCACACTTTTCAATGAAGGTTCTATCTGAATGTTAGGGAGCTTCATATTATTGAAAGTCAAACTCATGTACCAAATTTTTTTCAAACATATCAAAAATAGAAACAACCTATTATATGTCAATTAAATATACATAGAACCAACAAGAAATATGGTAGAATATAGAATTACCAATCCCTTCAACTAGTAAAGAAAAACAAGAAGAAAGCACCCAAAGGACCAAAAATAACAATACAATACAGACAAATATTAGTATCTCAACAACTATAATTGCAAGCCATAAATTAATATCATATATTCCAATTGCAACACTGAAAGAAAATTCAAAATAACACAAAAGAAGAGACAACACTGTATTACACAAGTAAACATTGTTAATGGAAAGATGCAACATGGATTGGAAGAGTCGTGTCTTTATCAGTGAAATTTCATGAGACCATTGAACAATTTCACCTTGACAATATTTAAATAAGTTAACAGAAACCCTTGACCTATATTGTACAATTTATGGGATGGAAATCAATATGTATTAATCTTTGCTTGGTTTTAATTGGGTAGATGAGGAATAACTTAGAATGGCATTGTATGTATTCTCGTTTTAGAGCTCAAATTTTCAAGAAGGCTTTAAGTACCCACATTTCAAGGATCACTAGAAGCGGTTAATAAAGAATATAGAAAAAAAACTAACCAGTGGTGTAATGAATGGCTTTCTTGGGACGTAGATTGACATTGGCCAAGGCAATGTTGGAAGCAAGTTTCAATATATTGGAATATTATGGCCTACATCCCTAAGGGGTATTGAAATAATTAGAAAGAAACAATTTAAATTTTTTGTGGACAGGTAAGAGGAAGAAATAGGGCATTGCACTTGTAAAATGCTAGTCCTTGTCTAAACCAAAAGAAACTAGAGGCTAGGATTTCAAAGACATTCACTTGTTTGGAAAAGTTATAGCTACCAAAATTCCATGGAATATTATTTCCAAATAGGGACTCTGGAGGCAGGTAATATACTGAAAGCACATTAAACACCTTAACATGGAATAATGAGATAGGAAGGAAAACAAAACTACCCAAAATGTGTCTAAGTCTAGAAATCATTGGCACTAACTTTCACTTTGGTAGGTGTATGGTTAATATGGGGAGTTGGAAAAGGGGGTAAAATCAGAATAGGGGCTAATACACAGATTTGATGTGAAGAAGCCTACATATGACCATTGGATTTGATTTCTACTTTGCAACGTCAAGGAATTCATACCCTAGGTTAGGGAGCTGATGCAACATCTGCATCAATTTGGCAACAAATATGGAAGAAATGAAACGAGTTTGGTTTCGAAAAAAAGGAAATATGCCACTCGAAGGTATTTATGGATAAACATAAGAAGATTCATATCAGAATAAGAAAGGAGGATGTTCTATTGTACTCAAGGAACCCTGTCGTGGGGGATATACTCCTATGTTAGGGTACAAGGAAAATTTTATAGATACAACCTAGGAAGATGTGGCTTGGAGGTGAAAGATTCCATGGAAGTCTTATGCTCCTTAAATTCAAAGGTTTAGATGCCATTATCTCTTTGGAAAAAAGCACTAACTTGGAAAATACTTCAAAAATGCAACAAGAATGGTCCAGGGCGGCGTACACTATGTAAGAAGGAAAGAGAACCAGTTGATCATTTATTAACAATTCCAAATATGTAGGTAAGTTATGGGAAGAGATGAAGTAACTGAATTTTTCTAGGGAAGGGTGACAAGTGTAGACTATGGAGGAGGCTTTGAAGAATTGGACCCATAATAAAGAACTTAAAGGTTTTAGAGCTCTTCCTATTGTGGTTTCGTGGAAGATATTGTTAGCTTGAAGTATTGATATATTTCAGGAAAGATAAATTCCTCCATTTAAATGTGCATATAATATCAAGTCAATGTTTAGAAGCATAAAAATACATCAAAAGACACAGAAACCCGACATGCAGAAGAAACCATGAATTGATAAATTAGGGCGACTTGTATGGTGCTAGCTAAGAGCAACATACTCTTTGTACTGCAAGAGGTACCTTATTCCTAAATGATTCTCTTCTCCTTAACTTCAATACAAGAATGGGTACAATACTAATAACTATGTTGAGTTGATGGATCTAATGATCTTAATGAAATCGACAACAGACATGGAGGTGACAAAATTGTTGATTTTTGGTGACTATGATGTGGTTATACACTAGATGAAGGGATTCTACAAAATGGGGAACATCAATTTTCACCTTATGCTAGCTCCAATGAAAAAAATGGAGACATTATTCTCCAACATATCATATCATCATGCTTGTAGATAACCTAACACAAGATCAGATGATTTATCAAAATGAATACCTCTGACATAGGTGTGATCCTAGAGATCGAAGAAGGAATCAACCAACTAGACAGCTTGAAGACAATAGTTGGAGTTTGAAGTTGTTTACTAAGTGTTGAGTAGTAGGATGTTCAAATTCTGGTTTACTAATTTCTAGAATTGTTTAAATTCAAATAGTTTTTTTGATGAAATACGTATGTATATGGACTGTAATGTATTTTTGAGAACAAGAAAAATAATGTATATTTCTTTTGTTTTGGAAAATATATTTGTTGTGAGACTAAATTAAGGGAAGTGAAGGTATAATTATCAAAGAGTGCTAGTATGCTTCTAGGTTTTATGAATTTCGTTATAATAATGTGAGAAAAACATAATAAACAAAGACTTTATGTGGTTGAGAGACTGTGAAAATGAGAACTCAGATAGATATACATACCAAGGTATTGTTAGGGGTGTCATAATACCATCTATTAACAAATTTTGAGAATATACCCTCGCGTGCCATGACAGAAATGAGCATGAAGTTCATTCCTATACACTCAAAGAGTAGGAATGATCTTCTTAAACCCACAATATCTATATTAAAAAAATACAGAAACAAAAACATACCGTAAGAGAGAAATATACTATTAAAAATTGTCGATTACCTAAACAAAATTTTGTGCAAGCTTCAAGGTGTTGCTGCTAGTGTGCTCCTAATCGTTAACAATCGACTATGGCAGCTGGAAACTCATTGTGGGATCCTAAATTTCAAATATTGGAATCCCAACAGACAAATGCACCCAGATAACAAACAAAATAGCAAAATTTTCGTCACAATAGTCCATGTTCACCCTGACAAAACCACATGATTTAGTACTTCTGATGCGATGATGACAAGATGTTGTAATTATACCATAAAATAATGCACTGCATAATTTACAGTGCTTCCTTAGTAGTAAAATTGATTTCGAATTACAAGATCAAACTCCAGATGAAAAAATATTGAACTAGTAAAAAATTATGGCGTGTTTCTCCATCTACCCCCCATAAACCCCAAATATCTATCTAAAAAATACAGACACACACTGTAAGAGAGAAATGCATTGTCATTAATGCTACATGTTTGTGTGTAAAGTTGGGACAAAAAAATTAGATGTACCTTTTAACAATTTGGTTTTGGCTCAAATAGAATTAAGGATATCATTAGTTGGTTCACTTACTCAAATGCTTCGACAACACCATAAGCAGGAGAGCCAAGTGCATGCAGTTTCTATACCTGGAGTCGGTCTAGTAGTGATACCAAGACCAGGCATCACAAATGACACAGCTAGCTGATCGAGCCACTTCCATGAGTGATTTGAAGATTATGAGTCTTGAGATCGAGACTCATATCGAGAAGTTCCATTTTCGGATCGAGATTGAGATGCACATATTAGCACCCATAAAATCCCATATTAGCACCTATGCACATCTTCATGATGTATGGAATTTCAAATATTCACCAACTCCTTTATGTTGTCATCAAACTCGTCAACCTTTGCATGCTCATTTTTGGTAGCCAGTGGATAGTCCATTCGAGATCATCCTCCATCACTCTAACAACGTTACTCATGTTGTAAGCGTAATTGTCTAAGGAATTCCTGACATCCATTTTCTTTCTGTGTACTACATCCTTGGACCTGTATTTCTCAGCATCGTGAAACATTTTCTCAATATCCTCCTTACTCAATCTACCCTGGTCACTTATGATTGTGATCTTGTTCTTCTAATTATTGATCATGTCTATCACAGATGCGTTGAGAATAATGTCGTCATCAATATCAAAACGCGCATTAATCCGGGGAACTGTTCTTGGAGCTGCAGGATACATGCATCGATCCAAGGAACTGTTCTTGGAGCTTCTAGATGCCACAAAAATTAAATCTTCCCAGCAAGTTGTTGTCTTGGCTTGACTTACCAAATACTGGTATGAAAACCATCCAACCTATGAATGTCAGTTGAGAATACCCAGAACAAGGACCCATTAAAATAATACTTATAAACACAGTAAATATTGAGAAATGAAATTATAATAAAAAATTTTATGAGTCAAATTCCAACATACATAAAATATATTAATGAAGGAAAAAAAATACCGGAATTTTACAAGAAATATTCATTTTATGAGCATGTCAAACAAAATTCATAGAAAAAAACAATTGTTAAGAATTGTTTTTGACCAGCTCAAAAATGCAGTGACCTCTGTTTACTTTGTTCACTCTCTATTTGTTGTTTACGGTGTGTGTCTGCATTTTTTAGAACCCACTATACACGTGAAACGACAAATTAGTTTGGTTGTTTGAGACAAAAGAACATACCTACTTCTTGTTGGTGTGGATAAGGGTGTTCCTTGGGATGAGGACTCTCAAATGACCATTTGTAGTGTCAAACCCTAGTGAATGATGAGTTACATTCAGAAGAATCATTTCTCGAGTTTGGTCATCACCGTGTCTACTAAAAATAGCAACCTGCACCACAGCCTCTTATGCGAAGACCTCATTAGGGTTGACTATATTCCTGGAGAGTTTCTCGCCATTACAAAAGGCCTACAATAATGACTGAACTCTAGGAATCCTAGTAGACCCTACAACAAGAATCACATCATGAATGGAACTCTTGTGCCGTCTGGCAAGAGGTCTTTGTGCAAGGCATGCTTGGAGTCGAAGGGCACCGATGGGTAAAGTTCCATGGATTCTCAGATTGCGGCTTGTAGGTAATTCATGCTCTGTAGCTCATTATAGGAAAACACAAGCCTGCTAGATGGCTTAATATTTTCTGGGTCTTGAAGTTTTCTTGCAGCGACGAGATCGGTTATATCTTTCTAAATCACTTCCTCTACTTTGGGATAAGATGAAAAGAGCAAGAGGAAGCACGTTAATGTAGCCGATGTGGTGTCTCTTCCCGCAATATGAAACAAATGTAGGTTTTAACCCTGTACAAAAATTATCTACAAATGAATCTTAAAACAAAAAATAGCGAGAGCATAAAACATAAAACAAATAAACACTAAGATTTTCCCCTGGATCCCAAATTGAGATGACCAGCTTGATTTTTCATTATATTAATTTTAATGTTACAACACATATATATACATGCCGAAGCATACATAAACCCCAATCCATTAACCCTGGATTAGAAGATAACCGTAGTTCCCTTGACCGAATCTACAAAATACCAGCGGCCGAAAACCATCATCCCCCAAAACCATGTGCAAACTCATGCACAAAACCATGGGTGGGTCCGCCTATGAGTGGGTCCGCACACCAAAAAAAATTTCCCAGGGCACTGCCCCGGACCCTGACAGGGGGGGCTGCCACCCCCTATGACCCCCCTGCTACATCTAGTGCAACATATAGTGTGTGATGTAACACATACCCAAAACAAATGATGGTTCTATCACATCGTCATCATTTGGTACTACCTTGGTCATGAGCGCCTGGACTAATATGGATAGAAGATCCTTCTGAATGCAAGTCAGATCTTCGCTCTGCTTTGCAACGCTTTGATAAGCTTTTGAGGGACTCAAAATTACATCCAGCTAAATAGAGATGAGCCAGGGTAAGAAGAACTTGTCCGAAGTTGATCTCTAGAAGATGAGTGGTATCTCTCTCCTTGATTTCCCAACTATGTAGGCTCAGTCAACTCGCCTCTAGCTGAAAAAAAATAAAGGCAGTCCCCCCACCTACCATTATCATCCTCTCCTAGCTTCATGAACATGCCAACAACAATCATCTCCGTCTTCGCTGTAGGATGAAACCTGTGGCAAAGTCCTGCACAACCCTAATGGCTTCGGAGAAGTTCTTCGGATTGAGCTTCTTCTTGATCTTCCACAACAACGAGATCGGTGTCGTGGTTCTCTCTATGCAGAGCTCCGTGGCCACACCGAAAGTCTGAGTGAAGTCTGAAACATGAAGGTTCATGTTGAGCCGCTAATATGACCACTTTTTAACACCTATTTCATCCATTTCTACTCTTCTTTATCATGTAATTTATCATAATTTATCATATAAATCCATTTTATAATTATTTATACTCTTATGGATAAATATTATTTCTTCTCCTTTATTTTTAATAAATCGATGATTATTATGCATAATTTTATCAATGATGGTTTATTAATATATTTTTTAACATCACCCACCATTTTAGCCTCCAATATATTTGCCAGATTGCAGATTTTATCTCCAGCACATCATTCAATATTCCAACTCACAAATTCGCTGAAATAAGAAGTGTCAGTTTTGCGTTGGATATTCTGGGTAAATCGAGAAGAATCTGTAAAATCCGAAACATGGGTTTTTTCCAAAACAGACCAAATTAACTTTTGTAAAGAACAGTTTGCCCAAATTCGGCCCGTATTGAGAGAAACAGAAGGTTCTTTGAGGAATATTTTCCTAAATTCGTTGTTGTGGCCGTTTTCCAAATTCTTCTAGTTGCAATACCAAATTCGACTTGTTCCTATTGAATGATGGATGGAAATATCTTTTCTTGTTGATCAATTGGTTGGGGACAATCCAATTTTGTTACGAGGGATCATATTTACTATTTAATTTCTCCTCTTTCTGATTATAAAAGGAAATCATGTATTATGTATTGGGGAGATTTTTTTGGAGAGAATTCCTGTTGTAATTTTCAGAGTTGTTCATCGACTCTTGTTCATTGCTTATAAACTCTGCTACATATGATCAATAAATAAGTTGTGTTGCTGCTCATTCGATTATTCAGAAGTAACTTAGTAGTGCTCATTGGCGGCTAAGGTCCCGGCCTCTGGTGGAGTTCACTGCGTCTTTGTATTATATTTTTTATTCTTGCAACGTGTGAGTGATTTGATTTAACATTTATTTCTTTTAATCGCATTTCTATTTCAATTTATTAGTTTACAATATGCAAAGAGTTTGGTTTTTCTTTTGAGAACTTGCCTAGTTTACTTTCACTAGCAGCATTAATGATTTAGTCCAATTTCCATTTTCATTTAGTTGTTTTAATGCAAGATCATCAACTGTAGAGAATACTGGTTATTGCTCCCATGTTCCCAGATTGATTATCTTGTTCTTAGATTGGTTTCAATTGCATCAATTTCTAGAGGAATGAGTTATCGCTACTGTATCCTTAATTGATGATTTGCTGAGTGAATGATTGGATTTTAGAGCATTTGAGTTTATGTTATTGCAGTTAGATTTCTTTTCCAAGCATCCATTTACTCTTGTATTTAGAACAGTGTACTACATATTACAAGGCATTACTCTTAGATTGAATTGCAGCCTCAAACAGAGTACACTCTTGAAATAAAAAGTCGTTCATGGATTGATAATTAATGTGAGATAAATAGGTGTTAAAAATATATCTTTTATACCTCAACATTTTGGCGCCGTTTTCGGGGAGAGTGTATGCCATTTAGGAAGAGTGATGCATATTTGATTTTTTTTTCTGCTTGGGAAGAATTGGGTATTAAAGATGGAAGGTAAGAACCTGCGCATTGAGAAAGGAACACACTTGTTCACTAGCCCGCTTCACAGCAGAATTGAGTGAAAGCTTAAGGTAGGAATGAATGCTTGCATTTTTTTGAATTTTAGAGGTATAATTTTTGAAAGAAATCTTGTAATTCCACTCGAGTGGTGATGTAAGCACCACCAATTTCACTAACCAATTGACAGGAACATTTGAAGGAGGATCCTCAAAGAAACACATGAAGAACATCTTCTATTATGGTAAGAAATGGCTCACATTGCAACTTTTGAATTCCCTATCAAGGATCTAGGAGGAGTCACACAAATGCACATAATTCCCCCACTGTATCTACCAAATTTTAATGGTTTGACAAATGAAGATCCAAATACATTCTTATTTGAGTTTGAAATAATTTGTAGAGGATATGATTATTGTACTAATGATCAAAGGTTGAAAGTGTTTCCTCTTAATCTAAAAGGAGCAGCTCTCTGATGGTTCATGAGCCTAGGAGGGAACTACATCCAAACATGGGAGGAAATGAAGAAGATATTCTTGAAGAAGTACCAAGACTACTGCAAATCCAATGAAGATATTTTTGGTATGATACAAGGGGAAGATGAAAGCTTGGAGGACTATGTAGAGAAATTTCAATATAACCTTCAAAAATCAAAGCATAAAAATTTGGAAAAAGAGATCTTGAAAACACTCAAAGTAATCAAAGATGAATTTTTAGAACTCTTAAATCTGATAGGAAAAGGTGATGTTTTTCAATTATCATATGATAATGTTTGTGAATTGTGCATAAGGTATTCAAGAGTAATTTCCAAGGCTGGTAAGAATTCTAGAGAAGTTTCTTCTTTCTTTTCTAAATTTACTACAAAAACAAGAGCCATAAGAGCTGAAATCAATGTTTTATTTGAAAATTTTAAATATGATTTTATTAGCTAATTCACAATTGAATGTTTTGCAGGTTCAGAAAAATCAAGAATTTGATGAAGTGTTTTGCCCTCATTACCGAAAGGAGCATCCCATAGATAGTTTTTCTTCCTTATCTAATTTGGAAGTGGCATATCAAAGAGATGGGGAAGCTGCAACAAGGTCAACATGTATGGTTCAAAATGCTTCCTCTCCATTCTCTTACTTGCATAATCCATTATGGAATACTCATATGTTAAGGCAGCCATGCCAATCTCAATATAACCACAACCAATCTTTTCTACAAGCTTGGCATGGTTCACCTTATGATTGCATGACTACTCTCCCTCATCTTGTAGCACAAACACATATTCCAGCTCTTCCACAACACCTTGCTTGCCTATCAAAATCATCCACTCAACCTAATCAACTACATCATCAAGAGGCTCCATTCCCTACACAATCTCCTGCTCAACTCACTCCACACCCTCACCATAATTGAACTGCAAAATTTACCCACCCTTCCCACCCATTCTATCTCACATGCACTATTGGAGAAAACTTACACTGAGACTCAGAATGTATCAAATCCAAAAATTGTAGAAGTTATGAAAGAAAATGAGGTTTCTTCTAGTTTGCACCAACAAACCATTTTAAAAGCTCAATAACTTCATGATATGATGGCTATGGTAAATCAAGAAATTAAGGGATACATTGAAGATTGGTTTCACTCCATCATTTGTTTGCAACATCACTCCATGATTCAACAATTTTTGACACCATCTTTTCAAGGGAAGTTGATTTCTCATACCCTAATTTTTATTAACATGCATTTTTCAATTTTGCGTATGTACATACTAGAAGCCTTATTTCGGAAATGGTTCCACTGAAAATACTCTTATACATAAACATATTCGATTCTCAAAGAAGAGTAGGATAGTGGAGGAAATAGAATATATAAGGAAATAAAACAAACACATTTTTTTTTATTTTTGTAAAAATAGTTGTTTCTTTGTTGCAACACACTGTGGAAATCAACATTGATGATAAATATTCTAATTATTTGTATATGTAGATGAATTATATTGCAAATAACCATTCTAAAAACACTTATATTCATTTTTATCATCAATATGGAAAAATTTCTTGAATATCATTTTTTTGGCTTGTGGGCTTGATGAAATTTCTGAAAACAAAGTTGGGACTGTCATGTTTTGAGGGACCAAAATTGAATATTTTTAAAACCTGTTTCTATCCTAAGTAGCCCTTTATGTATACTTTAAAACTCAATTTTAATCACTCTATTTGGATTTGAAACGAAAAATTTAGAACAAAAACATTGACAGGATGTCTAGTAGGCAGTTCAAGAACAGAGTTGGGACAGTCCGTTTTTGGAGACCTAAATGACTATATTTTTAAAACATTTTTATATGGTAGATTCCTGCATGAATATAGTTTACAAATAAATTTGAATCACTCAATTTCGATATCGTATGAGGAATTTATGACCAAAATGCTGACTGCCTATCATAAATCAGCACTCTTGAAACTCTGTTTTCTCGGCTATTCACTAGCATATTTGACCCATCAATTATTATTGTCTTAAAAACATGTTTCTATTGGAGATCAATAAATTAATCTAATTTAATTTCTAATTTTAATCGATTCAATCCGCCATTAAAATGAAAATTTATTCTTGAAATATCAACTGTTGGTCTAAGCTGGAAAATCGAAAATGACTCTATTATGTAGGTTGTTCTAAAAAAAATTGACATATCATAGCATTGAATTTTTAAACACTGTTTCTATTGGAGATAACCCTTTGAATTAGCTCTCATTTTGCTTTGGAATCACTCAAATCCGACGAAAAACAAAGAAGTTATGATTGAAACACTGCAGGTTAGCATGATTGGCCACTGCTCTCCCGCAGGTAATAAATTAATTTTACTTTGTCCATGGATTTGTTCTACAGAGTAACTACTTGTTAGTTTTTTGCATAATTCTTGGATTATGGGAGCCCAATCACCACTCTTTCTCCATGATTTAATGTTTTATTGCAGATAGACACTCGTTTTTTGCAGGTCTTAGCAGAACAAAGAAGGTCAATTTATGGACGAGCGATTCTTGAAAGAAATTTTAAGTGCAACAAGGGCATTTCATCCAATTCATTACCCAATGGATTTATAATAGAAGAAATGAAAAATTGGTTTCCATTTGAAGATTCATGTCACTGCTGCCAAAATATTTTTCAAAAAGATCATTTTTTCCATTAACAGATTGATATTCCCTTAGGAAATAACATCATAGCTGTTGTAACTTAATAAAGTGTTGTTTCTTTTCTGATTTATTTTATGTTTTTGTGTTTCAGGTGTTGATCCCTCCAAATTGTAGTTTCCGCTCCATTTTCAATTAAACAATAAGGACCCCACCATGCAAGCTTCAATTGCAGAAGGTAATTTTTTTTTTGTTCCTCTTAAGGAACAACAGCTGTTCCATATAAGGAACAACACTTTTTGAATGCATTTTTCTTGTTTTTCAACAACTTTTTGAGGATTTTTGTGAATCCTTCATGACTCTTTTAAAGAAAAACACACAATTTATGCAAGGATACACAAATTAGAGGTTATTGGAATCAAAAAATCAAGAGAAATTGTTATTTTTAAGAAATTTTTTGTAGTGATAAAAAAAAAGAAAGGACACAACCATCTATATCCCTTTGCTGTCTTTATTTTCACTAAAATTAATATGATTGATTATCTTTATCATGTTGGTTCTTCCCTAAATTCTCATAACTCTCTTTGATTTTTATTTCATTGAATAAGAATAAGGACATATTTTCTCTATTGAGATGCTCAGACTTCTTCCACCATCCCTACTCTTAAGGAGTGTTGAGCCACCCTTTATATATAAATAGGGAAGTGCTATATGTAAAGAAAAAAAAGAAAAAAGAAATCTCTATATGATTACTAACAATTCTATGATATGGCAGATGGAGGATAGGGGGTCTCATCAAGAGCCATCCTACCATGATCATAAGGGAGCAGTGAAGCGGCATTCCCATTATGGCCACCACACCAGGGATATGATCCAATGAACAACTCAGAAAAATGAAAAGTCCTTGGAACAGGAGGTCTCATCACGAGCCAGCCTGCCCACCTTTCACTCCTTCCTAGGGAATGGAGTTGTGATTCATTTGGTTCCCAAGCCAGCACAGTAGCCTCCATCATGACATCACACAGCACTTCCCTAGGCATAAATAAAGGATAATGGTTCCAAGGGTGAGAAAGCAACTTTGTCAAGGTTATAGACACCTGTGGGCAACAAAGCTCTGCTGATGGTATTGGAGTCACATTTTTCACAAATCAATAGTAATAATAAACCCTTTTCTTATATCTTTATCTAATATCAAATGAGAGTATCCTCCTAAATCTTTTGTTCGGAACCTCTAATGCATGAAATTTATTTATAAATCGATTATAATGGTTTATGTGGATAATGATCGCATAAGTACTTTTTTCACATCAGCGGTCATTTTCCCTTATTTTCGAATCATTACATAAACATTTCCATATCTACTCACGATTTCAAAATATGCATTGATTTCAGTAATGCAATAATTTGTTGATCATATCATAAGTATGTATGTCTTTCCATGCTGTATAATTGTTGTGCAGTATGCTGCCATTTTGCCACAATATTCATACTGCATTTCTACAGAATTTTTGCTGATTGAAATTTTTGCATGCATCTTATCTGTTGCCATTCAAAACTAAAATTGTAGATTCCATAAAATTGCATACAGAATCGTGATTTGTTTACAAGATAACAACAAATATGGGGGGGGAATTCTATTTGCAGCACGACCACACTATTGCAACTAACAGCAAAGGCTCGCGAACGCGCACAATTCTTCAGACATGATGTGCTTGCATGGCTTCCACCTTTTGTACCACTTTTAGTATCCGCTCAGCCTACATCAACTTCAACAAAGACCAGTCCCTACATGTCATTCCACATTTTTTCGGAGGTAACACTTGAAGTAAAATATCATAATTTTCTAATTTATTATGAATTTAGGAGAATTTCATGAAAATCCATTGAGCATTATTTATCATCATTTATTCCACATCTTTATCACTTCCCATTTTTTTCAGAGACATCTCATCTTTCAGTTTGGAGGAGTGTTGTTTTCCTTCATTTCTTTCTTGTGACCATGTCAGTAATATTCTTTATCATCCATTGATATTCTTATTCATTCTCAACACCTCCCTTAATCCATGTTGTTTTACACCAAGCATAGATTTCAACAGATTGTAGCAACCACCTCTCTTTGTTTTCTAGCATTGTATGAGAACATGCTAATTCTTTAGTTTGGGGGAGGAATTGCTACACATGATGGATGTTTTCTACTTTCTTTCTCGTTTAAAGCATACAATTTCATTTTTATACAGTGCATAAATTGATTTGCATATATCTTTAAAACTATGAACTGAATTCTTGTGATTTCTGGATAACAAAGAGGTATCATTAAAATACACGAACCTAGATAATTTCACGCTAAATTAGTTCATAAAATTTCGAAAATTATGCACTATCACCTACAACCATTCTGTTTATATCTCATGATCCGTGCATCAAAACGATCTGATTTTTGAAAAAATGGTTAATGAAGTTTTCTATTACTTATGTCACATTTTTCTGCAACTTCATATACATATAGTTGACGTCAACTGTAAAAATTGTTACGCCTTCATCAATATTGCTAAAATTGAATATTCATTATTTGAGGAAAAATTCATTTGTTCCATCCATTTCATGAGTTGGGATGAACAATTTTTTTGCTTGGTTAACACATGGGTTTTTTTTCTTTGGGTTGCATGAGGACATGCAATATATTCAGTTCTGGGTTGCATGAGGGCATGCAATATATTTAGTTTGGGGGGTATGTTGAGCCGCTAAAATGACCACTTTTTAACACCTATTTCATCCATTTCTACTTTTCTTTATCATGTAATTTATCATAATTTATCATATAAATCCATTTTATAATTATTTATGCTCTTATGGATAAATATTATTTATTCTCCTTTATTTTTAATAAATTGGTGATTATTATGCATAATTTTATCAATGATGGTTTATTAATATATTTTGTAACATCACTCACCATTTTAGCCTCCAAGATATTTTCCAGATTGCAGATTTGATCTCTAGCACATCATTCAATATTCCAACTCACAAATTCGCTAAAATAAGAAGTGTTAGTTTTACGTTGGATATTCTGGGAAAATGGAGAAGAATCTGGAAAATCTGAAACATGGGTTTTGTCCAGAACGGACCAAATTAACTTTAGTGAAGAATGGTTTGCCCAAAATTCGGCTCGTATTAAGAGAAACAGAAGGTTCTCTGAGGACGATTTTCCTAGATTCGCTGTTGTGGCCATTTTCCAAATTCTTCCAGTTGCAATACCAAATTCGACTTGTTCCTATTGAATGATGGATGGAAAAATCTTTTCTTGCTGATCAATTGGTTGGGTAAAATCCAATTTTGTTATGAGGGATCATATTTACTATTTAATTTCTCCTCTTTCTGATTATAAAATGAAAGCATGTATTATGTATTGGGGAGATTTTTTTGGAGAGAATTCCTGTTGTAATTTTCAGAATTGTTCATCGACTCTTGTTCATTGCTTATAAACTCTGCTACATATGATCAATAAATAAGTTGTGTTGCTGCTCATTCGATTATTCAGAAGTAACTTAGTAGTGCTCACTGGCGGCTAAGGGCCCGACCTCTGGTGGAGTTCATTGCGTCGTTGTATTATATTTCTGATTCTTGCAACATGTGAGTGATTTGATTTAACATTTATTTTTTTTAATCGCATTGCTATTTCAATTTATTATTTTACAATCTGCAAAGAGTTTGGTTTTGCTTTTGAGAACTTGCTTAGTTTACTTTCATTAGTAGCATTAATGATTTAGTCTAATTTCCATTTTCATTTAGTTGTTTTAATGCAAGATCATCAACTGTAGAGAATATTGGTTATTGCTCCCACGTTCCCAGATTGATTATCTTGTTCTTAGATTGGTTTCAATTGCATCAATTTCTAGAGGAATAAGTTATCGCTACTATATCCTTGATTGATGATTTGCTAAGTGGATGATTGGATTTCAAAGCATTTGAGTTTTGTTATTGCAGTTAGATTTCTTTTCCAAGCATCCATTTACTCTTGTATTTAGAACAGTGTACTACATATTACAAGGCATTACTATTAGATTGAATTGTAGCCTCAAACAGAGTACACTCTTGAAATAAAAAGTCGTTCCTGGATTGATAATTAATGTGGGATAAATAGGTGTTAAAAAGATACCTTTTATATCTCAACAGTTCACAACCAGAGAAGTTGGATTAGGTTCTACCCGAAATGCAACCTTGCAAATCGTATCGAATGCATATCATTATAGAATATCTTGCAAATCCAAGCACCTTTCAGTCTCACTAGCATGGTGTAGAACAGGAAGAAGCTGATTTGTGGCCTCTCCCATAGATTTTACAAAGAAATTGCGCAGGGACCCAGAGGTGAAGTGGTAACTAGCAACGCTCTGCTACTACATCCAAGCAGCGTCGTCAACATTGAATATCTCTCTTCCTAGAAGGTCTTAGAGGATGGTCGTGAAAGGCTCGCCCTTCCGATAATTATCGAATTGCATCTTGAGAATGTGCTCAACATTGGTAGGATTGGCATTCACCACTATTCAAACTCCCCGAGATCCAAACCCCTCCTGCAGGCTTAAATATCTGTTAAGTGTTGCCAAAATATCTTTAGGTAAACACTAATTTTTTTTAAGATAGTTTTGGGTTGCTTTTAGTTAAAAGTTACTCGGCAGGAATTTAATTTTTAATTTTTTTTAAAGAATATTTTGATTTTTAATATTTAATTATTTTTTTGTATTAAATTTATATTAATCAATTAAAAATCATTTTAGTTTATACTTTTTAAATTAAGAGTATTTTTAATATTTATCAAGAAAATCAAAGTGGCTTTGGATATAGTATATTGTCAATATTGTTCAATGTTCATGTATTTGAAGAATATTGCCAATTGTGTTTAGTTTTCAAGTTAACATAATAGAATGAAGAGTGATTAACCTCCTAGGAGTACAAAAGCCCATGAATGTCTTCAAGGAACATGGAAAATACTGTCATCCTCACATCCATTGAGAGGGAGAACCTTAAAATTATTAGAGCTGATAAAAATAATTGAAGAGGACTTGTTGGGAGATCCAACCCATCATCCTCTCCAATTCATCTTAAGCCATGAATTAGCAATCCCACCCATCCTCCCCCACTCCTCAAACATTTAGAAAGGATGAAACTAGTGGTAATTATTAAAATTATATTATCTGAAATCGTGTGAATGTCACTTCAGATCAAAGAATCAAGGGGAATTGCAAGGAAAAAATTCCATACCACCCTATGTATTCTCACAATCCAAAAATTATTACCAAATCCTGTAAGAAATAGGTGTCACCTGATGGAGAACTTTGATCTGCCCTCATTATTTTGTCTAAGTATGAGCTCCAAGAGAATGATGAAAACATCCTCTCAGCAAGAATGCATAATTTTAGTTCTAAAAAACGTGAAAAATATTTTCCCAAGAGATCAAAAGCACCATCCATTTCAAATAATTTAAAAAATTGAATTATCCAAAAATTGTAACTATGAAGACCTTGAAGGATTCAGACGCCATTACCCAAAACAAACAACATTCACTAGCATAACATATAAATATATTCTTAAGAACAAACAATATATAAATACATTTATTCAAACCTGAGTGTCATGAATTGTTGCTCGAAATACACCATTTTTCTTGGCATTATCTTTCCTTGTACTCTACATAGGTAATAAATAGGATCCAATTTCCAAGTAAGCCAATTCTAGTGAGAATATTTCATTTTCCACTGATCAAGTAGGAAATCAGTTGTTCTTCTAGCATAAGAAAATACTTCCTTTTGCAGATTTCTTGATTAAATGCTAGAGAGACTAGAATACTCAACACAAAAACCCAATATTTAAGTAAAAATTGACCTACATATTATGCTTTCTTATTTTCCCAAAATTCAACACAACACTTATCTTCTTAGAGAGTGTATAACATATCTAATCATGGATACAACAAACAAGGGGGATTTTTGGTGTGACATGTATAGATGTGAGATTATAGTCAATATTAGGTACCTACCAGGAAGAAAAGGAAGGAATCCCTATGAACTTGGCTTAAATTATCTGGATCAAGCACTTACCTCCTCACATAGGCTTGTTTCACCATGCTTCTCTAGGATTCGAGGAATTCCACTTTCATTGACAAGGGAATCCCTAAAATTGATGTCTTCAAAATTTCTTTCTTCATTTTGAAAGGAAATTTAATTACCAAAATGAAATCATTACATCATCCCATCAAGGTATAACAACGAAAAAAAATCAAGTAATTCAATGTTCAATTTATTGTTTGCTATGTTTATTCTGCAAACTTCATTTCCATTTGAGGCATCTCCTTTAAGTTTCATCTTCTTCCTCATCACCATCCGAAATAATTTTAAAATGAATTTCCTCTGGAAGGTCCTCAGAAGAGACATCATCCTCAGAACTTTGTAAAACTCCACTGGATCCCTTCCCATCCTTGCTTCAAGTCATTAATCAAAATTGTTGTAAAAAACAAAATCTTTAATCTAATTACTCATTGAATCCTCTTTACTATCAACACAAATATAACAGTTAAAGTTGTGAAAGATAAAAATTGAACATATAAGTCCCACTTTTGTTCAAGTTGTAGCTTTCGAAGATGGATCTTCTCCAATACACATGAAATTGATTTCCCAACAGTTGGTTGTGGTTTGAAAGAATCATTTGGGGTTTCTAACATAAAAAAATAAAAGTTACACATCGTATTTCAAATACATTCCCAATTACCGCAATTTGAAAGGGTATCTAGAAAAAAGAGGTAACATAATGAAAACAATCAAGAAAACCTTGTAAAATCCATTGGGATTTAGCATGTATCTCCTCAAGGTTAGATTTATTTTTCCTTGAGGCTTCTCCAATACCACAAGGAAAGCTAAAAAGGTTGAAGAGAGCAGGGAAATCCCTTGGTAATGATAGAAGGAAATTTCCTCTTACTTATCAAAATAAACCAGAAGCCTCTTCGGAAACCAGAAGGAAAGTCAGATCAAATTTAAGTCAGATAATACTGACTCTCCGCTAATTATTTGTAGCACCGGGTGAAGAAATAATATGAGAAAATCTTAAAATAGAAACTCCACACTTAAATATCTTAGTAGGATTAAACACAAACCCTAGACAAGAAACTCTATAAAAAACACAGACACATAGGAGAGCTCGGGAAAGGATAGAGCCACATACTTCAATATCAAATGAGTACTCTACCAATCATATATTTTCAGTAACAGATGATTTGAAACAATATATTCAATAGCAATAACAACATTAAATCAAATTTATTTATGCCCATCATCTATACTATTATAGTTCAAAAATATCATAAACATAATGGAATGAAAGGTCCATACATTTACAAGTTATTGGTGGACTCTGTGTCTCCAGAGATGAATGAGCATCAGATGGGAGTGTTGAAGAATGAGAATGGTGGGATACCGTAATCCATAAATTTATTTTGAGGAATGAAATCCTTGAATGTGTATTAGGGTCTAGTAGTAGCATCCCAAGCTGACCGATGCTATGGGCATCCAAACTAGGAAATTGTGGCGCCAAAAGTTTGTCGAAAGATTTGATTTGATATAAATGCAGATAATTTACAACAACACAGGCCAATTTAGCGATATGTGTGGTCTCCCGCCAAAGTCTCGTTAGATGCTGAAAATGAAATTATAGGTCCCATTCCAATCCCGTAACTTTGTAAAGTGCTAGTTAAAGTAGGAATAAAAAAATTATGAGAATTTGGAGCACTAATAATGAGTGGGCTCCTTGAAATAGCCTACGTGTTATGTGAGCTTATGCTTGGAGGTTCCAAGGGTTCTTTGCCTCATGGATGGTGTAGAAATCATTGAGCTAAAAAATGTCTATATTCATGACCTTTTGGAAATCGCACAAGATGATTAGGATGGTGATGGTGATATTTGTTTTAAATAAAAATTATATTTTGATTAAGATCATGATGGTGGTAATTTGATTTAAGTAAAAAGTTTATTATGATTAAGATCATGATGGTGGTAATT
The DNA here is from genome assembly GCA_034641835.2 of Pinus albicaulis. Taxonomy (NCBI): domain Eukaryota; kingdom Viridiplantae; phylum Streptophyta; class Pinopsida; order Pinales; family Pinaceae; genus Pinus; species Pinus albicaulis. The sequence continues at coordinate 293,313 of JAXQQM020088327.1, read as the reverse complement.
TGTTTTAAATAAAAAGTATATTAATTATATGAATAGAAGTGTTAATATAACTATTTATTTGGTTTATTAAATATGTGATTTTTGCGCTAAAGGATATTCTCCAACTCTATATGGTAGAGATGTTGAAATGTAATATATTGTTCTATTCTCCAAATATGTATGGTAGAGATGTTGTGATGTAATGTATTGTTTTGTAAATATTTTGGCTCAGTCAATTTACATAAAAATAAAAATAAAAATAAAATAATAAACATAACATTTATAATTATAATTACTAATAAAACATTTTGACTAGGTCAATTACATAAAATTATGCAAAACCATTTTATAGTGGAAAGAGATACGATCCCTCCCTATGTCAGGTAGATCCAGAGTCAAGATGAATCTAGGTTGGTTATATAAGGTATGTTATTTTTTATTTGAATAATTTAGTATGATTATGATAAGTTTATGTTTCAATTTTCATGTTGTGCACCTTTTAAAATAGTGGTATTGTGTTTTATAACTCAAAACATGAAGAGGTAGTGAGTTTTCTTTTTTCTCCTTCTTTTAAATGTGTTTCCATTCAACCTAGTGACCTATGACTTTTGGAGAAGACACTAACTCTAAATGCCTTACTACTTCCATCTTGAATGGAGACCCTAGATACTTTTTGATGATATGCCTATTATTGATGTTGGAAACGTGGATATGAGGGATGTAAGAATACAATAGATAAACACAAAAATATACGAAGACATGTAAAATTTCATGAAGATATGAAAGATATAAACCCAACTAACTCACGATATCAACTCCAAAGTTGCACACTTCAACTAGGAATTAGTTATTGCTCGCCTCTTCAAGAGCCTACAAGTTCTCTCTAATGTTCTTCTATCGATGGCGGAAGCTAAAAATATATATCGAATTTCCCAACCCCTAAAATTATCTAACTATATCATGAATTTCATCTTAAATCTCTCAAAAATAACCAAAAGCCTCCTGCCAAAACACTAGTTTCATGGTAACTCATAGTAAGAATAACTAGTCTTTTCGTGGATAGTTCAGAATGGGGAATCAATAGAGTTTCAAGTGGACCTTTGATTTTTTTATGAAGCTGGAGTCTAATTTTTTCCTTGGTTTCTCCTTGAGAGAGGATACTAAATATTAAAACATTATTGCGTCACTTGAGGGCTCAGCATAAAGATCATCAATGGATGCAGGGGATCTAGGGTTGCAGAGCACGAAGCTATGTACATATTGTATGTCAATGTTAAATTAAATATAATCAGTGTTATGCAATGTCAATGCTTTCGGGAATACAATACATGCTCACACTTAATATAAACTAACAAATTAAATATAATACAAATATATTTCTAATAATAAGAATAAAGTAAAAGGATGTAGACAATTACATTAAAAATCGTATAGGGTAACAATTTTTATAAAATTATTATATATACACAGTCTAAAATAAAATTAAAAATTTAAAAACAAATGTCAACAATAATATTTATAACAAAAAATTATATGCAATATTAAATTAAGGATTCAATAAAAAAAAACAAGATATTACATTGTATATAAACCATTTAACATGTAAAACTTAAGTTTCAACAAATGTATAAATTAGTGGTCCTATGCAATGATATTTTTGTGTGTGGAATAGTATGACCTTCTTAAATCTCTTGTTGTTTATGTCACCACCGTTTCACATGTATTGAGACAAAATAAAATACTCAACATTAAAATCATGTCAAGGTTTATTTTTGTTTCAACATAAACATATAAAGGTTTGATAACATGCCCCCTCCTAAAGGTTTGAAAATTATTATTTTTTTGAACTAAGCTTCCACCTATAACAGTGAGGTTAATTTCCCAAATTTATCATTACGATAGTTTATGACCCATGGGGTAATTTCTATTGGGCCCTTTATCTTTAAAACACTTTAGTATCAAAATTTGAATTTTCCATTTTCGGAGTGACAAAATAAAAAATTACTAACATAAATGAGTAATTCATATACTTGTTGTACTTGTTATTTGGTTATACTTTAATTCTTGGAATACAGTAGTCATTTAAGTTAATCATTATTAATTTTATCAATTATTATCTAGTCATATATTTTAGTCCTAGACTAAATTATTCATTTCAGTTAGTCATTTTTATTTTGGTCACTTATTATCTAGTCGTATATTTTATCCCTGGACTAAATTAGTCATTTAAGTTAGTCATTTTTAGTTTGGTCACTTAAAATTGTTCAAATTTAGTAGTATTTCACTTGAAATAATTGTGGTGACTAACATTTTTAGTCACCCAGTCACTAATTTCATCATTTTATACTAGTGGTATGAGGGACAGTGATGCAATCAATGTGCACATCCATTACTGGTTTTCCAGGGTTTATGTATTTTGAAAAATCAGTCTCCCCAACATTAGATCAGATAATTTTCCAACAACATTGATGGTGGGGGTGTCTCTCTTCTTTCTCCCATACTTTTTGAAACATTTCTCCTTGATAAGCTTATTATATATGGGAACATCCCTAATATCCTGGAGAAGGGGCATCTTGACACACAAATTCTTCAATTCTCCTAGAAGTTCCATATCTTATGGGGTGTGATGGCTAGGGTGGATCAATATTTTAGGAAAAGGAGCTGTATTTAATTGAGGGGAATTCTCTTCATTTTGCTCTTCAAGCTCTTCAGGTGGAGATGGTGGATGGTTATGTGGAAGAAATTGTCTAGTCAACTTAGTGTTCCTAAATTGATGTCATAAATTGTCAACCAGGGCTAGTAAATTGTTGAAGTGAAGTGCACTGTATGTGCCTAGGTATCTTCTTCCTACTTCGTTGTGTTTAGTGTTTTTCTAGTGTTTTTGGTTTTGTGTTTTTGTGCTAAGAGGAAAAGAACTAAATTGTTGGCAAAGAGAAATTATTGGTCACATTAAAACAGAGCAAAATCTACTCTAAACTATGTATTGCACCTAAGAACAGAAAAAGGCTAATTCACAGATTGCAAAACTTGACAAGAAAAAAAAACTCATAACATGAACTTAGTCCAATTCATTTTCTTAGAGATATGTTGGAACAACTTGAGAAAAGGATAAGTTTAATGCAATGAGGTTCTTCTAAGTAAACAACAACTTACAACATCACAGAGAAAATCTCATCCAAGGTTAGAAATTTGTTGGGACACGTTAAGAAAAGATTATCTGCAACATGGTAAGGAACCCTATGCTAAATTAACTTTTGACACTAAAATTTACCCATTCTGCAACTCAAAATGTTACTATTAAGCCTCATTCAAGGGTTAGAGATCTCTTGGAATAGTTTTGGAAAAAAAAAGGTTGTTTGTAAAATAATGAGAAATTGCAGAACAGTCAAGACCTCAAAATGATATTACTAATTATTGTTCATATGATAATGATGTGTTAGAAAAGATTAAGAACAAGAGCAGTTTGTAAATAATGAAGGCCGTTAATTCTAATTTAACAGGACTAGAATGTAATTAATAAAACTTGAAATGCAATGATCATAACTAAACTAATACACAATTAGCCTTCGAAATACTACAACTGAACTAAAATTCAATTAACCTCTGAAATAATACAGCTCTATCTCATTCAGTGTTAGTGATATTTTGGAACAATTCATAAGAACAAGATTGACTGCACTATTCGATGTGAGTGAACATAAACATGAAGTTCAGGAAATTGCCTAAATTAAGAATGAAACAGAGCTAATGTCACTTATCTAAACAATATGCACAGAGCCTTTCGGACAGTAGGGGCCCTCTACCGTCGAATTAGCACACGAATCTCCTCAAGATTGCTTCAGATCATGCATTAAAGTGGTACTTCTTTCATTAAAGGAAAACGCTCTAAAAAACAGAGTATTACAGTCTTGGACAACTTAACAACAAAACATCAACTAGCTAACTGTCTCTCGGTTCCCCGAGTTATTCTTATAAGAAAAATACATAACTGCCATTGAGAAGAAATAGGGATAGGTGTCTTTTTCAATTAAAATCAAATTAGAACTCCTGTTTTAGGCCTCGTTCTTTGCTGAAGACATCTGTAGAGTCCTTGTCCTGGTAGAAGTCTACTTCTTAGTTTTGGTTTCCTCCACGTGCATAACCACTTGCAGATTTTTGCTCAGACTTCGTAGAGGGCAAGGAATGATGTAGGTGAGTTATGGAATTCAACCATATGCATTTTTCCTTTGAGTGACACCTGTAACCTGTGTGAACATGAAGATAGCTGCGAAATATGCGACTAGCTACAGAATGGTTGCATTCTGTAGCTAAGTCTAGTCAAAAATCACTACGACAACAAAACCATAAAATTATAGCAAGTCAGTCATTTTATGCATTCTTAAAGTGACTTTAATCAATCCTATTGATATTTTAAGCCTATAATTGATAAAGGAAAAAGGAAATGAAGTGAAATTTGGTGAACGAAAAGGACATCTTTGGGGCTCAACATACCCCCACTGCAAAGCTTTTGCATGTCCTCATGCAATCAATCCATGTATTCTGAAACTTCTTCTAGGACATCTAACTTCTTTTTTCTGCTTTGCCTGATGTTCAATGGCATCCTAGGCTTCCTTATAACCAATTTGAACCTCAGGTTTATAAGTTCCTTTCTCAACTTTTTATTTTTCTTCTTCAGCTTCTCACTAGCCTTGTATAATTTTTCCATTTGCAGAGAGAGAGTTGTGTTCATGTTACTTTTCAGCTTAACTTGTTCCCTTAAAATTTCATTTTCATTTTTTATGTGCCTATTAAGTACTTCCAGTTCATATTTATCTCTTCTCAGCACTTCAATGGAAGACTCTTGTGGGTTAGGAGTTCTTCCTCTGTTTTCTGAGGCTCTCTTTTCCAATGACTCGATATAATTATAGATTTGTTGTTGTGTTGGGTCTACCTCTGGAGTTCCTCTATCAAGATCCTCTGCATACTAGTACTCAGGAGATCTATCAGTTGGTTTCTCTTCATCCTCAATATTTATGATTCCCGTTTGCTTAACCCCTGTTTTCTTCAATATGCCTCTAAGCCTATGGCTTCTTCTTAATTTAGATGGTCCCTCACCTCTCTCCTTGGCATACTTTCTTATTATCTTCTCCTTTTTAAGCTATTTCTTGATTTCAACCAATTTTTTAGAGATAATCTCCTCACTGTCCTCTTGTATGGATTTACCAGTTTTAATTTCAAAAGATTTGGAAATTTTCCCTCTCCTACTTCTTCTTGCAAGTTTGCCTTCAGATGGAGTTTCTTTAAGTTCTTCAAAGTGATTCCTCAAGAGGAACTCATCCCAATTATCTCCCAACTTTCTCAAATGATGCTCAATTAAGATTTTAACTAGGCCATGGTGATACAAGGTGGTTTCTAAGAATTGAACCCTTTTTTGTACATTAGAGGCCATACTCTTTAGGCTATGGAGTAAGAAAAAGGGTAAATTGATTTCTTCATCTAGGAAATGCATCATAAGTCAAATATGATAAACATATAGGGTGACAAATCTTCCTTCACAAGTTATAAAATTTTGCAGAATTAACAACATATTTCACCACTTATTCTTTAAGGCTGAACTAGGAATGCCTTTCTTGAAAACTAAGATATCCATACCTGGTGTTTTGAGCATCTGCCTCCATGCCTCATTGTGAAATTCCTTGTTTTTTAACCATCGTTCACCTTGCCTTGGTAATTCTGCTGCTTCTGCAATGAAGGATTCTGTGATAGTGAACTTGACATCACCTATTTCCACTTCTGATCTGTTGAATGACCGGGCAAATGGCTTGGTTACCTCCTTATGAAAACCATTAAACTTTTCCAAAAACTATAACCACCCAACCTGTTGTAGCATCTCTCTAATCTGTGGGTAACCCTCTAAGTATTTGGTTCCGATTGGTTCGGACCTTACAATGAGACCCATGGCTTCTTTTCTCAACCTTCAATTTACTACTCCATTATTGATCTTCTATTCACGGTAAAAATGGTTGTAGAGAGTCGTTTTCACCCCAAAGATGACTTCTCTGTTTCTGCAGACCGGAATTGGCTAGGAGTTGGCTATGGAAAAATGACATGAAGTGGTTATGGAATGAGTGGAATACGGTGAGGGTGAATTTACACGAATAAATGAGTTTGAGAGTTGTCATGGAGTGAAAGACCGCGGATAAATCTCGTGAGAATTTTAAAATCATCACTGAATACTTCGGGTTAGTGACGTGACCTAATAGGTCACTTCAAGTACTAACCGTTAAGTTTTTAATAAATGATGATTTGATATGGCGGAATGAAAGGGATTTGTCCAAATATTTTATAATAGGCTTGATAGGCTTGATCAATATGAATAATCAAAATAACTTTATGAAATATACATATGACTTAACCATACTAAAACTTTCATAATATGTTATCATAATAATTTGACAATTTTACCTTAGCCCTTCCTTTGATTTTTGTGGTTTTAATATGCTTTGTCTTCCTTTGAAAATAATTGATCTTTTAGTCTTCATAATCCCTTTGATTTTTCTTGTTGACATAGGTGTGCAGGATCAATTTGCTACTGAACAAGTGGTTGTTGGATAGTTGCCTGCAGGATATCTGGCTGCAAAATGTCCAACTACAGAATGTCTAGCTGCAGAATATACCTGTAAAAGCTTTGAAAGATGGAATGAGATGATTTGAAACATGGATGGAATGTGGTATGAAATGAAATAAAATGGATCATGAAATGTGGTGGAATGAAGCATGAGTGAAGTGAAATATAATGGAATGAATTGGATCATAAATGTGAAGTGGAATGAAATATGAAAAGTGGCCTACAACTTACAATTTGTAGTACTCAATTGCAGAAAGAGATCAATTTTGAAAATCTGAAATGAAAATGAGATGGACCATGAAATGGAGTGAATGAAATATGAATGAAGTGAAATATGATGGAGTGAAATGGATCATAAGTGGAATGTGATATGTGAAATGGGCCTGCACTTACGATTTTATGATAGCTGCTTGCGGAAAAAAGAACAATTTTGAAAAGTTAAAGTGTCAGAAGGATTCTGATTTTCACCTCTATCTTTTCTGTATAAACATGCTAATCAATGATTAGTTTTCATGTTTATACTATTCTTTTTTCTTTTTTCTTTTTTTATGCATTTGATTTCAGAAAATACAGTTAAGTTGATGAAGAAGAAGGATTCTTCTTCATTAACTTCACATCACTGTTCTCTTGGAATCTCTTGACAAATTCTTCTCTTGAAAGTGGCTTATGATACAGTTTCAATCTATGACCATTTACAATAAAAGTGACTTCTTCTTCATCTATTGTCCTGATTTTTATTGCTCCATTGTCAAAAAATTTCACAATTTCATATGGCCCAAGCCAATGTGTTTGGAATTTACCTTGAAAATCTTTGAACTTTGAATCAAACAAGAGGGCCCAGTCACCTTCTTTTAATTTCTTTTCCTTAATGTACTTATCATGCCATCTAGTCCTTTTCTGTTGGAATATATTTGTTCTCTGGACTGCATCCTGTCTGATCTCATCCAATTCATTAATCTACTCCAATCTATGCTTTTGTACCTCTGTTAGATCAAGTCCTAGCTGGACTGCCATTTTAAAAGTTTGAATCTGAAACTCTATGGGAAACAAGACTTGTTTTCCATAAACAAGTTCATAAGGAGTATGACCTGTTGTGCTTCTCCGTGTAGTTCTATATGCCCACAAGGCTTCAGGAAGCCTGTCTGCCCAATCTCTTCTATGTAAATGAACAGTCTTTGTTAGGATCCCTTCAATGACCTTATTAGTAGATTCCACTTGAACATTTGCTTGTGGATGATAGGGAGTAGATTTTCTGTGTCTGATTTTGTACCTCTCCACCATTTGTTCCACTAGCTTTGATGTGAATTGAGCTCCTTGATCTATAACAATTTCTCTTGGGACACCAAAACGAGTAAAAATATCCTCAAAAAGAAAATTAACTACAGATGCTTCAGTAGCAAAAAGTAATGGCTTGGCCTCTACCCATTTGGTAACATAATCAGTGCAAACTAATATATATTTATTTTGTCTTGATGGAGGACTAATAGGTCCTATAAAATCTAAAGCCCATTTCTCAAAAGGTTCAATATGTACCTAAGGCTGCAATGGCATCTCACCTGAAGGAGAGGGTTTCCCTACCCTTTGGCAGCTGTCACACCTTTTGACATACTCTTTAGCATCTTTAAAAAGGGATGGCCAATAGTATCCTAAATGAAGGACCTTATAAGCTGTCCTTTTATCAGCAAAGTGTCCGCCACAAGGTTCATCATGACATGCCTTGAGGATCTCAGGCATCCCATCTTCTCGAACACATCTCCTAATGATAAAATCTGGACCTGTTTTGTATAATTCATTAGCAACCCATGAATATTTTGCACTGTCATAACTTATCTTTCTTTTGTCTCTTGCATTCATTATTGAAGGAAATTTCCCTGAAACTAAATAATTAGCAAAGTCAGCAAACCAAGGAGTTTGAGTAGAAATTGCAAAAAGATATTCATCAAGGAATTGATCTTCAACTGGAGTATTGTCTTTAATTTTTTGGAGTCGAGAAAGGAAATCAGCTACTGTATTTTGTTTCCCAGGCCTATCTAGAATGGTAATGTTGAATTCCTGTAAAAGAAATAATCATCTTATGACTCTGCCATTAGTAATTGATTTGTTCATTAGATATTTAATTGCAGAGTGATCTGTGTGAACAAAAGTTTCATAGCCTGTTATATAGTGTCTGAATTTATTTATGGCATGAACAACAACTAAGAACTCTTTTTCAGTTACAGTATAATTTAACTCTGAAGGAGTCAAATTTTTACTGGTATAGTAGATGGCATAAGGAATCAGGTCTTTTTGTACCAATACTGCTCCTAGAGTTGTATCTGAGGCATCTGTTGAAATATGAAAAGGTAATTTCCAGTTAGGTCCCCTTAAAATAGGCGCTTCAGATATTTTTGTTTTCAGGGTCTCAAAGGCTAACTGGCAATCAGGATTCCATTTGAATTCAGAGTCCTTGGTAAGTAATTTGAAAAGTGGAGATGCTATCTTGGTGAAGTTTTCTATAAACCTTCGATAATATCCTATAAATCCTAGAAAACTCCTAACATATTTTTGGCAACTTGGAATAGATAAGTTAGAGATGACTTCAAATTTTGACTCATCAACTCTAATCCCATTCCCTGAAATTTGATGCCCCAAAACAATTCCTTCAGTGAACATCATAAAACACTTCTCATGACTTAATGAAAGATTTGATTCTTTACATCTCTTTAAAACTTTTTCCAAGTTTTCTAAGGCTTCTTCAAATGTGTTTCCATAGACTGTGAAATCATCCATATATACCTCTACACAATCATGTATTAGATCTGAAAATATTCCTAGTACTGCCCTTTGAAATGTTGCAGGTGCATTGCATAGTCCAAATGGCAATACTCGATAAGCATAGGTACCCCAAGGACAGGTAAATGTGGTTTTGTCTTGATCTTCAAGTGCTACTTGAATTTGGTTATAACCACTAAACCCATCTAAAAATGAGAAGTACTTTTTTCCAGCTAATGTATCTAACACCCGATCTATGAAAGGTAGGGGAAAATGATCTTTAAGAGTAGCTTTGTTTAATTCTCGGTAGTCAATACATACCCTCCATTTACCATTTTTCTTTGGCACAATTACCAAAGGAGAAACCCACTGACTATCTGAAATGGGATAGATAAAATTGACATTTAACAATTTCTGCAATTCTTCTTTAACAATCTCCCTAAGATTTGGATTCATCCGTCTCTGAGGTTGTCTGATTGGTTTACAATTTTCCTCTATGTAGATGTGATGAGTGCAAGTCTTAGGGCTTATCCCTTTCATATCAGTGTACTCCCATGCATATATAGAAGAATGTCTCTGTAATATCTTGACTAGCTTTTCTTGTTGAGCTTTCTCTAGGTTCTTATTTATATTTAAAGTTTTACCTGGAAATATCTCAATTGTAGAGCTGCCAAATTTATCCATGGAGTAAAGAGACATTTGTCTTGATGATAAAAACTCAATGTTGGATTCTTCTTGAAATTGTTCATGTTTGTATTTCGAAGAGGATTCAAAATTTCTAAGGTATTTAGAATCTGGCTATCTTCACTAATTTCTGAAATTGTGAAGAGAGGTTGTATGTCTTCTTCATCCTCAATCCATTGAGTATCATCTAATTCTGTAATTGTTTTTGCTGGAGGATACAAAGTAAATTTCTTGGTTGAACTACCATCAGAGATGTACATATCACCAGATCTACAACTAATGAAAGCATCAGCTATAGCTAACCAAGGTCTTCCTAATATAATAGGATGTCCTCCTAGATTATTCTTAGGAGTTAGGATCATAAAATCCACAGGATACTCCCAAGAATCTAGGGACACTGGAATGTCTTCTATTACCCCATCAAGTTTGATCACAGATCTGTCTGCTAATTGTAATAATGTGGGTGTAAAAAGAAGATTAGGAAGCTTTAGTTTATCCATGATTTGTCTACTCATGATATTGATTGCTGATCCTAAATCAATAAGTGTGTTTTGAATCTCAGTTCCATTGATGTGTATTTTAACAACTGGATTTCCTGGGTCTAGATACTTTGGAATAGAAATCTTACCCATCATGATGTCTGCTATTTTTCCTACCAGTTGAATTTTATTTGTCTCTTTGATTCTTTTTCCTGTTTTTTTCATGCTCAACTCCTTTATTGTCTTTGCTAAGATTGGAATTTCCTTGATAGCTTGTAATAATGGGATCTTAATACAAACATTTCTCAGCTCATCTAGGAAATCATAATTAGGCACCATAATTTGTTTTTCTACACCTCTATCAATTTGTAATCTGTCTGGAAAGGGAGGTGTAGAGGTGGATGTTGATTGCTGCTCTAATATAGGAGTTGAAATTATTGGCTCTTTTTGTTTTGATTTTTCAATATTCGGGTCTTGAAAAGATGTGTCTTCTTCAAGACTTTTATTTATCCGTAGAGAATCTTCCTCAGAGTTATTTTTTTCTTGTATGATTACAGAAGGTTTCTTCTTTTCAAGTATTCTTCCAGACCTAAGTTGAACATCATTAAGGTCTAAAGGAGTGATCAAATAGGTTGGAAACTGTTGGCCTTCTATCATGTATGTGTTCTGAGGATTTTTATTGTTGGGGTTTGGTATGGGTTGGGTAGGTAACTGATTTTTTTTCTGAGGAAATGGTAATGGAAGTGGTGGATTTTGATGTTGTGGATTTTGAGGATTTTGTTGAGGAGGGAAATGTGGATATGGTGGATATTGATAGTACTGAGAGTATCTTCCATAGGGATTTTGTGCTCCTTGTGCCCAAGTTTGAGATTGATTTTGAAATTGGGGCCAAGGTTGCTGCCAAGAATTCCAATTTGGTGGGGGTTGATTATACAACTGATCATGGAATCCTTGTGTTTGAGGTCCTTGCCAAGGCCTCCTAGAGACAAAATTGAGAGATTCTGTGGAATTTGTAGGGGTTTCTTCTTGAAATACAACTTTAAGACTAGGAAGTGAAGGAAAACTCTTGGTCTCATGTTTTTCTGAACAAATTACACAAGTCTCTACTACTTTTGCATCCAAAGGGCACTCTCTCAAGGCATGCTTCTTTCTACATTTGGGACAAAAGATTGCTAAGGCATCAGATTCAACTTTTTGCTTGTTTTGTAACTTAAGGGTGTCTATTTTCTCACTAAGACTCCCTAAAATGTCAAATTTGAATTCATCAAGCATATGTCCTATTTCTGCCCTACTTACTGTCCCAGAAGCAGACTTACTTGCCCTTGCAAGAGCAGGGTCTCTTGGTCCTTTTATAGTTTTAGATTTCCCTCTTGAAAGGTTGATACATAATTCAGCTATTTCAGGTAATGTGAGCTGAGATATATCCCCTTTTCCCATCATATTAAGGATATCTAGCCATTCATCCCTAATTGTCTTCAACAAGAGAGCTTTCAAGGTATCTTGATCTAAATTTTCCATTTTTGCTCTCTTGATGTTATAGTTAAACCTTTCCAACAAATCTTCCAGATTTTCATCCTCTTTTTGTAGCATTTTAAACACTTCCTCCTTATGGTTGACTGGAATACAGTAATCCAAATACCTCTCTAGAAATGCATGTTTCATGTCTTCCCATGTCCTAATAGAACTGTTGATCAAACTCATAAACCATTTTAATGCTGCTCCTTTCAATGTTGAAGGGAATTGTTTAAGTTTTTGGGCATCTTGTAAGTAATCATAGGTTCTACATAGGACTTCAAATTCAAATAGGAAGGTTTCAGGATCTTCACTTTTGAGTCCATAAAATTTTGGAAGGACAGAGGGTGAAATATTTTTCATAGTTGCATTGGTTTCTTCATCTACTATAGAAAACCCAAAAGAGCTTCCCATTTCCCTTCTACCTCTTCCTCTGCCTCCTTCTTCACCTCTACCTCCTTCTCTTTCTGCACCTATACCTCCTTCTCCTCTTCCTCTACCTCTACCTCCTACAAATAGTGTATGTTCTCCATTAAAGACTCCTCCTCCCCCTTCTTCTGGCATGGTTGATTCTCCTGTGGAAGTGGAAAATTTTATGTCTCTAGCAGGGGTCCTTGAATATTCTTAGGACAGGTTCAGTGAATGAAGTGGAAGGTTTTTCTGATGGAATGTCTGGTCTTAAGTCTTCTAGAAGTCTATGATCAGTGAAGTATGGGATGTGGGTTTGAGTTGGAGGTGTGCTGCCTCTTGGTCTTGGTGGAACAAGTGGTGTTCTAGGAATCAAGCTTCTGATTTTTATGAATCTAACCCTTGATCCTCTTTCTCTACTCATATCATTGTTTTTGGGAGGTAAGAAAAAATGATACCTAGTTACACTTCCCCGGAAACGGTGCCAAAATGTCTACTCAACTTAGTGTTCCTAAATTGATGTCATAAATTGTCAACCAGGGCTAGTAAACTATTGAAGTGAAGTGCACTATATGTGCCTAGGTATCTTCTTCCTACTTCATTGTGTTTAGTGTTTTTCTAGTGTTTTTGGTTTTGTGTTTTTATGCTAAGAGGAAAAGAACTAAGTTGTTGGCAAAGAGAAGTTATTGGTCACACTAAAACAGAGCAAAATCTACTTTAAACTATGTATGGCACCTAAGAACAGAAAATGCTAATTCACCAATTGTAAAGCTTGACAAGAAAAATAACTCGTAACATTACATTCAGTCCAATTCATTTCATTCGAGGTATGTTGGAACAACTTGAGAAAAGGATAAGTTTAATGCAATGAGGTTCTTCTGAGTAAACAACAACTTACAATATCACAGAGAAAATCTCATCCATGGTTAGAAATTTGTTGGAACACATTAAGAAAAGATTATCTGCAACATAGTAAGGAAACCTACGCTAAATTAACTTATGACACTAAAATTAACCCATTCTGCAACTCAAAATGTTACTGTCAAGCCTCATTCAAGGGTTAGAGATCTCTTGAAATAGCTTTGGAAAAAGGTTGTTTGTAAAATTGTGAGAAACTGCAGAACAGTCAAGACTTCAAAATGATATTACTAATTCTTGTCCATATAATAATGATGTGTTAGCAGAGATTAAGAACAAGAGCAGTTTGTAAATAATGAAGGCCTTTTAAGTCTAATTTAACAAGACTAAAATGCAATTAATAAAACTTGAAATACAATGAACAGAACTGAGCTACTATGCAATTAACCTCTGAAATACTACAACTGAACTAAAATGAAATTAACTTCTGAAATACTACAGCTCTATCTCATTCAGTGTTAGTGATATTTTGGAACAATTCATAAGAACAAGATTGGCTGCACTATTCGATGTAAGTGAACATAAAACATGAAGTTCAGAAAACTACCTAAATTAGGAATGAAACAGAGCTAAAGTCACTTATCTAAACAATATGCACAGAGCCTTTCGGGCAGTAGGGGCCCTCTACCACCGGATTGGCACACGAATCTCCTCAAGATTGCTTCAGATCATGCATTAAAGTTGTACTTCTTTCATTAAAGGAAAACGCTTCAAAAACAGAGTATTACAGTCTTGGACAACTTAACAACAAAACATCAACTAACTAACTGTCTCTCGGTTCACCGAGTTATTATTATAAGAAAAATACATAACTGTCGTGGAGAAGAAATAGGGATAGGTGTATTTTCCAATTAAAATCAAATTAGAACTCCTATTTGAGGCCTCGTACTTTGCTAAAGACATCTGTAGAATCCTTGTCCTGATAGAAGTCTACTTCTTAGTTTTGGTTTCCTCCACGTGCATAACCACTTGTAGATTTTTTCTCAGAGTTCGTAGAGGGCAAGGAATGATGTAGATGAGGTCTGGAATTCAACCATATGCGTTTTTCCTTTAAGTGACACCTATAACCTGTGTGAACATAAGGATAGTTGTGGAATATGCGACTAGCTACATAATGGCTGCATTCTGTAGCTAAGTCTAGTCAAAAATCACTACAACAACAAAACCATAAAAGTATAGCAAGTCAGTCATTATATGCATTTTTAAAGTGACTTTAATCAATCCTATTGATCTTTTAAGCCAATAACTGATAAAGGAAAAAGGAAATGAAATGAAATTTGGTGAAAGAAAAGGACATCTTTGGGCCAACATATGTGGTTGTTGTATAGAAGCCTGGGAAGACAAAGTCTGTGGACCCAAAACTTGAGGGTTAAGGGTTGAAGGACGCGCCTGAGCAGATTGAGCAACAACCAAATAAGTAATAACATGCATAGTAGGTACAAATGCAACAAGTTGAACTAGTTGATACTGATACACAATCGTTTTTGGTTGGACAGGAAAAGTAGGTTTCCATTGACAAACATAAATTATAACATAATATTGACCTAAACACGAAGGATTACTTCCATATGGCCCAAACATCTGTTTCCCCCAACATATGGAGTATATGGATATTGCACATATTAAATTTCATATGATGGGAATCTAGCAGATACTGTATAAGATGGACGATAATTGGATGGACCAGCTTGATATTGAGTTGATGATGTTAATAAAGGATCAGGTCATTCAATACTCATAAGAGATGAACTAGATAAATTTCCAGATGATGACATGGGTGAATTCCATGGACTAGAGAAGACACCAGATTAGTTTCCATTTAAATATTGGTAACCCAGTGGGATTGACGAACCACCATAAAGATGAGACTCGGGTGTCATGGAAAACATCGAAGATGAAGCAACAATAGATTTTGTTGCAGCTGTAATAGATAGTACAGTCTGGGATTTTGTCTCAGCCATGGTTAAAAAACTCATCAAATACTCTAAATAATCTACGGGAACTTGAAATTGAGGGGGATCAACAAGAGTAGAGTAGGTCAAATGAGGAAAATACTTATAAAGATGAAGCCCCAATCCAAAATGAGTTGGAGTGGAAGGGGTTTTCTCTTCCTGAGGTAATTCCTCTATCAAAATCAAACTAGGTTGAAGTACTTCACCGTTAGGCTCGAGATAAATTTCAGGCGGTAAATTCTGTAGTAAATAGGAAGACTCAGTGGTTGCTGATGACTGAGGATGAGACGGTTGCATAGGAACAAATTCTTGTTTTTAAACTTTGAGATCAAGATGTTTTGGTAAAATAAGAATAGGTTCCAGATTCACTTCCAGTTGAACATGCTTGAGTTTTGGATTTACCGTTTCACTGGATTTAATTTCAGTGTCCTCAGGTAATTGTGAGGGTTATGTCTCGACAGTAGCAGATAAATTGGGATCAGTCGAAACGACTCGAGACTCGATACTCAAAGGATCAGATGATTCTGGAATATTAGTTGAAATACCAAAGGTACTGGACTTGGTAGGACAAGCTCACCTTCGTCTACTAGGTGTAGCTTCTAGTGGTAAAGGTGGTTTATTTGATGTCCTATGCGAACGACGGGGAAAGGGTTGATCTTATTCCATGATTGCCGATTGATTTCAATACAAAAACAAATAAACAAAAATAAGGGTAATTCTAGGAAAAATATTTACCAAGCAACTGTGAACTGCAATATACCGCCCCAGTAAACCGAGGACTTATCTATGTGCAAGAAATCTCCCCAAATGTTGTGTTTGGTGTATCATAGTGTACAAGGTGGCCGACTCGGCTACCTATGGATGGTAATAAAACTAATGTTTTCCTCCCAAATATACTCGATGGTACATGGAGGCCCAATCCGTATTAGCATTGTCTAATGTGAAATCGCACAGTGAGAGCATCCCCTTATACTTTTCATACTATAACACTGCCCGATATACCCGAAGGTACGTGGAAGAGCTCCGATATACTTACATACGCAGAATGAGGTATCACACTTGGAATTTATCATAGACAATTAATGATAGATGTTGTGTTTAAAAACTCGAAACTCGTCTCTAGCCTAGACCTCTAAATGTTATCGTTAAAGTGATAATGCCCCTTTAGATAAATTCAAATAAATTTTAGTTGATCTTTCTTATAATTTTTTCTTTCAAGTTCACCGTGATATGTATAGACATTCCTAGAATGCAATAAAGATGATAATCATTCTTTTCGATTTGATTTTTTATAATGAAAAACTAGCTACAAGGGATAGAGCAATAAGATTGTAAGCAACCAACAATGAGCACATCAAAATGAAATTTCCATAAACTATTCCTATGCATCACTCACAATCCCTATATGCAAATGCATGTTTTTCTTTTCAATTTATTTTACGTTTAGATGGATGAAAAAGAAACTATAATGCACAAACAATAATTCAATACTTTCATGAGAAACGAAGATTGAAACGAAAATTCCTCTTTCCAAAAATAAAGAATTTATCAAATGAAAAATTTTAAACTTTGGAACTATTCGACAATGAAAAAGAAAACAAAAAGAAACATTGATAAAACAAAGATCCAAAGTGAGGCAAGAACAGTAGAGGCAATCTGGTCTCTAGAGGTCGTCATACATTTGAAACTTCAGCAATCAAAACACTGAAATGAATTGTGAAAGAAAAAATATGATAGATTTTTGGGTAGTCACAGTAGCAACGCACCCCTGAGTGGGGGACAGTGCATTGCAAAGCATTGTTCGTAAGCCAACAGTGCTATGTAGAGCACTGTGTCAAGACCAACAGTGCATTGCTACCAGAGGGAACTATAAAAAAACAAGCAAACACACTACTTTTGCTAAAACACATTTAAATGACTGAAATAAAGTAGGCAATGTCTACTAGAGTGTGATGCGCAAGGATAAAACCACCAGGGATGATCTGTCGATCCCTAGTATGGTCACCAATTTGTTTTGCAGAAATCAGACCTATGGATAAGTATGCTTTCCCTAAGTGTGGTGGTCTCACTTAGAACAACAGAAAGAAAAATATTTTACCTTTTCCTTAAAATTAATAGATAAGGGAAGAATACCTACTTGTTATCTTTCGTTGTCCCTCGCCTCCCTTTCGTCGTTTCGTCGCTCTGAATTGTACTAGAATCGTTCGATTGATACCTGTAATCACTAATAGAAGATATAAAACGATATCAAATTATATGATCTACTCATGTTAAATAAAATTGAATTGATTGCATTTGAAAATACACATATAACATCATTGACACATGTATTAGGAAAGGCACAAATTCTTTATTATGAAGTAGAAGGAGAAGTTAGAACCAGTTGGATCGATTCTATGTCAACTTGCTCCAACATTAGTCCTAGCCTCATCACATCAAAAACATCATCACACCAGCAACATAACATTACATGCAACAACCTCAAAGAGTTGTGATTCAAATTCTTGCTCTCTTGTGCACTATGATCAGTGCTCAATTTATAAGTAGATGAAGGTAGTTTGACATTAATGAATCATTGAATGGATTTTCCAAAAATGGATGAAGAGGTTTCCTTGTTCATGGGAATAGGAGTACAAGAGGTTCAATGGCTCCGTGGCATTCATATTCAAATCTATCAGATGAGGTGATAGAAGGAACAACTTCTCGAAGCCACTAAAGGGTGGGAAGATTCTCGAAATCCAATGAAAAATTTGTTCCCAGTCGACCAATGCACTAAAAAGTGGGCCTAAATCCTCAACAATGTAGCCTTTCATGGGAGTAGATGCTCTGCAAAGTAGTTAGTGCAGTCTACGGGTGCATTGATGGCTCAATGGAGCACTTCAACTGGAATCTAAGAAGTGAAACTTTCAAGGAAGAAGACCATCAATGGGATGACTTGTTTAGGGCATGTAGCAACTAATTTAGAGTATTATAGACCTTAATTGATACTGATATGGGTTTTAGGATGATTCCAAAATGGACCTGCAACAATATGGGCACATCTTCTGGTGGAAATTTCATGTAACCCGTGTTACCAATTTTCAAGTGCTTCATCCGAGTCTAATGCGTAAGAACTAACACTTTGTTAGCTTTGTACCCCATCAACATTTGGATTTACATAGACTTCCCTTTGTTCTATCACATCGTAAATATTGTTGGGTTCTTATGCATTGAATCCATCCCTCATTGGTTCCACATATCGATCTCCCTCCATTAGTTCTAATGGTGTTTCCACCCTAAAATCTCCTAATTTGAAAATCATTTTCCTTCTCCCGAGGTTGATTAGAACTTGATTTTCAAAGGCCCAATTGGTGCCAAGTAATTCAGGATAAGGATTAGTGTTATCTACAATTTCAATCACCTCAAAATCAATGATTCCTTTTACTCCATAATTATTAACTTCTACCCTTGTAAACCTGCCAATCGAGAAAATACTAGACTAGTTGCCCATTATCACCTAGATAGATGACCAATATAGCTTTGGCCTACAAATCATCTCCCATGTCTACTTTGTAAGAATGTTAACATTCGTGCCTAGGTCCAAGATAATATGGTCCATATCATATACTATGATCTACACATTAAATTTTAATCCTCTGCTTGTTCTTTTCTTGCACATAATCTACTTAAGTGTGCATCTAGTAGGAAATATTCTCTCTTGCATGCAATGGTTGTTCATCTCATCCAACTTATTTAGATCCAATCTATCCTTTACTAGTTATAAACAATTTTTCAAGATGTTATGGATGGGGCTTGCCTCTTCTCTCACTTCTCTTGGTGCAGACTTGTCATATACCTAATCATAAACATTTCTTCAATTCCCTTGCTTCATAGTCCACATATTTGATGGAGAGTTTAAGATTAATTTCCATATACATCTTATCAATGCACCTATTATATCATTGCAAAGTAATTGTGGTTTTATCTCTAAATTAATTGTTCAACATGGAAAACTATGGGAGGTATGAGAACACACAACAATATTTTAGTGGCAAAGTTTCAAGTATGAAAAAATAGCACCATTGTAATGGTGAAGTGATCATTAACATCATATTCAAAACTTAGCATTCCATTGTTGATTTTTTGCTCAATCAGAATTTTAAAAAAAAAAAAAAAAAAATTGTTTTATAAAACTATGGATAATGCATATAATATGTTATGGGAAAATGAAAAATGATTTTTGTTGGGATGTTCTGAATCCAACATATAATATGCCCTAGGAATGATATTCATCCCCATAGTATAGGAAAAATGGATCAATAATAGCCTTGAGAATTAAGACATCATTTTTAGAGGCTTTCATGCAAATCATATTGATCATAATATCATCAGATCCACCTAATGTGGAGGTTGCAAGTGGAATCAATTTTCAATTAAGTGATTAATTTTGTGAGCTTTAAGCTAAAATAATAGCTCTTTAGAGTAGTGGTTCTCATTTTGAGATCACAATTATCGTCAAGTTGATAACTCTACTTATAATTAAGATGAACAACTCCCAACCAAAATAGTTTTTTGAAAATTGTCCTTGTATAGGATACTTTGACAAACTAAGGAGTCATTAGGAAAGGATTCATGACTACTTTAGGGAAGGTTATTTATTAAATAGAGAAGAGATAACAACCAAAGTATGTTATAGGTAAATATAGATGTTTATTTTATAACTTGATATGCATAATTTTTTAGCGTTAGAATAGTAAAAAAGCTACCACCAGACACATGGACATTTACCCATTCAACTACCAACATAGGACTAAGGACTAATGCCTCTTAATATATTGAGTGCAAAAATGGGAGTCACTAGAGAATTGGATTTCAAACCCCATACATGGTTTTTATTAGCTCAATATCACTCATTAGATACATGCAAGTGATTATTTAAAAGCATCATTAGTTGGAAAGAATACAACATAATAACATTACTTCGTGACTACATCACAAAACCTCAAAGATAAAGAGATAAACCTTGGAAACTAGGCTATTATACATGTGCATTGTAACAATCACTAGTTTATTTTCTATGTTAAAAATAAAAATAAAACACCAAGGTCATGGGATATGTATTCCAAGTTGAATGTTGGGAAAATACATAGTGACATAGATCACTGGTGATTAATTAATGGCTATGGAAATTGGAAAAGGCATTGGCAAAGGAAAAGTGGCAATAATTGGTATTTTATTTATGAAATAAAGGAAAATAGGATAAAATAGAAGTGTAAGGTCACAAAATTGCATGATGAGGAAAATTGAAGGAAAATAGAGGCCTTAATGATAAAATGAATTTTTAGGATCAATTCACAAACTTTTTCCAGTTCAATTTTGGACCTCTCTTATATTCAATCATTCTCTCATACTCTTGCACACTTAGAGAATTCTTGGAGCACTCTAGTATTCACTTGGATTTGGAGAAATAAGGCAAGGGAAATCAGGAAAACACAAGGTAATAGTTGGAATAACAAATACAACTGGATTTCTTTGAAGGTAACAGGTTGCATGTGTGTTTTCCTTGCTGATTTATGGATGCATGGTGTATGCATGTGATTATATGGTTATGTGTTGTCATCGACATGGAGGATTTCTTGGATTGACAATGGTTTTAGCCTTTCCTTTCCATTTCTTGGATAACTATGGTGTTGTGGGTTTTTTCATTTGATTGATTTCTGGTTTGTGCTCATAATTCCTTATGTTTGTGGGTTCGAACAAATGCTTTGGAAGCCCTGGAACAACTTCGATTGAGTTACTATTCCTAGAGTCTAGGTTGGGACAAACACTCCCGAGCCCTTGGTAGGTTGAGTTCCTAGTCCCTAGAGTCGGGTTGGAAAAATGCTCTGGAGCCCTAGAAGGTTGTGGGTTGAGTTACTAGTTCTTGGAGCCCTATAAAACTTGGGTAGAGACTGATCTGGTTGGTGTTAGTGATGTTTGACCATGAGGTGGAATCATTGGTTGAGGGTTCAGGTGGTTTGGCCTCTGGAAGCCCCAGTTTGGCTTTGTTTGGTTTATTCCATGAGATCCCACATTCACTCTTGGGATATGGTGCGAGGTTGATTTTTTGAAAGAGAGATTTGGTTTAGCCCAATCTATGGTCGCGTGGTACGTGGAAATCCATAATTTTTTTGGTATTTTTACAAATTAATAAGATCTATTATTCTATATTGATTCATTTATATTTTAGTGATTATGTTGGGTGATATTATGACTGAGATGCCACAGTTCCTATGCTTGTTATTTAATGGTTATTTTCTAGTTACATAATGTATGTTATTTATGGCTCCTGTCATGAATGGTTTATCTATTGATTGGTCGATGAGCGTATGGAATAATAAGGGTTGTGTTGGAAACTATATCATTACTGAGTGGGGGGGGGTGAATCAATAGTGTGGCACTTTTAAAAAATTTCTCCAATTAATTTAATCTTCAAACATGCATTAACTGAAACACATCATCATAAATTAGAGCTGCACAAATAAACATACAACCATAAAACAAAATCACACAATGGACATAAGAAGTCTGGTGGAAAACCCTTCCCCAGGAGAAAAACCATTGTGCTGCTACTACACTGCTAAATTCTTTTATTAATTTATTGAATAAATTACACATGGATTCGCTCACTCCCATGAGCCTTGAAGACTTGAATTATTTCCATAGTATCTGGCACTATCATACAAGAAATTTTTTCTCTCTCGGATATACAAACTACCATCCGCTGAAAGCCACCACGATCAACGATCCTCGCTCGGTTACTCCTTAACTAAACAACTGACTCTATAAAATCTAATTTCCTTGTCACCACCATGACCAATTAGCCTTGACTAGTTTCTACCGAACTATGCAACCACCATTGGACAAAGAAATATATTCCATCTATTGAATACACCAATCATTGTATACTCAAAAACCTCCAAGCCTTCACTACCTCCATGCGAGCCTCGTTTCATATATTTTTAGACTGGACTCCTAATAAATTTGCAGCAACATCTGCCATAAAAAATCCATACAAAAATATCCACACAAGGAGAAAAACAATATCCTCAAACTATACTCCAAACAACAACTCATCGCACCACTTACTGCATAAAATAATGGCTGAATTATGCTTCATATATCTGTTTCTACATCTGCAAACTGCTTCATAAATTCTACATAATGAATCTCACACAGTTTGTAGGGTCTTATCCAACTCACACTCATACCATACACAAGTGCAATAAACTCCACACAATCAACCATCTCATAATAAGCTATCTCCAATATAAATATGAACTCAAGTGTGTAATATTCCCAAATGGGGAAGCAACAATATATGAACACAATAATGGAAATAATGGTGAATTAATCAACACACGATGATATGAGACAAATGTACAACCATCTTATTAAACATATCAGCAGATAATAGGCACAAGATATTGAGGATCTAATCACTCAAGCAATATAAAACAAGCCTCCTCTAAGCAAATATGTCAATACATGTAAAAACACTGCCATACAAGTGCCATGAACCATGACAACATAGTTTTAGGGCATAAACTGATGCATAAAGATAGACCAATGTATATATATTGTTATATTACCATTGTAATATTCCCAAATGGGGAAGAAACAATATATGAACACAATAATGGAAAGAACAGTCAGTTATTCAACACACCATGATATGAGACAAATGTACAGCCATATTATTAAACATATCAGAAAATAATATGCATAAGATCTTGAGGATCTAATCACTCAAGCAATATAAAACAAGCCTCCTCTAAGCAAATATGTCAATACATTTAAAAACATTTCCATACAAGTTCCATGAACCATGACAGCACAGTTTTAGGGCATAAGCTACTGCATAAATATAGATCAATGTAGATCTGATGTTATATATCTCAAATAATGCTAGGAGTGAATATCTAGCCTCCTAGACACCTTTCCAAGAGAACCCGGGAAGGGTTTCTGGAAATACACCCAAATACAAATGGTGATCTATATCTCTAGGGCTGAAGCATCACTGCAACTAAATCCTATGAAAATATAAGGCTGATATAATATGGATCTGATGTAGATCTCCTCCAAATATATCCTCCAATGAAAGGCTAAACCCTTCACCTAACAAAAAACACTCTAAAAGAGCCAATAGATCCTCCTCTGAAACTACCCTCCAAAATAACAAAATTTCTGACTGAAACTGCATTGTAAATGATGAGGATAGGTTAGCCTGGTGCCAAAGATCTAAAATGTGCCCAAGAACCCTCCTTTTTGATCTCCCAAGGGAGGGAATCCTTCCTCCTATGAAAACTAGCTCAGAAAGTGGGTTTCTCAACCCTCCACTACAACACCCTGCAACACAACACAAATATGAAAAAAAATTGCGCTATAGTTGAAGACTGAAGCTTGGCCAGAATGCATGAATGTGGAAATGATAGTACAAGACTCCTCCAAGAGGCTACCTCAAGGAAAGAGGTGGGATTCCTGCTCAGGAACACCCGGTGCTAAACAACACAACAATCTCAACTAAACAGCTGAAGAATGCAAATAGTCATGCAGACCACAAAATCAATAATCAATAACATAATCCCCTAT
Organism: Pinus albicaulis; assembly: GCA_034641835.2. Lineage (NCBI taxonomy): Eukaryota > Viridiplantae > Streptophyta > Pinopsida > Pinales > Pinaceae > Pinus > Pinus albicaulis. Next base: position 269,413 of record JAXQQM020088327.1, on the reverse strand, counting down.
GGCTGCCATCCTCTTCCTTATAAACAATGTGAGCCTTCTCATCTTGGGTCCCACTCATTAGGGTTTCCACCATCATGCAATCAATCTCCCTCCAAAACTGCGTTGTCCCGCCATTAATGACACTCCTCCATAATAACGTTGTTTGATTTGGTCAAAGTTGACCTATTCAACATGCTTCAACCCCTTTTAATACCTAAGGGTCTTCAATCCAGCTTTTAGATGACCTCCATTCACATTAGGAGTGTTTTTTATTCCTACTAAATAGATTTATGGGTCTCCATACCCTCTTATTCTTCTATATAAGAACAAAATCAAATTTAATATTCCAATTAGCTGTGTGCTAATTTAGGAATATTACAAAGTGCTAAACTCAATAATTACACAGCACTACTGAGCTCAACGATATTTTTCATATGCATGAATGGATCCAAATTCAACTCATTAACCCAATCAACCACTAACTCCACTAGCCTTTTTTATCTTTTCAACTTTAATCAGCTTCTAGAGGTCCCATGAACTTTTCTGACCACAACTTGAAAAATTTTGATCAAGTATGTAGCCAATGCACAAAAATAGGGTCACCCATGCAAGAATTATAGAGTAAAACTTGATAAATCCATGGTCATCCCATAACACTACTATTCATGTGACTAAGGCCATAGTCGCTTCCATGAGCCTGTCCCGCATTCGACTGGAACTTCCAACCACTCCCATAGGCATCTGTGCATGCGACTTGGGCTTAGGCTTAGTAAAAACATAATTCCTTCATCCAAGAACTTCTTCCACTTTTTCCATCATCTTCCTCTACTTATGTACCCTTCTCCAAGCCTTTGCAATAGGTTTGCAACTGATGAATATGCAAGGAATAAGTCTATGACATGTTAGACATATTATGCCAACTTTAGCACCAAGACCAACACCTCCAACTCCTAAAGCAACAACCATAACATATCTAAACACCTCCAACATCTATAGAAACATCTCTATACTTTGTAGCAGCATCTCCAATTCCTATAACATCAGCAACATGCCAGACAAATTCATCCAACACTAGTGGAAGCACCTCCTACAAAAGAAACATGCAACTGAACACATGTAGTAGCATATGCATTGTCTCCAAGACATGTAGAGATATATGCAACATTTGGAGCATCTCTCTAGCCTCCTAAAGTAGAACCATCTCCAAGATACAACACAACATCATGGGAAACTCTCCATACTCCTTCAGTAGCAGCATCTCCAACCATAACATGTGGATACATCTACAAGTCAGCAGCCACAACTAACTACTAGGTCTAGTTATAAGTATGTTGACATCAATGCCAACTAAGCAATACCATCACCAAACATGCATCACCATACACATGACAAGCAATACCAAGAGATTTTTAACATCAATACCAACACTACAATTCCAAAAAAATCCCCCTTTAGCATTGATTTCAACCTCAATACAACATGTGAGGTTGAACCATCAATCCAAAATATCTCCCCCTCTGACTTCAATGGAAAAGGGCCATACAAAAACTGAAGTACCATGCCAATAATGTGTCGGAAGAGAAGAGTGATCCCCCTGTCATACTCAACATCATACTAATGCATCCCATAGAAGTATCCTCTGCAAGATAAACATGTAGAACAAGGAAACTGGCTACCAACACCACTACCAATGTAATGCCAATTCTGAAGACTGAACATGATCCCCCAAAGCATTTACTGGAGCTACAATTATACTCTGGCTCTGAACAACACATCTTCATGCTATAATGAGACTCCTTGCTAAGTGAAAGAGACTACTGTTAGTGATCCAAGAGACTACTATTTGAAGATGACTATAGATTGGTTCTAGATTTATAAAAACAAAATTCCTTGAATATTGTGAGTTTTAGAAATCGCACTGCCTTCATTATCCTAAATTGAAATTTTTTCACTATCCTACCATTTTTCCATTTCATGGTTACCCTGCCACTCCCAAAAGACTCCTCATGGGCTTATGCCACTCATCTGCATCCTATTTTCCCATTTATAACCTCAGTTCTTTGTTTTGCCTTTTCCCATCACTCCGCTTTCCATCTAGGGTTTCCTATAGCCAACTCATTTCCCATGGTTCCTAAATTCTTCAAGCATTGTTGGTCTCAAAACTATCCCTATAGGCTCTTTAGATAAATCAAGTACATTGGGTTTTGGATCTTCATTACATCACTTTGTCAATACTATGTTTTTACACTTGAAACCTCCAAGCCTATTTTCAGTCAAGATCATGGTCAAAATACCCTCTCACTAGGTCATTAGGGTTTCATATGTTCCAAGGAATGTTAAAAACTCTATCATCCAGAAAGTTGGTGAGATATGAGGTCTGCTCCTAAATGAAAACATCTTGCAGCAAGAAAAACAAGAGACACTTTGCCTTATAGGAGAATTAGAGTTTTTGCACTTAACAGTCCAGCAAAGTGTCAAACAAATATCAAATTGCAGAAAATAACATGGAGGAAGCACTAAACCCTAATTTCATTTTCCACTAGGCTAGGGTTTGCTATGTAAAAGAGGCATAGGAGCAGAAGATCCATATTGTAGGTCATATTAACAATCATAAATCCATACCAACTCATAAACATCATGCCTCCATATTTTTCCAGGAATTCTTTCCAAGAGCCAAGGCATTTGTCACACCTAGGGCCAGTTTTTCTTCAAACTATGTTTCTGACAAAAAAGAGATGAATTTGAAAAAATTGAGAGAGGTGTTTATCCATCATAGATCCAAGAAGAAAAACCTCCTTCAGAATTTACACAGGTGCCATGGTTTTAGAGCAATGTCAAAAATACAGGTGTCACGGGAGAATTGTTGCACTTATGACATGACCTAGGGAAAATCCGGTTTTATCATACTTGGAGTGTCAAAATAACTTTCTTGATGAGGAAAATGATAACTATACTAGACGACATTTCCAATGAGCTATCTTGAGCTGAATTTCGATTTGCGGAAGGCCCCATAATGTTGTCTGCACCAGCACTCTGCATTTCTGCACCATCATTCAACACTCTTTTACCAGTCTTGGGAGAATCCCTTTTTGATAGGTCAAATCAACTCCAATCAGGGAGAAAAAGGTATATTTCAACAGTATACTAGAAGATATTTCTAATGAGCTATCATGAGATCAATTTGGAGTTTAGGAAGGCCTCCAACAGTTTTCTGCATTAGCACTCTACATTTATGCACCATCATTCAGAACTTTTTGACCAGTCTTGGGAGAATCAACTTTTGACAAGTCAAATCAACTCTAATCAGAGAAAAAAAGGTATATTTGGAAATTTGACAGGATAATATTTCCAACGAGTTGTCATGGGCCCAATTTGGACACCGGGAAGGCCTCCAAATTCCCTCTGTAAAAAGGCATTGCGACTTCAAAAATTGGTGCTGCGCCTTTGGATAGGAAAAGCTTCTAAAGCCCTCTAACAACTCAAAACACCTCAAAAGCTTCCAAACTCTTGCTAAGTGTCCTCCAAATATATTGAGGGCTAAGTCAAAATATTTATCATTTTCAAGGAAAGAATAAATTTGAGTTTTTAAGTAAAACTGGGCAAAATTTTGTGGCGTTGCACGCTCAGGGTCAGGCGATGTGTGTTTGGAAGAATTTCCTATGAAAATTTGCACTGCGCTGGGCATTTAGAGTCAGGCACTGCATGTTCAAAGGCGCGCTGGGCGTTCACCTAGAAATCCCAACAGGCCCGTGCAGAGGCATTCCAGCAGGCGCTGCGTTTTCAGCAGGGAAGCCCGACACCCTGTGCAGAGGCATGCAGGCACTGCATTTTCGACAGGGAAGCCCGACACCCCGTGCAGAGGTTTGCAGGTGCTGCGCTTTCAGCGGGAAAACCCGACATCCTATGCAGAGACGTTCAGGCAATGCGTTTTCAGCAGAGAATCCTGACACCCCGTGCAGAGGCGTGTAAGCATTGCGCTTTCGGCAGACTCAACAGGCTCGAATACGCGTGCAGGGACTACGCTTTCGGAAGACCCGACAGGCCCTGTTATCGCACAAAATGTCTAGGCATCGCGACAATGGCTTAGATCGGGGGTTGTCACCCTGATCCCCAATCTCTCTATCTAAGTTGTCTCCTTGCAAGCTAAGGGAGGTAGACCCTAAAAAAATAAAGGTGAACTGGTTGAAGACCAACCAATTCAGGAGACATAGTCAGATAACCAAGTACTTGTTGAGATTAACGAGATTTCATAGATCCAATTATATCTGAAACTTTAAAACCAGCACCTTATGGAGTCAAAAGATCCCGTTATGAAATTAAAGCCAAGTAATTGATGTCTAACTGCTTCTATGAAAAATAGATTCACCACGATGATATTCAACAAAATGCACCACAACTATGCATTAAAATACTTTGAACCCACAACAATGTTATCATGAGATGACCATTGAATTTTAAATACCAAATATTTCCAATAATTCCGATTTTAAATGATATTCCAAGTAATTCCAATCCAGAAATTAAAAAATTTCCTATAGTCAAACTTTAGATAAAAATTTAAAAGCTCACCTTTGACTATGGAATAAAATTTTCAGAATTTTCTAAAGTTGAAAATTTAGAAATTTTTGGTGTTTTTAAATTTTTTTTATTTATTTCTAAAATTTATCTAAAATCTAAAGCTAAAGCCTAAAATAAAATAAAAAGTAATTTTTTTTTTTTAAAGTTTTGTTTTCTTTTTTATTTTTATTTCTTAAAGTTTTTTTAAACTAAAGCTAAAGCCTAAGAAAAATAAAAAAAAGGGCTAAATTTTTATTTTTTATTTATTTTTTATTTATTTTTATTACTTTGTTTTTTGTTTTTTGTTTTTCTCTGAATAATTCTAAATCTATTAATATAAAACATAATAGTACAAAACTACCTCTGCTTCAGCTGAGAGAGCCTGAAATCATGGCTTGATAGTCATGGAAAGCATGAGTTCGGACTGCCCACCAAGGGGAAACCAGTCCCAAAGAATTATGTCTTGCCACCCTCATAGGGGAAACTGGCATTTGAGTCAAATAATTTAACAAAAAAACATGTAAAAAGACAATCTTCTCTTTCAGCAGAGGGAAATTGAACATGAAAACAAAAACCAACCTAAGAAACTTGGGCTGAGGAGTCGTAATCTGCTGAAGGTTGTCCTGGCTACTGATCATTGACTGGAGAGGGAGGCTCCTCCTCGATTATGCATCAATATTCATCACTGCTTCCTTCATCATCTGCAGTAGGAGCTGCGGTAACTTTTTCAGTGTCGTCCTTCACCTGAACCTGCATCTTGTCATCACGGGCAATCTTCAGCTGCGCCATGGAATCCTTGGCTTCTTCTGCATGCATAGGAGCAGGAGAAGTAGAGGGATAGGGGAAAGCGACAGAAGGGGGGTTGGGGCTGGTTGCCTACTCCCTGATGGTGATAGTGATATAGGCTGTAATAACAGGCCTATTCAACGTGCAGTCAAAGCGAAACTCCGCATGTTGGGAGGAATGGCGAAGGGGGGTGAAGACCGGTGGAGAGGGAACATGAGAGGCGATGGTGTGGAGAGCAGGAAGCGCAGGAGGAGGCATAGGAGAAGGCACATGGGGAAGCGGAGAGCTCGGGAAGGAGTGAGTGTGCTCATTGAAGCGAATTCTGCCACTTCGGCTTCGTGTTTCCGGGACATGGTCACACGAGCAGTCCTCTGAGGTGGAATCCGTTTTGTGGGAGGACGAGGATCGAGTGGCTTGGCCATGACTGCTCCCGCGTTGACATCTCATTCTATGGCGAAGCCTGGGCATGGTGGCAGGGAGGTGCACACAACGTTGCTTGAGGGATGGGTGGAGGAGATGCTGCGCAGAGGGACTGGGCAAGGTAGGCAGGGACTTCGAGCAGCAGAGATTGCTTTGAGAGAAATGGAACTCCGGAATCGTTTCTAGACAATAGAGGAGCTTACAACGCCTACCAGTGTGCGTATGAGCGCTTGGCTCGACACGGGCGGGCGGGCATAAACTTCTCTGCGGAAATATGGACTTGCAAACAAAATGTTTGCATACAATAAACTGAAATCAAAATCCATTATGAGCCAGAGGGAATTCTCAGGGCGGCACCAGAGAGTATTGAAGGTGTGGATGGAGAACAGGGTGGTGGGAGTAATGGCGGTGTAAATGCTCCTGTGGGAGGCCATATGGCCACCCCATGCCACAGTCATCGAGATGCGTTGCGGGACGAGCGTCCCATCAAGCCCGACTGTCATCCACATCCGGAACTGTAGTGTTGTTGTGCACCAGAGTGCTGCATTCCTGTAAACTATCACTTTCATGGATAATGTTGAGGGGACCATGATTAAGAGTGTCTATACTCTCCACTCCCAGATTGGCAAGGAAGTCTGCAACTTTGTTGCCATCCCGCTTGATGTGAGTGAATGAGACATCTTTATTGATCTTGAGCCAATCTTCCAACAATTTGAGTCTCGCAGCTAATTGCCAGCTGGTGGAAACCTTGGAAGTAGAGGACCCTGAAAGTAGTTGATTAGCCATGTTGACGAGCACCTATGAATCTCCTTCGACAACAGTGGGAAAGTAGTTGTGTTGCTGGGCTAAGCGGAGACCTTGCCACAGGCCTTCTAACTCCGCTGAGTTGTTGGTGTCCCAACTAAGTGATCCAAAGTAGATTGCTAGAGGGGTGCCTTTAGAATCTCTGAAGATGCCACCAAATCTTGCTTGCCCGGGATTGCCTTTCGAAGCTTCGTCGAAGTTTAATTTGACAACCCCTGTTGGGGGTGGATAACAATTATTAGGCATCCTCTAAATGTGCCTTGTTGATTTGGTTGGGGTTGGATTAATCTTGAGTTTCCAGTTCTCCCATATGGAAATTTCCCGTGGCTTGGTGGGTATGTCTTCTTCCTTCCAATTATGAAGAGCCAGGGATTCTTGAAGATTGTTGCTAAATATGCTCTAGATTGTCTCTAGAGGTGTGGTTTGGGTCCTGAAAATTATTTTGTTTCTTTCTTTCCAGATTGACCATAGGAGCAGGCAAAGGATAAGTTGCCAAAGAGTATTAAGAAGAGCACTGCTATAGGGAAGCTTGGGCCAGTTGCAGATGGTGTTGGTAAGATCTCCCGTAGGTTTTCTCTTTTGGTAATGGAAACTAACTTTCTTCCAAAGTGTATTTGCCAAAGTACAAGATATCATGAGATGATGAATTGTTTCGTTACTTTGGTTGTAATTAGGACAACGTGAAGGCCCAACAAAGCCCCTTTTAATCAAATTATCCCATGTGAGAATTCTTTTGTGACTGAGAAGCCAAAGGAAAGTTGAAACTTTGGGCCAAGTGCCGGGAGACCAGACATACTGCCAAAGAGGATCAGGAGGATTGGTAGCAGGGAGCATCAAAGTATAAGCCTGCTCAGTGGAGAAAATTCCTCTAGTTGTATAACCCCATCTAAGAATGTCCAGATTTTCCGACCATCTGATCCTTCTTTGCTATAACTCTGAGTTGATGGCTTCCCAGGTATCTTCATGTGCTTGGGGTGCTATTAGAGTGGGTTGCTTCCATTGCCTAAACCCATTATTATTTAAATCTTATTTAAATAATATTCCTTGTTAAATATGACTAAATCATTTACCTTGTCTTCTGGCTGAGTAATTGGATTTCCCATATTGAAATGATTGAGGGTATCGGCTATCTTGGGTTTTTGTTGCCAAGATTCTGCCCAGAATCTGGTTGTGCGTCCATTCCGGATTTCCCAAAAATTGTGTTGTTGTATCAGAATGCCATGTTTTTTGGCAGCATTCCAAATTAAAGCGCCAGTATCCTCAGGGGAGAGTCGGATCAGCTCTTATGGAGGTCTGTTATTGGCATATTTCGCGATCCATAATCTGGCCCAAGGCATGCTTGGATTTGAGATCCATTTCCACCAAATTCGAGCTCCCATGACTTTGTTGCTGTGAGCTGGGTCTCTAAGTCCAAGTCCTCCAGCTTCCTTTGGGGTGCACACCATGCTCCATTTTACTAGGGCCCATTTTTTGTTCTGGCTTGAAGATCCCCAAAGGAATTTACGTTGCATGCTTTTATTTTCTTGAGAACCCATTCGGTGCTGCCAAGACCGAGAAAAGTTAAAGAGGCATAGATTACAGAACTGCCTTGATGAGGGTAAGCCTACTAGCCATGTTGAGAGCTCTGAAGGTCCAGGAGGAAAGATGGGCCTCTAGATTTTGAAGGAGAGGATTCCAGGAAGAATTTTTAATGGCGGAATCTATGAGGGGGGCTCCAAGGTATTTGGTAGGAAGGGTAGCTATGGAGAAACCGAGGATGTGAGAAATATTGGCTTGGGTTTGAATAGGGGTGTTGAAGAAGTAGATCTGATATTTGGTAGCATTGATGGAAGTGCCAGATGCTTCAAAGAAAATGTTCAAAATGGATTTAAAAGAATGGGCTTCTTGCACGAAAGGGTGGCCAAAAAGCATATTATCATCCACAAATTGTTGATGGGTGGTAGAAGGGGAGCCATGAAGAGAGATTCCTTTCATTTTTTGGGTTTGAAGAGCATTTTGAATAAGCCTCCCAAGGCCTTCTACCATAAGAACAAAGAGGAAGGGAGATAGTGGATCTCCCTGTCTGATACCCATCGAGGGGGAGAATGGATGAGATGGAATCCCATTTACCAAAATGGAGTAAAAGTTGGAGGAGATAAGGTTCATAACCCATCTTATCCACATTTGATTAAAACCAAAAGCCTCCAGAATCTACTGAATGTACTTCCAACTTAATTTATCAAAAGCCTTGGACACATCAATTTTAAGAAGCATACTTGCCTTTTGGATGATTTTTAAGAAGTGGATGACTTCGTGTGTTGAGATGATCCCATCCAAGATTTGTCAGCCTTCCACATATCCAGTTTGTTTGGGAGAGATGAGCAGTGGAAGAAGTGGCCTGATCCGATTGGAAATGACTTTTGAGATCACCTTGTAGATCACGTTGCATAAGGCGATGGGGCAAAATTTGTTCAGCTTTCTTAGTTGATCTTCTTTTGGTACTAGAGTGATGAATGTGGCATTGAGTGAGGGGAGCAGCCAGTGCATTGATCTGGATTCTTCCACTAATTTCTAGACTTCCAGTTTGATGAGATCCCAAAAATGGTGAAAGAAGTTTGACGTGAAGCCATTTGGGCCTGGGGCTTTTCCAATCTTAGATTGAGCCATGGATGCTTCAACCTCCTGCGGGGAGATTGGCCACAATAGCATCTGATTGTGCTCTTCCATTTTTAGTTTGGGAATAAGCTGGATTATTTTATTGATTGTTGATTGTCTTCTAATTGGAGGTTCTTGATGGACGCTTTTGAAGTGTTCCAGCAATCCATGCTCAATGTCCTCATGATTTTCAAATCACTCTCCTTGCTGATTTGTGATGTGGGCGATGTGGTTGTGCATTCTTATTTGAATGGTGGAACGATGAAAGAACTTTGTGTTTCTTTCTCCTTCCTTTAGCCAGCGGATTCTGGATTTTTATCTCTAGAGTATTTCTTCTTGTTTGTATCTCTCATTCAGCTGCTGCTGAAGGCTTTGCTCTTGGGCGTCGAGAAGCTATGTTATTCCCTTATTGATGATTTCCTACTGAATCTCCACCATTTTGAGTTCAAGAGCCTTTTTTCCTGAAAGATGTTCCCAAAAATTGAGTGGTTCCAGGATTTGATTTGAGATTTGAGGTTTCGAAGCTTTTGCTGAAATTGAAACATTTTGGAAACATTGGGTGTAACAAATCTTTTCCAAGTTGTGTGGACCAGGGTCGTGAAATTAGGATGATCCAACCAGAAGGCGTCAAATTGGAAAGGTCGTTTCAGGTGTTGGTAAGGGCTTTGCCATTGAAGTGAGATGGGCCAGTGGTCCAAGCCTGCTATAGGTAAAATGGAAGCAAAGATATCTCCCCCCATATGTATAGCATTATCAAATATTAGGAAGAGATATAGCTTGGAGGCTATTTGTTGAATTCGAGATATTTTTTTATTCCAAGTATAAATTCCATTAGAGAAAGGTAGATCGATCAGCCAACTTCTGTTGATGAAATCCCTGAACTGGGAGCCTTCCGGTTCCAACATGGGTCGACCCCCTGTTTTTTCTTCAAGCTTTGTAATCATGTTGAAGTCCCCCCCTAGTATCCATAAGGGATGCATTTGATTGGAATTTAGAATTTCCATAGTATTCAAGAGCGCTATCTTGCTTACCAAATCTTGAGGAAGGTAGACATTTGAAAGGTGTCCATGTATATTGGTGCCTATGAGATGGAAGGTGGCTTGAATGAGATTATAAGCTGCATGGAAGTTTCCAAGCGAAATATCTTGCGCGTCCCATATTATGGCTAGGCCTCCCGATGAGCTAGAGGCATCTACTAATACAAAGTGGCATCCGGGCCAAGCTTTGGTTAAAATATTACCAACTGCTATACTGTTATATTTGGTTTCTTGAAGAAAGATGACTTGAGGTCCTTCTTGCTATATCATACTTTTGATCATTTTGTATTTCCTAGGGCTATTTAGCCCTCTTATGTTCCATGAGATGAGCTTCATGAGGAAACGTTTGGAAGTAGTTTGAAGAACCTCGTGAGCTTGGGATATGGTCCTGACTCCACCAGCATCTCCCCTAACATGATGGTGTGTTGCCAATATGGTTTTTGACCTCTTTTATTGGACTCTTTTGTGATCTTTAAACTATCCAAGTAACTTCCTGGCTGAATACCCATTTTCTTATGTTTCTTAGATTTGGAAAGGATGACTTCTAAGGTCTCAATCTGATGAGGATTAATTTTGTGAAATTCCTTACGCCTGCAAGCATCCTCCAGACCCAATAGATCAAGTTGACCTAGTTCAAAACCTTCGGAATCTTCATCCATATGGCTAGGTTAACTGCTTTCAGGATTTTCCTGGTTGATATGATTAGGGTTGAGAAAATTTTTGTCAATATCCATGTTGTTTGGCTTCCTAATGATAGGATCTGAATCTGGGGTTTGCTTGGATCCCATAGTCTCCATATTTTGCATGTATATCGGGCTTGGCTTAGGGCCTGAGGGTTTTGGGGGAACAGATGAAGAAGAGGGTTTGGGAGAGGGAACGGGGTTGACAGAAGGGATATCCCCAGAGGGGTCAGTTTGAGCCAGGGGTTCAAAAATTTTGCTGGTAGAAGGGGTATTGTCTTGCGGATTAGAATTTTTTCTACCAGATGGGGGTTTTTTGTTGTGCCTTCTGCGGTTTGGAACTTTAGTGAATCCATCTGCTTCATATTTGTCTTCGACCTCTCTGGTCTTGGGAGCAATATTGAGGGGAAAATCCCTGAATAGGTTCCCATGGGCATAACACCTACGACATCTAAAGGGGACATGTTCATAATCTATGGGTTGAATCCATTCAAAATCATTGTGAAACAAACTTACCGCATCCAGGAGGGCTTTGTCCAGGTGCATGTAGACACAGATTCGCGCATAAGAGGTGTACCTTCGGAGCTTTGTCTCTTCAACTATCTTGATGAATTCGCCCAGCCATTTTCCAATAGCTGTGAGAGATTCTTCGTCCCAATATTTGAGCGGGAGTGAATATAACCGTATCCAAACTAGAGCCCAGTTGAAATTCTCTTTGTCCGGGTTGAATATTTCTACCCAGTCTCTTAGGTATAGACCTGCGGAGTTAAAGAAGTAGGGTCCCTCATCCAGAACTCTGCTTTGGTCCTCGATGCAATTGAATACAACGTTGAAGAAGCCCTTTGGCCCGAGCTGTAGGGTGACGTGTCCCTTTGGCTTCCATTTTGAGGTAATCCATCCTTGCAACGCTTTCTCCGTAGGCTAGAAGCCGATGAACTTCCCAATGAGTGCATAGTCTTTCATGTACTGGATCTAAGCATTTATGCGGTGACTGGAGAGGTCGATCTTAGGTCTGTCAGCTGCAATGGGCTTGCATGTTACTGAAGTCGCAACAGGTGTTTCCCGAGTAACCCCGGAGGCTTGCTTTTATGGTATTTCCTTGCTTTGGTCTGTTCCAACTTTTTCAGGGGCCATTCTATTTTGATCGGATGCAACTTTATTTTGATATTCATTTGTAGGGGGAAGCTGACTCGCCCTCTCAGAAAGCATGCTATGGTTTGTGCGCAACGCCACGGATCACCGCGCCTCGTGTCCTGCAATCCGCACCTTCGTTAGCAAGATGGCAAACGCCGTTTGCAGAGTAGGTAGAAACTCTAGCGCAGTGCTTGTTCCTGCTTAGCATATAATATCTCAATATTAATTATGATTATATGAAAAGAGCAATTGAAAGTAATAAATTTCTCATTACACTAAAATGTGTTTTTCACATCCCAATAGGGAGATGTATAAGTGAATGCATGGTATTTAAAAAATAATGACAAAAAAATATTTAAATACAATATTTCCACACACACACACACATATAACGTTTGCAAGTAAAAAATTCTTACAATTAAAACATTTCAATTAAATGTTTGTTGTGTAACTAGCTCCAAAAAGAGAAGAAAAGAGATATCAACGCCTTAGAAATGAGCCACTTCGAGGGGGAAACCTCCAATACATTACATAAATGAACAATTCTTGGATGATACAAATGAGCAAAACCTCCTTCTATATATAGGAGTCCATGGGGCCACAATATAATCCTAGTGGGGCCACAATGTAATCCTAGCCGACCTAACAATAATAATGTAAGGGCACAATAATAACAATATGGGGGTTACAGGGGTGCAATAATAACAATAAGGGGGGCTACACTAACATAATAAGGGGCTACACTATTAATATAGGGACTTAACATGCCCCTCTCCTTCAAACAAGTGTTGTCCTCAACGCTTGATTATTTCTTGATGCTTCTGTATAAAATTCTCATTCTCCCATGTGAAATCTTCTACAGGAAAGTTCTTCCACTTGCTGAGATACTCTGAAATTGATCGTACTTGTCGAGTTCTTGTTTCTATGACTGCTTCATAACTTATTTCGATGTCATGTTGATCTTCCTGTTGTTTCATTAGATTCTGCACCAAAGTTGGGTTATCCTTTGAGAGTTGGAGAACTTGTTGTTGATGCTCAATGTGATCTTCCACTAATTTATCATCCATATTTTCTATTATTTGATCCTTCAAACCATCCAAATTAGCCTCCATTTTTTATTTTAAACCATCTATGTCATCTTCAGTTGCTCTTCGTAAGATCGAAATTTGTTGCACTTGGTACTGTAATTTTGATATCTCATATTGCAATTCTTCCTCCTCATGCGTCATAGTATAGCTTTCTGAGGGCTTAATGGGTATGGAATTATTTTTTGGAGGCATAATATAACCCATTACTAAAAAAAATTCTTCAATATGCCCTTGTAATCAATTCAACTTGATTCTTCAAACAAGACTTACGCAATTCGGAAAAAAAAATACACACCTTTTTCTTGCTTTTGAGGAGCTCGATATTGAAATTGGATTATCTCTGTGATTGCAGCTCTTAAATATCTGAAATTCAGCACTGACGTAGCCCTATGAAGTATCTTTTGAATGCCATAGATCTGACCTGATTTGGATTCTCCAAGACAAAGTTGTGTCCAATCTCCCACAATGACCTAATTCTGGACTGGTTCAGTAGAGCGAACTTGTAGGAATTGCCATGTGTCACTGTTTTGTCCTTTGTCTCTAAAATTGATAGCCAAGAAACCAAATTCCATGTAATTGTGACCACTTTTTATGGTACTCCAATCCAATGCCTAGAGAGAGAGTTATTGAACTTTTCCCACGATCACCTCTTTGAGATGAAATTCAGGAGCCTGAAAAAGCACTACCTTCCACAGATCATATCTCCAAAAATATTGTGAACCAAGCTCTGAAATTTTTGGATGAATTTCCTCAGGATTTCAGCTTCGTACCATATGAATTTCAGATTCTGAACCTTCGTAGAAAATACATTATAGCGCAAATTCCAAGATGACCTGTTTAGGAGCCTGAAAAAAGACCTAACTTCCACAGATCATATCTTTGAAAATATTGCGAACCAAGCTCTGAAATTATTAGAAAATATTCCTCAGGATTTCTGCTTCGCACCCTAAGACTTTCAGCTTCTGAAACTTCGTAGAAAAAAAGTTATAGCGAAAATTCCACGATGACCTATTTGGAGCAGCGAAACCCTAGAATCCAAAGCTCTGATACCAAATGTTGTGTAACCAGCTCCAAAAAGAGAAGAAAAGAGATATAAACACCTTAGAAATGAGCCACTTTGAGGGGGAAACCTCCAATACATTACATAAATGAACAATTCTTGGATGATACAAATGAACAAAACCTCCTTCTATATATAGGAGTCCATGGGGCCACAATATAATCCTAGTGGGGCCACAATGTAATCCTAGCCGACCTAACAATAATAATGTAGGGGCACAATAATAACAATATAGGGGTTACAGGGGTACAATAATAACAATAAGGGGGGATACACTAACATAATAAGGGGCTACACTATTAATATAGGGACTTAACAATGTTACTCAAATTTTCACATGCTTAATATGGAGTTTGCATGCTAGTATAGGAATGCACGTGCACACACAAATAAAGAACCATTGTAAATCCATTTTAACTTCGGAAAAATGTAAAACATAGGAAAAATGTTTGAACTTCAAGAGATTTGATCCCTATAGAATCATGATAAATCATTAAATCCTCTTATTGCAAACATATTTTTAAAATGTAAAACTTGGAAAAAAAGTTTTGCACTTCAATAAATTAGCCATCTTTTTTTCCTTTTTATTCAGAATATCAACTTCCACTATTACACCAAATACACCTATTTTATAAATGCCACAAATGGGCCACTTAAAACATGTCTCCAAAGACTTGAATCCACCCAGTTGGGGAATTATAATGTACACCAAACCTCTTGAGCTAAAATCTTGTGTCTTAAAAAAAAGGAGGACATGGCGGTGGGATTTGATCCACTTATGTGTGCATGGGTCATAAAAATATTTAATATGGTCTCTTTAGGGGTAACCACACATTCGACCACTACCTCAAGGTGTCCTCGTGGCTCCAGGGAAGCCCCCATGGGGATTGAACCTTGCCTAATGGCAAAAAATCCTCGCTTTCAAATAATGGATCCAACCCATTTGGGATTTTTAAAAGGAGGACATGGGGGTGGGATTTGATCCACTTATATGTGCACAGGTAAACAAATTCAACATCTTTTTTCCTCTTAAACCCAAACCAAAAATATACTTATATTTCATAAAATTTGTGATGGGGGGCACAACTGTACAACCTTTATAAGCATTTCCTAGTGGTTTTGACTAATCAACACTATAGTAGGCAAAAAAATTCTAAATTGAGATCGAAAAATATGCCTTGGAGTAGGCACAAGGGCGTTACAATGTTCTAAAAATGTTAGCTTGTAGATTCTCTAAAAAATACGAACTAAAAATTGGCACTAATTACAAAAAAATGTTTGATGGTTGGCTTAAGGAACTAGGGTTAAGTTTAGAAGCCCATCCACTTTAAGGTTTCATTTTTCTAGATGGACCCCCTCATTCGTTAAGAGGTTTTCCTTCTTGTTGCTGTGCCTATGGTCATGAATAATTGCTTTGGAGTGAATGCTTCCTAGCATATGATAGATCCTTTTTACAACATCTTAGAGTTTGATGTCAGGCATAAAAGAGGCATTAATGAGGTGGCACAAAATAATGCTAAAGTCACCAATGATAATGAGATCTTGAATGTTTCTCTTTGTAGCCAAAGAGAGACCTTGCAAAATCATTTAAGCTTCTGCTTGGATGTTTGTGGCGATTCCTAGACCATAAGAGAAAGGGTATAGATCACCCCTGGCTCCTACCACCCCTAAAAATCTCACCATCTTAATATAATAAGCTCAAATTATTATACTATGGTTTCATTCCATCTTTACATGAGGGATATTAATAAAACCAAATCAACTTCCATTTTCTTCAACTTATTTTATTTATTGATAAAACAAATTATTGGTTTGAAACACAAATTTATCATTGTGTGTTATACAAGTCCTTCTAAAAATAATATGAGAAATCAAGGTGTTCAATCCCACTAAGGTAATATGGTCAAAGACGATATACAAAGGTGTGGAAAGGGAATGACAGTAGAGGGAATATTTGAGGCAAGGAACATTGAGAATAACACATAAGGGAAAAGAGGGATATGGGAATCAGAAGGGAACAATAGTGGTGTGGAATATGTTTATTAGGAGGGTGGGAGGTGAGTGATTGTGGAATACACAATGGGAAAATGGATATGAAGTTGGATATCATAGAGAAAAGGAGGGAAATGAGGATGAATGTAGTCTGTTTATGGGGGAGGGGGTAGTGAGTGATAGTAAAATACATAGGGGTTGTTGGGATATGAGGTTGAAGAACACATAGAAAGGGGAAGTAAGAGGGGTTAAGTGAAATGCGTGTGTTTGTTAGTTATGTGTTTTTTAAAGTTTAGATTGTTAATTTTAGAATTTTAGGGGATGGGTTGTTTTTTAATTGGTATTTTTTTTTGAGATGTTTGTAAATTCATTTGAAATGAAACATCATTTGTACCTATTACATTAACCATTATTTAAAAACAATATTTTTCAATTTATTTATTATGTTTTTTAATCTTAAAAGAGGTGAAAAAAAATCCTTGAGTGAAGTATCAAAATAGGAAACTCTAGTTTATAAAAAAGTTTTTAAATTTCTTTTAATAGTTAAAAAAAAAAAAAACAAAAGAAAGAAGAAAGTATACAATTCATTTTTTTAACATCTAAAAAAATAAAAAACATTCAAATTTGTAAAATGCATATAATTACTAATAATTCAGTTACTAAGTGAGTCATTAATAAAAAATATTCGAAAAACCAATCAATTTGAAATAATGAGCTATTTTTAAATAACTCATGACGAAAGATGATTAATTTTATTTATTTTTTTGAAGGGAATCTTAAAAGAAAATTGTCAAACTTACCATTATATTTTCAACAATGTTTGTTGTTGTTAAGGGAGAATTCACTGAAAACAAGGAATGATGAATCTGTAGAAACAAACATGAGGTGCAAGTAATGAAGTAACAAATGTAAAGAAATGACAATTTGACACGAGAGACAAGTTGGCTAGTAAGTAGGAGGCTTGGGAATTCCCTTGAGCGAAGTGGAAGTGGATATAGAATTGGGTAGAAGACATAAACCAAAATAGTATAATTTTACTAGATGTCAAATTTTAACAACATAAAGTTGAGTAATTTAGAAGCTAGACAAGGTCCCTAGGGGGCAGCTTGATTGGGGATCACCGTGATATGAAGTATTGTGTAAACTAGGAGATCCAAGGTTCAAATCCCCTAGAGTAACCTATTTTATGGAGAGGAGGACAGGTCATAGGCCCTAGAGGTACAATGGTAATGTTCATAATCAAGTTTATGTCACACAAGTATGAGATCGACCTAGTTGTCGATTATTCTGGTTACAAAAACATGTAGAAGCTAGACTAGAGAACATGTAGGAAAAGGAAGACTTAAGACACGAGGAGAGTCATGGATCAAGACGATAAATCAAAATAGATGAATGTACAAGGCTAAGAAATTACAATGACAAAGACATAAAGATGAAATGATTTGATGCAATGGACCAATATATTTTGTGAAAGGAATAGACATGGGTGACTGAACACCAATGCTTGGAACAAGGGCACCAAGGAGTTTTGTCAAGAAAGAGATAAATTAATCGTGAATGAATCCAAGAATTGATGTTTTCATATATTTTAATTTTTTTTTGTGTTTTTTTGATATTTTTGTATTTTTTTCTTGCACGTAGAACAAAATATTTTGGATACATTTCAATCAAGGAGATGAGTGACCATGTAGCTCAAATACGCATGTGTGGAAATAATCATGGCAATGGTAGAAACCAAGGCTAGTTCTCCTCAATGAGATAGTGAATGGAGCAGTAAAATGCATATGATCTATGGGTCATGGATGAGATATGAGGGCAATAAAATTTCATGGAGCATCAACATAATAATCCATACAAATGTGCCATGCTTAAGAGTATAGGGAGATAAGACAAGAAAAGGAAAATAATTTTCCAAAAAAAGAAGTCTACAGAGATAAGCCAACAAAAAGAAGAAAGTCAAGAAATTTTTAGCAATGGACTTTGAGATGATGTGGGTCTAGTCGGGTCTCAACTAGTTTGTAAATACACCATTTGGAAACCAACCCTATGAGGGTATGTTGGAATTACCTAATTCAAATAAAATATGTTGTGATGTTATTGGAGGAGCACCATGGGTGAAATATCATGATGTGGTTGCATGGATCCTCTCTTAATCAACTCTCAAATTTTGGAATGTCAGAGGGTAGCTTGGTTGGCATGGGTGGTCAAGTTGTGTCATGTATGATACAATCAATAATTAGTTTATCAAAATATGGGATGTTTAGGTTATCCATGTATGGAAACTTATGAGGAGGGTCCTGCAACCATCATATATGGGCAAGTGATGGATGACATCAATGGGTAGAGCTTGAAGAAGGAAAGTTTACAAAGGATGACCTTGAAAATGAGTTTGCTAAGGATGAAATGATGCAATAGCATTTAATGTATATTTGGCATACCTTATCAAGGAGATGAAAATAATAGGATTCTTCCTACCAAAGGAGGAAGGTCATGTAGCCTACATGAATTCTTATGTTACTGGTGTTTTTCTATAATTCCCAATAATTTGGAAGCTCTTTAATATATAAGTAGATAAGTAAAAGGGATAGTGATATATTGAAAATTAAGTACTAAAATATAATGAGCTAAATTAAAACTACTATGGAGCTTTTGCAACTATGTTTTATAAGTGTGTTTTAATAAAGCATATATGAAAAAATTTGATGTAAGTGTTTCGCATGATGCTTTGTAAAGTAAAAGAACATTGTAAATAATAACTAATCCATCCAATTGTTCTCAATAACTGGTATAAGGATATCGAAACTTAGGAGTTATTTAATATCAACTTGGTCTAATATATTTTTAGGTAAAAGTGTGATTTTTTAGTATAAATCAATTGCATTGTAATCCAATGGTCATGATATGTTCTAGACATAGAGTGATATGAAGACTCATATTCTTCTCGATACTAATGGGTATTGATTTGCAGCTTAAAATTCCAATGATCCATGATCCCTATTTAAAGAACACGAATGGTCATTGCTAATGATCAATTGTGAGAAACTCTCTCATGTACAAATTTTATTTTGCATTAATGAACTTGCCTCAATTAGCCATATTGGTTGAGTCCATGGACTATTACCCTGTTACAGGGCTTTAACCAAGTAAAAATATTAATGTGAGATCTTTCATCTAATTGAATGAGTGGTTTCTTAAGGTGTTTGCTCTTTGGAATACCATATTTTTCTAAACATGGCTTTACAACTTCTTTGAAGATCTACTGTCATTGTTGATCAAGATCATGAATCGATGTTGTCGCTTGCAAAAAAAATATTTGTGGGTTCTAGTATTCCATGCATTACTATGTTGATTAGACTATTCTATTACATTTGGAGTGTTTCTTTTAGTTAATAACACCTTTTGCTTCATTTGAAAAGGTGTTCATATGCTCAACATACAAATTTTTTGTTAGGTATAGAGGTATAAACATTGAATACACCCTTTTAATTTTTTTTTCCTTATATTTTGGTTTTATTATCTTTCATTCCCTCTTTTCTGCTCATTTGAGTCTGCGCATGCTCTTTGTCATGCTTTCTATGCCATCTCAACAAATCATAAACATAGTAGAAAGTGTTTTATTTTCTGTGTATGATATTTGCTATGCACTTTGTGTGATATCAACAAATCATAAACATAGATAAAACTAGAATTATCTAAGTAAGGTAATTGAGGTTGAACCCAATTGTTTTTGAGTTTTAAATTCTTTTCCAAAATGTTTTTGTTTTGTTTTGTTTTGGATGAGTACACAAAAATACAACTTTTTTTGGGTAAACTCACACTTTGAGGTGAAGTTCCAACAATAACACCACCCCCATCCTCCTTCATTAGTATTATAACAATAACAACACCCCCGTCCTCCTTTTTAGTATTCTTATATGTTTTGCACTAGCTCATTTAATCGGAAGTTACTTTATTTAGTGAAAAGTTTTGAGTTCAAGCCTTTCTTTTTAAGTTACTTTTTGAAACAATTCATAACAAATTGAGTTACTTCACAACTTTATTATAAAATGTACTTATACTATACAATTGAATCAATATAAAGTGAATTTACTATTCTTTTTGTTGGTTACTTTTACATGTAACTTTCATTTATAAAGTAACCTCACTATTGTTGGGGCACATAATTGGCACCTTTTTACACCTATTTTCCATACATTTTCTTATCATTTTGACTCTCAAATCCATACCTTATCACTCTGATAATCATCATTAACTAAAGTATATTTCCCTTCTGTATGTCATCCTTATTATCTAGTTTTGCTTATAATTTGACATAGAAGCTAACTCCTTTATAAAATTTTATTAATAAATTGACGAAGGGTTTGTTAGAGGGTGCATCACTTGTTGAGTTCCCGCTATAGGATTATATCTCCTAGTTTTGACTTACCAAAGAATGGAGTGAAGAGTTTGCTGACATTGTTGATACATGTTGAACTAATTTTGAACATGTTATTCTCCTATGTTTAGTAATGAAGACCGATTTGGAAAGATACCTAGTCAGAGCTAGTTCGACAATCAAAGGAGACATTTATGAACAATGCAACTGGCCTCATTGAAATGGTTAGTATTTTCAATTGGTAAATCATTGTAATATTATATAAGTTGTTATAGCTTGGTTTTAACTAGGGCTATTTGTTAAAATACAATTATTGTATATTCTTGATTTAGATCACATGAGAATCGAGAGAATCTCGTGATGATATTATCTTTTGAAAATAGGAATGTATTTTGGAATTATAAAATAATATTCTCTCTTCCCACGAGGCACACATAGAAGAGAATAGAGGAGGGAGTACCAACATTGTAATCTTGTACTTTAATTTTTCATTAATGCAAATCTATACCATTTGTGGCTTCATACCTTTCTGAGTAGCCCGTGTGTTGTGTAATTTGCCAGCCCATGCTAGGAAGGAAAGGTCCTCCTTCTTAGTAGGGATCAAGGGTTAGAGAGGTACTATAGTAGTGTTTTTATTTCCTCTCAATTATGATTTATGTGCGAATTATTGTTACTATTAAAATTTTGTTCATGCATCAGGTAGATGTCAAATTCTAATCTCTGTTATTGTGTAATAGCATAGGTCATGTTCTGGTCCCTTTATTAGTGTGATGCTTATTTGATTTATGTTACAAACTCTTGGTTTGTTTATTTAATTGAATGTGTGTTTCAACAATTGCTTGAGTGTTGATGGTTTACACGAGTGTTGTTTCTTTGAATAAGAGTGATTGTGTAACAAAGTGAGTTTTATTCAACAACGTGTGTCTTTATTTTCTGAAAATGTGAGCAAGAGTTGGAGTGTAACATCAAGTGTGTTTTGATTGCTGAGAGTGACATTACAACGATTGGTTTTAAGGTTTTATTAGTACTAGTTTCCATATGTTATTGCATAAACTTTGCATGATATCCTTGAAACAAAAATATACTCTGATTGACAATTAATGTGAGATTTGGATCAACTGTTTTGAATTAAAAGGGAAATTGATCCGCCCAACATTATGGTGTCTTTGCTGGGGAGGCTATTAGAGGTGCATATGTATGACTAGTTTATATGAATTGATTGAAAGTATGGTAGATGTGTTCCCGAATATGAGGTTTTCAGGCAGTAAGATGAGAGGTAAGAACTTGCACATCGCTTCAACATACTAAAGTGTCTTGACCTCACAAAGAGTCAGGGAACATTTGATTGCATTGCATGAATAATGAATAAGAAAAATATGGTGCCCCAAGCAACTATCTATGGAGGTAGGGGAGGATGAGATAGGGAGAAGAAGAACCAAGATTTGGGAAGAGTAAAATTTATACAAGAGACCATCTCAAAATTTGAAGTAGAATAATCTACTCTGGGAGTAACACCTAAGAATAAAAGATTAGGTAAAGCTGCTCAACAAAGGCCAATTTCCCCTGAGTAATCTATGTTGGGTGCACAAATTAAGGAAGCACAATTTTATGAACCTTCAATATTAGAGACAAGCCTTAGGGTTTCTAGTCCATATATATCAACAAGGAACATCTAACAAGATTTGATAGAAGGATAAGTGTTAGAAAGTGTAGTAAGAAAGGCTCAATTTGACTTTAGCCTTAATCAAATTGAGTAAATTGAAATTCCACATCAACAGAACAACTTGGAGGTAGTTAACTAGAGTGACATGGATCTTGTCACTTATTTAGATAAGAAAATTCAAGTTAGTGGGCTTGGAGTTGAGTCATGCATGCGTGATTTCTAAATTTTAAGAATCTAGTTCAATTATTTTCAGTTGTACTCACTTAACTGACCTCTAAAAATTAATAGAGCCAGTTGAAGGTTAGTTGAGTAGTTAAACAACAATATAACTCATATATTTTTCAGTTAAATGATCAATCAACCCAAAATAGCTTATGCATGCATGGAATTCAAATTTCCTAGATGGAGTGGAGGAGACAAAGCTAGTGTAACATGAGTTGTATACTAGTTGAGTGTACAATTGTTGCATGCAACCAGTTGATCAATCCTTGGGAATTTTGCAAGGAAATACGGACTTTCATATTGTTTAGGATCTCTAATTAGCTCAAAATTTCACAAGAAAATAGGAGGATGGATGAGGCATAAATTGGCTAAGTGTTGACCAGAGGTTCTCATTCAATAGAGAACAATTATTTGTTTGCACTTTGTGCTCAAAGTCAGAGCAAGTAATCGTAATAGTTTCTCTATTCAACTGATTAATGCAAAGATACTTGAGGAGTTGTTTCCAGTTGGGTTCCCCTATAAATCACTCTGTACTTGTTGTTTTTCTTGTTTCATGTCTATGCATGTTGTTCTAAATTGCGATTTCCATTATGTATATTAGTAGAGTAGATTTTGTGTCTCTTGATTCAAGTTCGATTTCTTGAGAGGTTACAATTTCTATTAAATTTTTACATGGTATCAAAGCCCATAAATCACATTAGAACGAATATTTAAAATTTTCCCCTCAAGAATTTTGAATTTGCAGCTTTAGTATAGAAAATTTTCTTCATATTCGAGAGAATGTATTTCAACAGACTAAGATTTGAGTATGCCTTGGACGGTAGCTCGAATTTCATATCCTAGAAGGAACAAATGGAATCAATGGTTGATGATAATGGTGTGTTAAAATATGTTAAAAATGATGTTGCAAAACTTATGGAGTTAGATACACAACAATTAACCCAACGAAAGAAGGATGTTCCTAGAGCCAGGAGGATAATCCTGGAGGGTTTGAGAGACCACATAGTCTCGAAATTACATGGAAAGGATACTCCCTTCACTTTGTGGAAGAACCTCACTGATCTATTCGAAAATAGTAGTGATGCCACAAAACTAGGTCTGATGAACAAATTGAGGATTGTAGATAATGGGTATAACTAGGTAGTCTTCAGAAATGGGAAGGCCTACCTCAAGAATTTTTCTTTAGGTTAGATCAAGTAGATTGGTGTCAAGATTGAGAGCCTCTACACATTAGAGGAAGATGCATGTGCAACCTTGAGGAAAAATTCAAATATTATATATGTGATGGTTGAGAGGGAGCATGATAGAGCTCTCAAGATGGAGCCTCAACTAGTTGGTAGTTGGGTTGGTAAAAAATATGATGATGATGAGGAATAGTCGTAGACCTACAGTAGAAGGAGAATTCAAGATATTTGGTAGAGGGAGAAATTGCAACTATACCTCCATGAGTGAGGTGGGGTGATGTAGAGCCTTAGTCCCAGAGTTGCAGAGATTTGGGAAAGGTACATTGACATTTTATCTTCATAGATCATTACCTTGCTATAGGGGCCCACAATTTTTAGTAGCAGAAGGATCAATGTGAGTTGGTGCAGTCAGATGCTGAGGAGCCCAAAAAAGTGTTGATAGCAGTGCAGGAGGCACAATGCAGAATCAACATTAATGCAATTTTCCCAGTAGACAGTTGTAGAGACACAATTGATTCAATGTTTTTTTTGGATGTTTCTCAGTTTCAGTTGTTTCAGTAGCGGTAGAAATAGTGAGAGGTAGTGCTACAAAACATCCCACGGGTGTTGGATAGGGGTGGTGAAAAATCCATTAATTCTTGCTAAGAGGGAGTGTTAGAAAGTGTAGCAAGAAAGGCTCAATTTTACTTTAGCCTTAGTCAAATTGAGTAGATCAAAATTCCACATCAACATGAAAAATTGGAGGCAGTTAACTAGTGTGGAATGGATCTTGTCACTTAGTTAAATAAAAAAATTCAAGTTAGTGGGCTTGGAGTTCACTCATGGATGTGTGATTTCTAAATTTTAGCAATCTAGTTTAGTTATTTTCAATTGTACTTAGGTAATTGACCTCTAACAATTAATAGAGTCAGTTGAAGGTCATCTGAGTAGTGAGATAAAATTCTAACTCAAATATATGTCAGTTAACTAATCAATCAACCCAAAATATCTCATGCATGCATGTAATTCAAATTTCTCAGCTGGAGTGGAGGAGACAAGGCTAGTGTAACATGATTTGTATACTAGTTGAGTGTACAATTGTTGCATGTAGTCAGTTGATCAATCCTTGGGAATTGTGCAAGGAAATAGGGACTTCCATATTGTTTAGGAGCTCGAATTAGCTAAGAATTTCACAAGGAAACATGAGGTTGGAGGAGGCATAAATTGATTAAGTGTTGGCCAAAGGTTCTCATTCAACAAAGAGAACATTTATTATTTTATAGGTTGTGTTCAGAGTCAGAGAAAGTAATTGTAGTAGTTTCTCTATTTAAATTATTAATGCTAAGAGGCTTGAGGGGTTTTTCCCAGTTGGGTTCCCCTAGAAATCACTGTGTAATTGTGGTTTTTCTTATTGAAAGTTTTTCTAAATTTTTATTTCCATTCTGCAGATTAGTAGAGCCGTATTTGTGTCTCCTGATTTCAGTTTGATTTCTTGAGCAATTGCATTTTCTATCAAATTCCTACAATAAGGGGATAAAAATGAGAGAAACTTAGAATAAAGTCCCAAAGAATGACCACTTGACTAATGCATTTTGGATTTAAGCTATACGGTGAAACATCTTGCTGAGCATTTTTTTGGAGAGGGTGTTGCGAAGTTATTAGGACCACGTGGACAAACTGAACAATTTGAGAAACCTGAATAGATTGAACAACATAAGCAATCCCCATCATCGAGGAGGGATCGATATACTCCACTAAGAGGGTCACTTGTAACAACTGCATAAAAACTCTTAAGCTTTTAGGCAAAACCAAATGGTGGGAAGCTCGGTTATCACTTTTGAGTTTCTTATTGGAAACTTCTAGGGACATGCTCCAATGAAGAACATCCCTTTGTCTGCACTTCCTAATTTTCAAGTTACAATTATGGAAGATATAGATACTTTTATTTTCAAATTTGATGTCCTCTGCAAGAATTATGACTATACCATTTATGAAAAAAACTAAAACTATTCCCAGCCACATTAAAATAGGTTGCGATCAGATGGTTTATGGGGCTCGATCGGGAATCTATTACCTCCTGGGATATAATGAAGAATATTTTTTTTTAAAAGTATCATGATTATTGTCATTATAGATATCAAAAGGATGAGTTATTCAAAATCACTCAAACACCAAATGAAGACTTGTAAGGGTATGTTGAGCGCCTTTAATATCACTTGCAGAGATCTCAACACGGTAATATAGAGAAGGAAATAGTTAAAATAATTTTGATGAAAGGAATGCAGTTTGATTTCCTTGATATGTTAACTATTTTAGGGAAGGGATATATCTCCAAGAGCCTTATGATGACATTGTTCAACTCCATCAAAGGAGTTATAGAGGATCAACAAGAGGCGGGCCTATGACACATGATGCTTTTACCCAGATTCTAAAATCAACCAATAATGGGGCAACACGAGCAGAAATTGGTAATTTATTGGAAAATTTTAAAACTAATATTATGAGCTCAGTTTCCTCTCATCTCGATGTATTGCAAGCAAAGTATAAATATCTTGAAGTAGAACAAGATTTAGTTATAGTCTACTCTAGGCGTAGGAAGAAACATCCTCTAAGGGAATGCCCACTTAATAGATGAAACATATGTGAGAAGGATCACTCTATAGAACAATGTCCCTCATTACCTAGACTAAAAATAATCTATAAGGAAGTAGGGTAGGATAATAAAGCATCATATTTCATTGGTACTTAAAATTTATGGAAGTCTAAGCCATCAAGTATGTTACACCTGAACCCTTCTCTTCCTTTAATTCTTGGTATGATATGTATGGTCCACAAAAAATCTCCCAAAAAATTCAATACCCTATAGTTCCATGGAATCCTCCTAATCCACCTTTGGTTCAATACCCCGCGCCCTAGCTTCAATGGAATTTTCTATTGTGGCCCAAACCATGGTGAAGGACTTCCCTTGCTATCAAATTATTTCTCAGATCCCAATGTAACAACCATAGTTACAACTTACCTCCAATGTTCCTATGATAAAATATTCATTACATCCCATACTACCTATACAACCTAACCCTGATCCCAATAATAAGGCAGTACAATAAGTTGAAATTCCAATTCTCCCTAATTATTATATCTCACTTGTGGAATGTAATGAAATTAATTTATGATCAGGAAGAATGATAAAACCCATTGATTCTACTATTGTAATAGAAAGTGAGGAAGAAAATTCATCGAGAGAAGAAAATTTAGGTCAAGGACCTCTAGAGAAGCAACAGGTTGTAACAAACGATGCTACCATTAGTACTGAAATAATTGAAAATACCCATGAAGCTGCAATAGCTAGTGATATTTCTAACACCACTGTAATAACCAATAATACCCCTAATATCATTGTAACAGATGGTTCTACCCCGATTGTGAAACCTATAACAACTGCTAGGAATGAGACTTCTTTGCATCCCCCTTATCCTGAAAGATTAATTGAAGTCAAGTATACTCCTCATTCCGAGTATGATTTCTTAAAGGAGCTAAAAAAATTATATGTTTGGATTCCTTTACTTCAAGAAATAAAATATGTTCCTATTTATGCTAAAACAATTAAGGAATTATTGTAAAAAATTGAGGTAGGAAACCTTGGGACCCCCTACTGTGCATGTAATTGGAAAGTTATCAGAGTTAATGT
Source organism: Pinus albicaulis (assembly GCA_034641835.2). Classification (NCBI taxonomy): domain Eukaryota; kingdom Viridiplantae; phylum Streptophyta; class Pinopsida; order Pinales; family Pinaceae; genus Pinus; species Pinus albicaulis. The sequence goes on along the minus strand of JAXQQM020088327.1, from coordinate 242,131 downwards.
TAGGGGATATTACACTTGCTAAATATGAGATCATGGGAACCCAATAATAGTTATTAATATTAGAGGAACAAATCTTCCAAAAAACCAAATTGATTTAGGAGCAACAATTAACATAATAACCAGGGAATTGTTGAACTACTTGGGCCTACCAACTTGGGACCAACTCCCACTATTTTAGAATTAGTAGATAGGTATAGGATCATACCTGAAGGAATATTTGATGATGTTATTATTTAAGTAGACTCTTGAAAATACCCAATATATTTAATATTTTTACAGCCTAAGACAAGCTTATGGGGAACATCCTCTAATCCCAGGCACACCCTGGCTCGTCATTACCGATGCCTTTATTGGATGCAAATTTGGGTGAATGAACATATCTTATGGTAAAAATACCAAGGATATTGTGCTTTACCCACAAAAATAACCAAGTTTGGAATGTGAGAACCCTTTATGGTATGAGTTCAAATTGGAAGAAGTTGATACATGCCCATTTCTCAGTATAGGAAAAGCCTTTCATTTTCAAAATTAGACTGAGGACGATATTACTAACAACTTTATTAATGACCCTTATGTTATTACGTTGACAACATCTATATTATTGAGTTTAGATATAAACAAATCCAGTGAGTAAAAGACTCTCGATGATCCTGTTACAACGGAAATATGTTTGACCCCTAGACTTAAGGGTGTTCTAGTGGAGATATAGCCTGGGAAGACCTTAAACATTAAACCTAATTTATCTCTTGAGTATAAAAATAGATTAGTGTAGTTACTAAGGATTAATAGAGAATATTTTGTGTGGGATTACAAGGACATGAAGGGTATCCATCCTAATTTGTGTAAAATCCATATTTACTTAAAGGAAGAATCTTATCCTATCCAAAAATCTCAACATAGAATGAATCCAAAATTGAACAATGTTTTCAAGGAGGAAATTCAAAAGCTCTTAGATGAAAATTTCATCTATATGATTCCTGATAGTCAATGGGTATCTCCACTTGTTATTGTCCCTGAGAAAAATGGAAAGTGGAGAGTTTGTGTAGACTATAGGGAGCTGATCAAAGGCACTCAAAAGGACCATTTTCCATTACCCTTTATTGATCAAGTCCTATATACTCTGTTTGGTATTTTTTTTTCTCTTTTCTGGATGGATTTGGTGGCTATAATAAAATTTATATTACTCCCGAGGATTAGGACAAAACTACCTTCACTTTACCTTGGGGTACATTTTCCTATAGGGTTCTACATTTTGGGCTTTGTAACACACCTGCAACCTTTCAATGGATAATGGTGGGAACATTTAATGATATGGTAAATGAATGTCTAAAAATATTTATGGATGATTTTATACCTTATGGGGATGAGTTCAATGAAACCTTGAACAACCTTGAGCATTGCATACAAACCCACCTTTGTCTTAGTACTAAAAAGTGTCATATGATGACGAGTGAAGGTAATTTTGGTCATTATCTCTCTGCTATAGGAATATAGGTCGATCTAGTAAAAGTTGAGGTAATTTTCAAAATTCCCACCACTAAGGAATTAAAGGAGGTATGCAGATTTTTGGGACATGCAGGTTATTATAGACGATTTATACAATAAATTTCCAAGATTGCATTCCCATTGTTTGCTCTATTAACAAAGGATAAAGAATTTGTATGGACTAATAAGTGTAACAATTATTTTGTAGAATTGAAAAGGTGTGTAACAACAACTCCCATTTTATAAGGACCCAACTAGAGTTTGTCGTTTCACATATCCATTGATGCTTATGATACAACCATTGGAGATGTTCTCAGACAGCAGGAGGAAAATATATTGTACACCATCTACTACATTAGTAAGAACTTGACCCCTGCAGAGGTAATTTACACGGTGAAAGAAAAATAGTTTCTTGCTATTATTCATGTTATTAATAAATTTAGGCATTACGTTATTGGTTACCAAATTTTTATGCATATTGACCACTCTCCTATCCAATTTTTTATGAATAATCCAATCACTAATGCCAGGGTTACTAGGTGGTTTCTGTTACTCCAAGAATTTTATATCACTATTATAGATAAACTTGGGAGGGATAATGTTGTTGCATAATTTCTTTCTAGATTAACTAATGTTACTGATGATATTACTGTTGAAGACTCTTTCCTAGGTGAGTACCTTTTTTCAGTATCCACTTATTCACCTTTGTATGCAAACATTCCTAATTACCTTGATGTAGGAAAGCTTCCACATCACTTTTCTCCCACGGAAAAGAGAAAAATTGTTCAGCAAAGTGCTCGATAATTTTGGTTGGATGGCTACCTCTTCCACATTGGTTTTGATCAGAAAATTAGAAAGTGTGTCAGGGAGTATTTGATTTATGATATCCTCAAGGAATTTCACGATGGACCTTGTGGAGGGGATTTTGCAGATAGGATAACACGTCATAAGGTGCTAGAAATGGGTCATTTCTAGCCTACTATGTTCCGAGATGTGAGGAATTATGTGCAAGGTGTTAGCGCGAGTCACTCCTTGATTGCATAAGGAGTAAGCCTTACACATCATAGTTAATTTCAAATTTTAAAAGGGTTATTTGAGTGGTGGGATGGCTTCTGAAAGATTTTGAAATGATTTTTTATATTCTTTAAGAATTTCATTCAATTTTCAAGCTATGGAAAATATAAATTGTGTGGTTAAATTTGTAGTATAGGGAGCAGAGTGTAAAAATGGAGAATATGGATAGCTAGTACCTATTCTAGGAAATATTCCTATCCTAAATCAGTCATAGAACTATGATGACGAATATTTACACAAACTCTGTTTATGCAAATTAAACAACATTCATAAAATAGATTGCATGTATAAAGTATTCCACAAATCATTTATGTAATCTTCACTGACATGTTCTATAATAGAAATATAATTTGCAGAAAACTAAAAGCAGATAATTTACTACTAAATCCTTTAACAGTTCCTCACTTACACCTTACTAGTTGTTTCAATTCATATTTTAGAAGAAATCAACAAAGAAAAGAGACACATCACACATTAGATGTTCCTCGAGTCACAAAATCCTCTAGCATGAATTAAAAAAGGCTTTTTATTATATTAAGTGTTCAGGTAGACTAACATCCAACCTGGAAATGGTATTTACAAGTGGTATATATAGCAAGAGAGGCACCAACTCCATATCTTCTAAAAAGAAGGAAACATTACTCCTAACATTACAAAGGTTTCAAAAGACATTACAACCATATCTCATCGAAATCTAACAGAAAAGACAGATGGAGAAGAAATAAGAGAAGAAATATGGGCTGAAATCCTAAGTGTGCTGTCATGATACTCCTTTTTCTATTGATTTATCTCCATGTGTCTTGGGTCTTTAATAACCATGTACTTCCATTTAATAAGACCTCCAACAAACTCATAAACACCTTTCACCATCACTTGTTATATCCATTTGGTTATGGGTTCTTATCCATCCTTAATTGGCTTGGAAAAATTTGCTGATAACTGTCAAAATTCAGTTAAAATAGGCACTACTGGAAATTCTGGAAAAAAACCTGTAACTACGCAAAAAATGGAATGCTACCGGAATTTCTAGTAGCGCCTTGTTTCTTTTTAAAAAATATGCAGAAAATGTTGGAAATCCTATGCAGACTTATATTCCTTGACATCTTAAGATGCTATTCAAAATTACGACTGATAAGAAAAAATGTATTTGTATCAAAAAACCTTTTTACCTTCCCTCTATGTGTGATACAACTTCAACAAGCTTATCTAAGTCTGTTTTGCTGTCAGCAGCTGATCTAGATCTAGTTGCTCTTGTGGCTGATTCCTTGACAATGGGTTTCTCCTCCTTAGAACCCTTTTGTTTTTTTCTTATCTTTGAGGGCTCCTAGTGCAGCTCTGAAGGGGTTTTGTTTTTGTTTTTCTTCATGGATTTCTCTGTCTTTGACCCTTCAGGTTTACCTTCAATATCAATGACCTCTGTTATTAGGATTGGATTATGTAGAGCCTTGGACTCAAGCCTAAACTTGTTGCTGTCTCTGGTATGCCTCTTTCTAGTACCAGCAACAGGTTTGGATTCTTATTTCTTCTTCTTACTGATAATGTCAAATCCAACATCCTTGAGAAGTTCTTCATGTGATTGTGTAGCCTGATATTATTTTTGCATCTTCTGCTGAATATGTCCTTCCGGAATTTCTGGTAGCACCTACGCTTTTGAATTATATGCAGTTTCAGACCTTCCTCTTCGGGCTCTGGTATAGAAATTAGGAAAAGGAGGATTAGGGGGGAACTATTTTCATAGATTTGAGTTTACTTGCTAAGGAAATCTCTCCCTTTTCCAACTTTCTCTCAGCTTTAACTGCAGAAACCTTTTCTTTCTTACCCTTGGCCTTCTTATAGATATTTTATTTTTTGGCCTTTCTCTTTGTTATTCTTTTTGCAAGCTGAGGATGTGGTTGTGAAACTGGAGGTGTAGGTGCAGGTTGGCATACCTTGTAAAACAAAAAGTGTTCCCAAGTTTGATTTCTCTTCCCCAACTCTTCTTCAACTAGAACTTTGGTTAAAGCTTGATGATACAATATATACTCTAAAACAACAGTGTAAGTTTGAGCCCTTGCTGACATTTTTTTCATGTTTTCAACAAGACATATGGCAGATTTAATATATTCATACCCGCAACATGAAAAAGAAACCTCATGTGATAAAGGAACACAATTGTATAACTTATTTCACAAGTGAGGTATATCTTGATAAGATTAATAAATTCTGCCCAGTCATTCTTAAGATAACTAATTGAAATTACCTTAACCCACTTTGGATCTCTGTGTGCATCTCTGAGGAAGCTATTGAGATATCCTCCTGTGATAACTTGCCCTTTAAACCACCTTTCTCCTTCCTATGGAAGGTTAAAGGCTTCGACAATGGAGTCTTTAGAAACATGCAAGGTAAGGCCATAAAATGTGGCTTCTTGTCCATTAAAAGAGTTAGAAAAATCTTGAGCTACTCCTGAGTGAGAGCTCCCTAAACTGGTGCATAGAGAATACCACCCTGACTGGATAAACATGCTTCTTACCCTCGAATTTTCATCCACTAGGTTTGCACCCTGTGGCTCAATTCGATTTATTTTTCCACCTATTTTAGTCATATTCATAAAATTAATGACTCTATCTTTTGAAACTGATAGGTGGCAGAGTTAGAGGATTTTTACCTTACAAGTGTTGATTTTAGTCACCTTTGGAATCCTTTTTGAAATCTAAACTCCTCCTCAAACTATGACTTTAAGCAATTCGATCTTCAACAGCTAAAATTTCAAATGATAGGGCTCCTACTTTTTTGGTGGTTTTAAAACAAAACTATGGTTCATCACCCCATGCAAATCGACCTTCATCATGGAAAATATCCCTCACTGTGATGTGCACCATGTAGTAGCCATCATTACCTTCCTTTAGTTGGATGCGTATTTTCGCGGGAGAGAACTCCGATTAACCGAAATGAAGATATGTGGCTAATGAATCACCTCCTTTGTCTTGTGGCTGTTAATGATTTTTTGAGAACCTTTATACGTGGCTTAAATAATTAGTTAAGCGTGATGACCATAATCTCCTATGCTCAGAAAAACACGTACTTTGACATACGTCTAACTAACTTGGGGTTGACAAGCGGATGGGATTAACGGTTAAGAGCATTACTGTGGGTTGACACATAGGCTTAACATATATCTTGACTTGAATTGAACTAGACTGATTTCATACAACACCTATCATGAGATCTGGAATATTTTAAAAATGATTTAAGGCATATTTACACTACAAAAGGTGGCTTGACCAAAGTAGATGCACTTTTTCGTTTATTTTTTTAAAAATAGAGTGTGCTTCCAGAAATTCCGGAAGCATCAGAATAAAAATAAAAAGGCAGAAACATGAATATAACAGACTGCCCGAAAAGAGTAAAATTGGCACTTACAGAATTTCCGGCAGCAAAAAAAAAAATGTTTTTTTTTTTTGAAGTTTAATCCTAAAAAAAAATATGAAATGGACTCATGAATTAGAAAAGAACTGTGCTAACATTGGCTCCACAGGGGATAGATCTCTCTCTGCGAGGCTCTAAGAATATTTAGTAGTTTCAGTGCCATGTCATTGGGCTATGGAGTCTTATTATGAAACACTCCAGTATTTACAGTGAACTTAGGCTTTGAGAAAGCGCCCATTGAATGGGCCTCCAAAAAGTTCCGTTCCATCAATATGTTGCAACTCAAAAGTGTTGTTCTGCAGAATATTTGAGATTCTAAAAGCACCAAGCCATAAAGCATCAAATTTGGAATGCTTACCTAGATCTTGATGCTGTGCATCCCATTTCAACACTAGATATCCAATATAAAAATCTTCCTTTTCAGTTCCTTTATAAAAAACTTTATTTATAGCTTGCTGATATTTTCCCACGAAATAATATTGTTGTTCTCGCTTTTGCTGCACTTCTATGATTTGATAAATTCTCCTAGTCATATCATTGGCTCAGCTTCACGATCTTGCAGAAATTTAGTTACAATAATGGCTATTTGGACTGGAAAAATAATATCAGTTCCATAAACCATTTGAAAAGGTGACGTATTAATTGATTTTTTGATTATCACCCTGTCTTCCTATAAAGCAAACTTCAGTTTTGAATCCCAGGCTTTTTTGTTTTGCTCCAACAGTTTGGTGATGATTTTTACCAAAATTTTGTTTGATGATTCAAATAAACCATTCCCTTGGGGATAGTAATATATAGAGTGAGTGAGATGAATGCCATAATCTTCACAAACATTTACCAATGGAGTGGATTTAAAAGCAAATGCATTATCTGCCATTAACCTTGATGGACATCCAAATCTGGGTATGATTCCCTCCAGAAAATTAATGATAAACTTATGAGTAGCATTCCTGGTAGGTATTGCTTCAATCCATTTGGTGAAGTAATCAGTTGCAACAAGAATCCAATGATGCGGTCCACTTGAAGGTGGATGAAATCTAAGCCTATTGCTGAAAAGGTGCAGAAACAACTATGGGCTTGATCAAATGTTTTTTACCGGTGAAATTTTGACACTTTTCACATGCTATCACCTCAACACATACATCAGAAAACAAGCTCGACTAAAAATAGCCAACTCTCAATATTTTGTATGCAATAGTTCTCCAATAGTGATGTCCTCTACACACACTACTATTTATATCAAAGATAACTTTCTTGGACTCATCTGGATCAATACATCTCAACAAAAATCCTGTAGGATCTTTCCAATATAAAAAATTATCTTTAATGTAGAATTTAACAGTTTTCAGCTTCAAAGATCTTATTCTGCTTTTATCATAATTTGGAGGAGGTTTAAAATGTTGCAGAAAATAGATGATGTCCTTATACTAGCTGCATTCATAAACTTTTACTTCGACTTCCATGCTGTCTATAGGTTCATAAATCTTCCCTTCAAAGTTATCATCCATGAAATTCAAGCCCAAAACTTTAATTTTCTTCAGCTAGTAGTTTGGCTAATCCTTGACCTTTGATTATTTTAGTAGGTTTTATCTCTAAATCAAACTTAAGAGCATTAGTCACCTACTTACTTCTTTTTCCATCAATATCAAGTTGAAATAATATCTCTCTAACAATAGATGAAGGTACATAAGCAGTAACTTGAGCATGCAGAATATAAACTCTAAAAGATTTCAGAGCTTTTACTAATGCATAAGCATGCTTTTCCAACATTTCATACTTCAATTCAACATCTCTAAGAGATTCTCTAAAAAATGCTATGGGGGATTCCTTATTTTCTGAATCTTTTTGTGACAAAACAACAACAATAGTATCTTGTGAGGCAAATGAGAAGATCAAGAAAGGACTTGAGTATTTAGGGCTTACCAATTGAGGTGCTTCAATGATGGCTTTTTTAATCCACTCAAATGAATTTCTGGATTCAATGGTCCACTTGAATTCTTTGTCCTTCTTCAACATGCAAGTAATATGCTTCACCACTTCAGCAAAATTTGGAATGAGCCTTCTTAAGAGATTGATCTTACCAATGAAAGATTGAAACTCTTTCTTGGATATTGGAAGTGTTAAATCTTGAATTGAAATTACTCTCTTAGGATCAATTTTCACTCCATCTTTAGAAACTATGTGACCAACATCTTACCTTCCTTGAGAGCAACATGAGACTTCTTTAGATTCAATGATATACCATATTTTCAGCATTTAAAAAATACTTGTCTCAAGTGTTGAAGGTGTTCTTGATATGAAGTTGAATAAATAGTAATATCATCTAAATAGATGACCAAGTATTTGTCCTTTCCTCCAATGAATGCAAATTCCATAACACGCTAAAAAGTATCTCCAGAATTCATAAGCCCAAATGGCATCTTTGCATACATGAATGTTACCCAAGGAGTAGTGAATGTTGTCTTCTCTTGATCTTCTGGCCAAACTAAAACTTGATTATACTCAGAGAAACCATCTAACATGGAAATTTTATCTGAACCAGTTACCTTTTGAAGAATATGCTCCATATTTGGCAATGGATAATTATATTTCTTGGAGAACTTGTTAAGATTTCTGAAATCTACACATAGACTGAATTCACCACTCTTCAGCCTTACTGGAACTAGATTAGAAACCCAATCAGAGTATCTCAATGGAATGATCATTTTAGCATCCAAAAGTTTCTTCACTTCCTTTTCCATCACTAGTGTATTGATTTGCCTTAATTTATGCCTAAAGGTCTTAGCACCATCCATTAATGGTATTATATGCTCAATGATAGTTGTATCATGTCTTAAGATCTTCATATTTCCAAGCAAAAAGATTAACAAATTCACAAAACAACTTATGGTATTCAACCTTTATTTCTTCTGATAAAGATTTTGACAACTTCACATACCTTAGTTCTTTTTCTATACCCAAAAAAAAATCTTCCAATTCTACTTTTGTTTTATCCAACTATGGTTTGACTGAGACATCATTGTGATCAAAGAGCTTCTCAAGCGAGATTAACCCCTTAGGAACATGATTGGTAGGCAACTGAATGGTAGGCTGATCAACAATCTGTTTTTGCAGATTTTGGTTTCTCGCAAATCAACATCATACTTCATGATATATTCATCTTGATCAATGTTTAGAACAACAAAATCTTCAACAACTTCAATGATTCCTCTAATATCTTGATCATATTCAAAAACTTTCCAATTTTTGAAATGCTCAAGAATGATAGGTCTGAACCTAACTTCCACTTCATATTTTAGCTTCATAGGTATTGGAATCTTAAACGAGCTTGCTAAAATAGAAAGTGAATTAGAAAAAATATTACTTTCTCTTGGAACAAAAGAAATGTTAAAAGTTAGGAATGAGTCTTCTACAACACTCCATACTACATTCCAGAAATCGCTGAGTTTGGGATGCTTATTTTGATAAACATTTCTGATTTGCTCAATAATAAGTTCAACATCTCCAAAAACAGAAATTTCTGAAATATTCATGTCCTTTGCTATTTTTAAACCAATCAACAAAGCTTCATACTCAGTCACATTATTAGTTACTTCAAATTCAAGTTTGAAAGCAAAAGTAGAGCTCTATTTAAAAAGGGAAATGAGAATTATTCCTGCACCAACTCCTTCTTTATAATGTGAACCATCAAAGTACATTTTCCATAGTTGGGAACCTTCATGACTGATCTGTTTTTCAGCATGCTTCAAAATCTGAAAATTTTCTGCATATAGGACAACATTATCTATGTGTAAAATGCTTGAACCAACATCAGTTGTTCTAGCATAAATTGGATGATTAGTTGGGTCTTTGCTGTCACTAATGATATATGCCATCTGAGCTTCTCTATAAAGTCTTCTTTGTTCTCCTCCAAAAATAGGGACAATAGCATAAGTGAAATCCATTTACAATGTTCCTCCCAACCTTCTAATCCATGACCTAGAAAGTAACATGCCATATCTAGGAGGGATGTCAGCTACGACAATATCCATCACCATCCCTCTCATGGGAAATTGAAAAAGGTTTACTGCAAGGTCTTTGGTGACACCAAGGCATTGAACTTTCCGGGAATCAAAGGAATAGAGATCTTGGTATTCTCTAGTTACTTCAAGACCTAGTTCAACCATGACTACCTTGGGCATTAAATTATGTGAGGCTCCAGAGTCCATTAGACAATTATGCAAGATGTTATTAGGAATATTCATAGATAGATATAAAGGAGGGGTAGAGTCATCTTTGTCTTCTATCGATGGACCTAAAATAATGGTGGGCTTGTCATCTTGAAGGTTAAAAAAATCTGAAGCTACTTCGGTAGGTGGGGGTGGAAGAGATTTCATTATGGTATTTTTGAAATCATCATTTTTCATGAGCTCTACAAGAGGAACATGAATCTTTATCTTTTGTATTTCATTCTCAAAATTGAAAACAGGGGGAATTTTGTGAGAATTTTTTACATCAAGTGAAGGAGTATTAATTGCTACTAGAATTTCTGGTAATATCTATTCAACAACTTGCTTTTCTATTGGAATTTTAAATGTGTCCTTATTCTTCTTGGGCTGAACAACAGGTTTTGGATTATCATCAATCTTCTTTGATATGAGATTATATCTTCTTTGATGATCGTCTGCAATCATGGAATGATCAGGAACCACTTCATTATTCTGAGTATATGACATGAAATCCTCATACTCTTCTTGTGTAAGATGAATCAACCCTTCTTTGTTTCTCAGACAATTGATATTAGCATCTTTCTCCAACCTTTCAACTTCCTCTTCATATTCAAATATAACATTCTGCAAAGGGGGCTGAAATTTTTGTCCATCAACATCTCTCCTTTCTCGCTGCAAAATTTGAGGAGAAATAGGTCTTCTAAATTGCTTCCTATTAGCCTGATCAAATGAAACATTTCTAGTAGTAGTTGGTCTCGCTTCCATCTTGAGCTTGGACATCTCAGTAGTCAATGACTTGACCATGTTTTTCAGCTCATCTAACTTAGGATCTATGTCTGAAGTTCCTGGAGTTGAAACTTCAGCTTTTTGCTTTCTTTTTTCTCTGTCAATGCCTCCTCTAAGCCTATCAGTTGCTAACACATTAGATTCTACCTCCAGTGCATTGTCCTACATTTGTGTTAGCGTTGTAGATCTTATTTCTCTTAATAATAAACAAACATCAGGATCAAAGGCACCGACATAGGTGATTTTGTCTAAAGCTTCAGTAGGTATTTTGCTATACATCTTATTGAATCTCTTAGAAAAATCAGAAACTGATTCTCCTTCTTTTCTTTTTATTGCTCCAAATTCGGTGATATAATACATAAAATATTTCTTATCACCCCATTTCATTAAAAATGTATCATCTAGGGTTTCAATTCCAGTGATGCTACCAATTTTCAAGGATCTGAACCATTTTCTAACATCACCCTCAAGAATATGAACAAAAAATCTCATCCACACATCTTCATGCTCAATATTCAGATTGTCAGCATAGGCATACAAATCAGCAAGGTGTACTTCAGATGTTAACTCCCCTCACCACCAAACTTAGGCATGTACTTGAGATAATCTACTGTAGGTAATGCATTCATAGGCTGAGGTAAAACCAAAGGGGCATACCTTGCAACAAAAATTGTATCCATTCGATTAGGGGGTGGGTTTGGACCTGCAATGGTGTGAGTTGTTGGGATTTGTGGAACAACAATAGGTTGATTGAGAACAACAGATGATGAAGCACCAACTTGTGATGTGGAGACTGTTTTTTGGTTGGAAAACAATGGAGGTAAATGATTCTCTACAAAATCAGGGGATAAAGTTTGCATCACTTCTTTAGGGACAACCTTTAAGAAAATAGTAGTAGAGGTAGAAAATTTTCGTTTACTATTTTTCTTGATTAGATTTTCAGGGTTAGAAACTAGGATTCTTAAAGGGGAATATGGGGTAGCCCTGGTTCTAGTCCTTCTAGGAGCCAAAAATTCAACAATGGAGTTGCTAGGTGTAAAGCAATCTAAAAATACAGCTAGAACTGTACACCTCAGAACCAGACTTATAACTTTGTCATTAACCCAGGGATAAACTTCAATTCACCTCCACAACAACAATGACAAAGATGTTAGTGCAAGGAGTCACTCCTTGACTGCATAAGGAGTAAGCATTACACATCATAAATCAATTCAAATTTTAAAAGGGTTGTTTGAGTGGTGGGATGGATTCTCAAAGATTTTGAAATGTTTTTTTATATTATTTAAGAATTTCATGTATTTGGCAAGTAGTGGAAATTATAAATTGTGTGGTTAAATTGGTAGTATAGGGAGAAGAGTGTACAAATGGAGAATATGGGTAACTGGTACCTATTCCAGGAAATATTCCTATCCTAAATTAGTCACAAAGCTATGATGATGGCTCTTTACACAAACTCTTTTTATGAAAAGTAAACAACATTCAGAAAATAGATTGCATGTATAAATTATTCTACAAATCCTTTATGAAATCTTCACTGACATGTTATAAAACACATATATAATTTGCAGAAAACTGAAAGCAAATAATTTACTGTTAAATCCTTTAACAATTTCTCACTCACACCTTACTAGTTTCTGGAATTCATATTTTAGAAGAAATTAACAAAGAAAAGAGACATGCCACACATTAGATGTTCCTTGAGTCACAAAATCCTCTAGCATGAAGTAAAAAATTCTTTTTATTATATTTATTTTTCATGTAGACCAACATCCAACTTGAAAATGGTATTTACAAGTGGTATATATAGCAAGAGAGGCACCAACTCCATCTCTTCAAAAAATAAGGAAAATTTACTCCTAACATTACATAGGTGTCAAAAGACATTACAGCCATATCTCATCAAAATATAGCAGAAAAGACAGATGGAGAAGAAAGAAGAGAAGAAATCTGGGCTGAAATGCTGAGTGTGCTGTCATGCTGCCCCTTTTTCTGCTGATTTATCTCCTTGTGTATTGGGTATTTAATAACCATGTAGCTCCATTTAATAAGACCTCCAACAACCTCATAACCACCTTTCACCATCACTTGTTATATCCATTTGGTTATGGGTTCTTATCCATCCTTAACTGGCTCAGAAAATTTTGCTGATAGGTGTCAAAATTTAGTTAAAATAGGCACTACCGAAAATTCCAGGAAAAAAACCCATAATTGCACAAAAAATGGAATGCTACCAGAATTTCCAGTAACACCCTGTTTATTTTTCAAAAATATACTGAAAATGATGGAAATCCTGTACAGATTTATATTCCTTGACATCTTAAGCTGTTGTTCAAAATTATGGCTGATAAGCAAAAATGTACTTGTATCAAAAAACCTTTTTACCTTCCCTCTATGTGTGTTGTAGCTTCAACATGCTTATCTAAGTCTGTTCGCTATCAACAACTGATCTGGATTTGGTTTCTCTTGTGGCTGCTTCCTTGACAGTGGCTTTCTCCTCCTTAGAACCCTTTTGTGTTTTTATTCTCTTTGAGGCCTGTGAGTGCTACTCTAAAGGGGTTTTGTTTTTGTTTTTCTTCATGGTCTTTGTCTTTGACCCTTCAGGTTTACCTTCAATATCAATGACCTTTGTCATTAGGCTTGGATTATGTAGAGCCTTGGACTTAAGCCTAAACTTGTTGTTGTCTCTAGTATGCCTCTTTTTGGTACCAACAACAGGTTTGGATTCTTCTTTCTTCTTCTTACTGCTGATGTCATATCCGAAATCCTTGAGGGGTTATTCATCTGATTGTGTATGATGATATTATTTCTGCATCTTCTGCTAAATATTTTCTTCTAGAATTTCCCGTAGCACTTGCGATTTTGACTTATCTGCAGTTTCATACCTTCCTCTTTGGGCTATGGTGTAGACATTAGGAAAAGGAGGAATAGGGGGCACTATTTTCATAGATTTGAGTTTACTTGCTGAGGAAATCTCTCCCTTTTCCAACTTTCTCTCAGCTTTAACTGCATAAACCTTTTCTTTCTTACCCTTGGCCTTCTTATATATATTTTATTTTTTAACCTTTCTCTTTGTTCTTCTTTTTGCAGGTTGAGGATGTGGTTGTGAAACTAGAGGTGTAGGTGCATGTTGGCTTGCCTTGTAAAACAACAAGTGGTCACAAGTTTGATTTCTCTTCCCCAACTCTTCTTCAAATAGAAATTTGATTAAATTTTGATGATACAAGCTATTCTATGAAACATCAGTGTGAGTTTGAACCCTTGCTGACATCTTTGTCAGTCTTTTCAACAAAAAATATGGCAGATTTAATGTCTTCATACCTGCAACATGAAAAATAAATCTCATGTGATAAAGGAACACAACTGTATACCTCCTTTCACAAGTGAGGTATATATAGATAATCTTAATAGCTTCTGCTCAGTCATTTATTAAGATAGCTACTTGGAATTCCCTTGGCCCAATTTGGATCTCTATGTGCATCTTTGAGAAAGCTATTGAGATCTCCTCCTGTGATAACCTTCCATTTAAACCACATTTCTCCTTCCTATGGAAGGTTAAAGGCTTCAACAATCGAGTCTTTAGACACCTACAAGGTAAGGCCATAAATTATGGCTTATTTTCCATTAAAAGAGTTAGAAAAATATTGAGCTACTACTGAGTGAGAGCTCCCTAATCTGGTGCATAGATAATACCACCTTGATTGGATAAACAAGCTTTTTACCCTCAAATGTTCATCCACTAGGTCTGCACCCTGTGGCTCAATTCGATTTATTTTTCCACCTATTTTAGTCATATTCAGAAAATTAATGACTTTGTCTTTTGAAATTGATAGGTGGCATATTTGGAGGAGTTTTACCTTACAAGTGTTTCTTGTATTCACCTTTGGAATCCCATCTGAAATCTAGTCTCCTCCTCAAACTATGACTAAGAAATTTGATCTTCAACAATTTCAAATGACAGGGCTCCTATTTTTTTGTTGGTTTTAAAACAAAACTATGGTTGATCATGGAAAATATCCCTCACCGTGATGTGCACCATGTAGTAGCCATCATTACCTTCAGTTGGCTGCGTATTTTCATATGGAGCACTCCAACTGGCTTGAGACAAGTGGATCTGTGACTAACAGTCACATCTGATGTCTTGTTGTTAATTGGCCGAAATTTTTGGCATCACTGTTGTGCATCCAACCAAACGGTTATGGCTTTAAGTGTGATGACCACGATCTCCTCTGTTAAGAAAAACACGTACTTTGACATACATCTAACTGAATTGGGGTTGACAGGAGAACAAGATTAACGGTTAAGGGCATTACCGCGGGTTGACACATAGGCGTAACATATATTGCGACTTGACTTGACCTAGACTGACTGCATACGACACCTATCATGAGATTTGGAATATTTAAAAAAATATTTAAGGCGTATTTACACTATAACACGTGGCTTGACCAAAGCGGATGCGCTTTTTCGTTTATTTTTTTAAAAACAAAGTGTGCTTCCAGAAATTTCAGCAGCATTAGAATAAAAAGGAAAAGATAGAAACATGAATATAACAGACTGTTCAAAAAGACTAAAACTAGCGCTTCCATAACTTTCGGTTGCGACCAATTTTTAGTTTTATTTTTTATTTTTATTTATTTTTATTTTTATTCTTTTATTTTGAAAATTTGGAAGTTTAATCCTAAAAACAAAAATATGAAATGGAATCATGACTTAGCAAAGAACTGTGCTACACAAGGGTGTGATAGTTGTTAGAGGATGGGTCAACCTACTCAATCAGATAAAATTTTGTGACATCCTGAATCGGTGATGGAACCATTTAAGAGATGGGATTTAGATTTTGTGGGACCAATTAATCCCCCATCTCAGCAAAAGGACTATATTTTGGCGTGTCACCAAGTGCGTGGAGGCTAGAGAACTTACTAGGGAAATTGAGTGTGTTGTTACACACTTTTTATTTGAAGATATTTTTGCTCTGTATGGAGTGCCAAAGGAAATAGTTACAAATGGAGGAACACAATTTACTTCTCGGTTGATGTAGGACCTTGTCAAAAAGTATAGAATTCATCACCGAGTCACTTCAGCTTACCACCCATAGGTGAATGGGAAAGTGGAAAGTATTAATAAGGTGCTTAAAGTTATTCTCACAAATATTGTGGCATGCCAACGAAGAGACTGGATTGAGAGACTTCTAGAGGTATTATGGGCTTATAGAAACACTTGGAGGAATACTACAAGATTCTCTCCTTATGAGTTGGTATTTGGTAAGAGTCTTATATTTCCCATTGAATTTGAAATTAAGACACTATGAACTACTTTGGAGATGGATTTAGATTTAATTGCAACTCAAAAACATTGACTGGAATAGTTGAATGAATTGGATGAGAAGTGCTTGGCTGCTATGAAATGAACATATATCATCCAACAAAAATGTACAAAGTGGCATGGTAGATTTATTAAGAAGAAGGGGTTTCAGAAGGGTGATTCGGATTTGTTGTATGACTCCAGATTTAATGATTTTAAATGGAAGTTGTGCACAATGTGGCAAGGTACTTATGAGGTAGAAGAAATTTTTAATAATGGGGCTGTGAAATTGAAAACCATAGATGAGTCTCAGACATAGTTTCTTGATAATGGAAATAATCTACAGTTGTGTTACACATCTACTTATAGGTATTAAATTGTAGCAAGACAAAGCTTCATTTGACTTGTGCCTTAGTCAAATGAGGAAATTCAAGTTTCCACATCAACAAGATGACTTGAGTTGCAGTTTGCAAGAGTGACATGGCAAAGTCACTTAGTTAAGTCAATAAATTCGAGTTTGTGGGTAAGAAGTAGAGTTTTACATGAGTTTATTGCTAAGATCTATGAATCTAGTGGAGTTAAAGATAATGAAACTTAGTTATCTAAGCTCTAGTCATGAATAGAGTCAGTAGGAATTTAGCTAAGTAGTTGTAATTGTTTTTAACTCACCGGTATCTCAGTTAACTAATAAATTTACTAAAAACAACCCTATTCATGCATGTAATTTGATTTTCCTAGTTGAGTGGAGGAAAAATGCATAATTGTATTTATTGTTGTATACTAGAGAGTGTACAGAGTTGGTATGTATTAGATGAGCTAATTTTATCTGAATTGCGTAAGGAAATAGGTGCAAGTGCAGGAAGAGTGAGTGCAGTAATGTGCGTTTATGCAATGCAAGTGTAGGCAGAGTGGGTGCAGGCTCAACATTTTCCAGAGCAGACTCAGGAGGAGATTAATATTGCAGCACAAGTTGAGCTTCAAGGATTGAAGTTGTCATTGTAATAGATCAATTGTCTCATATGATATAATACAAACAAAGGAGGAGTTTTTCTAGTGTGGTTGCCCAAGAAAAACATTGTGTTCATTGTGATTGAATGATTACATGTGTTTGTATTGTATGTTTTCCCTTCCATAGATTGAGTAGAAGAAAATTGTGTCTATAGTTTTAATTTTTAATTCATCAGAAACTGCAAATTTCGAGCTATTTATGCATGAAGGATTCATTTTTTAACATTGCCTCAGATACAAATTCAAACGTTGAAGTTGTTGGGGCAAGGGAAGTTGTTCCTCTACTGCCAACCACTTAGTTTGTTCCATTATTTATTTTAAATAAATAAAAAAGGGAAAAAATAAAAAATAAAAAATGTCTAATGGTGAAAACCCCTTGGGGGTGCCATTGGATGATCGTGGTGACTGAAAACCATATTGATGGTTTCCAACACATCATTTTTCCTCTTCTATAACAACATCCTGATAATTCTTCTGTTTTTAAATGTTTCATTGTTTAACTCTTTTGTTGTTACAGACTCAATGCTCATAAGATGCTACATTTATCATAGGCTTGAATGCGACAACTTTAATTACTACAATTATTAAAATATTTGCTGATACAACTGTGCATATATGCAAGTCACCTCTACAACTTCATATAGTTTTTCTGATATATATAGACCAAGGAAATATTCATTTTTTTACCATCACAAGTTGTATATGTGTTCTTTTATCTCAATGATTGTAAGATATAATTTCATGCTGATACACTTGGTTTTGTTGACACACAAGTTTGTCTCTCATCGCATCATTCTAATGAAGGATTTTACCAATAAACATGTGCAATGAATCGAATGTTGTACAACATTGATCATGTCATCAAATGTGTACATTCTCCATGTCAATATTATGGTAAGTCCATGATAAATATGTCTCTTTTCATTCACTTTCATTTATGGATTTAAGGATGATATGACCCCTTGGCACACACCGAGGACAACCATTATCATTAAGTTGGGGGGAGTGGCGATCGTATCTGTCATACGATACACCATATCACTATCCTAATTTAGTAATTATCCATATTATGAGACATCATACCCTTAGCCCAATTCAATAATTACCGATTAGACGTTGTATTTATAGTAATAAACCATTGTCACTCTTGCCATTATTTTTGAAACTTGATGTGACTACTCGGAATTATTCCTAATAACTGCCAAATATAGCATAAGTCCCAAAAATAATGGAAGGGTAACCCAATTATAGTAGACTAATACTCTCTACTCCAAAAAAAGTTTTTCATGAGCCAAGTGTAACCTTGTAACAATTGTAAGCAGCAATGGGAGGAGCAACAATCTGTCATGAACCCGATTCTACTAATGCTTTGTTACACTATCTATAATCCCTAAACATATTTCAAAATGCGGGTTGGTTAGCATATTTTGAGAAGTTACATGGATTTAATGAACAAATTGCTTTGGAGTTCACACAATCCTTGAATGAGAAGGGTTGAATAGTTAAAGGATTCAAGATTTTTATTACAAAGGAAGTAATTTCTAGGGTGACGAGTTTTCCTCAGACAAGAGTGCGTTGGTTTTGTAGGAAATTGAAAATCCCAACAACCAAAGCTAAATTTTTATAGTGATGTGAGGAGGTAAGGAATAAGGGAAGAGGGATTAATATAACATCCATTCCTCATCCTTGGGATGATGCATCTTATTTCATTCATAAATTAATCACTTGTGAGGGGAATTTTGGCATTATATTTCATTACCATTTTCAGCTGCTAGATCATTTACGCAATGGAAAGTTAATTAATATGCCCTACTACCTATTAAAATCGTTATAAAATATGGAAGAAGTTGTTGAGTGCCAAAGAATCCTAAAACATGCTTAGCTAACCATCGGCTAATCAAATTGATCATAATTTACACGTTGTAACAACAAGGAAACACATGGAATAGGTTTGTAGCAGGGTTACATGCACTAGTTCCTAAGTAGGAAGAGAGTGAAACTAAATAACATGGGGAAAATAGTTAAGCTAAAGAACTCAATAAAAGTGCTGAAACAACACCAAAAAGTGTTGAAACAACACTAGAAAGTGCTGAAACAACACCCTAAGTAAGGGTAGTTCCACCTCCTAGGCCTCATCGAAGGGGTCTTCAAATTCGACGTCGTGTGAAGAAGGATCACACTAAAGGACTGATGGAAATATCTAGCGGATGGTATGAAAGTGGTAAGTATGGATGCCCTATTGAAGAAGTGGAACTTGAAATAGAGGCGCCCGCAAATGAGGATAAAGAAGAGGTCGTTAAAAAAGGAATTGGGGGGAAAAAACCATAAGAAGAGAGTGTGAACTACCGCAACCTCAACTACCTCAATGTTGAAAGTCCATGATTATATAATATAATAAAAATAATCCAAGGAACTAGAGGAACAACCAAGTGACACGAGGAAGGAAGAAGACACATCAGAGCATGAAAAAATTATTTCACTGGGTAAGTCTAAAATTGATCCTTTTTTTTCAGCAAATTAATGAATTAAAAGAGGAAAATTAAAATATGAGGAAGCAACTTGCCATGCTTAAATAAAAAATTCAATTTAAAAAATAGACAATATTGGAAACCCTAATATAGGTGGTGGGAATAGTGTCACCTGTTGATACAATTAAAAAACTTTGCATGGATTGTAGAAAAGTACTTAAGGAGGTAGATTGTGAGGAGCCAACAACTATTTTAGTTGGAATTCAAGTGGAAGAACAAGATGAGGAATTCCAAACCACTACTCGATAAAAATTTTGTTGTTCCACAAGAACCAACAGCTGAAGCAGAGCGAGATGGAGAAAATAAGTCTGTTACTCCATAAGAACCTATTAATGATGTCGCTCCTCCATAAGAACCAACAACTGAAACAAAGCTGACTGAAATAAATCTAAATTCTACTCCACTAGAACCTTTCAACGATGTTATTGGTCCACAAGAACCAGTAGTTGATATAGTGCAACAAAAGGAGGAAGGAAATGAATAAATACTGTAGGAAGTTGCTAAAGCTGCCACTGTAACAACAAAAAATACAACTCAACCAGAATCTAGAGAGTCGGTGAAATCAACATTTTTGCTGGAAGTGTTAGATAAATGGAAGAGGTTGGAAATATCATTGAAAAATGAAGTTATCTGTTTGAGGAGGCATAAGGAGATTGCTGATAATATTAAGAGAACCTGGGATGAAAATGTGTTGGTTCGAGACTTGTTAAATATTAAGGAAGAAAGGAAACAAGAAATACTCCATGTAAAGGAATTGCAGAAAGAAGTGAAACTATTACAACAAGAAAATGGAGAAAATATATGAGCTTGTAGATAATGCATTGAGTTTTAGGGCTCCTTCTTCTTCCTACCCCTTGTATCTACAATAAAAACTATTCCCTTTTAAATTAACAAAAATTAGGGAACAACGAACATATATAATTAGGGAAAACCAAGCATTTCTGGAAACTTTCTAGAATGAAAATTTTTATGAGCAATATCTGCTCTATGATTTGTATCTACCTGATCATGCTTGTTTTGGGTCAGGTACCTTTAACATCACACCCTATGTTGGATGTTCAACTAAGATATTTTACATCATTCATGCAGGATCAAGTTGGTTGGAAGGCCACCCATGATGTTATAATAACAAATGAGGGAGTTTTGAAACTACTTATTCAAAATGATATAGGGATTGCTCAAACTGTTTATGTGGCAGACAATAGAATGTGGAAATATCCAACCACTATGTTGATGTAAGCCAGGCACAAAGTTTTGGAAAGTTGTCATAAGAGTATTAGTGGGTTGAGACAAAATGCATTAGAAGAAATTAAGGCGAGATGGAAAGCCTACAGGGAGGAATTGAGGGATGAGGGACCATTTTGTTTCAAAACTTTACACATGCACTTTCTAGAGTACATCAATATGTCGAATGCATCAAGAGAAGTGGAATTGGTTCATATGGGCTTCGATTCAGATTCCCACTTATATGGCTTCCTGTCTACAATTATCAACATGCATATGAGATAAATGATAAATTGTGGGAAATGGAGTTAGTGATTTCTTGAGGATATAGAGATCTTGGTGAAGATATAACAAGGGATTATGATATTTCAATGCTCTATTCACAACATGTTGAAATATATTACAGAAGTTTGCATGAGGACAAGCTGATGTTTAATTTGGGGGGGAGATGTTGGGACACATAATTGGCACCTTTTTACACCTATTTTCCCTACCTTTTCTTATCATTTGAATCTTAAGGCCATACCTTATCACTATGACAGTCATCATTAAATAAAGTATGTTTCCTTTTTGTATGTCATCCTTATTATCTAGTTTTGCTTGTAATTTGACATAAAATCTAGTTTCTTTATAGAATTTTATTAACAACTTGACAAAGGGGTTGTTATACGGTGCATGGATTATTGAGGTGTTGTTACAGGATTATATCTCCTAGTTTTACCTCGCCAAATAATGGAGTGAATATTTTGGTGATGTTGCTGATACATGTTGAACTCATTTTGGACATGTTTTTCTCCTATGTTTAGTAATGAAGACTGATTTGGATAGACACCTAGTTAGAGGTAGCTCAACCATAGAAGGAGACATTTGTGGACATCACAACTGACCTAGTTGAAACAATTAAGATTTTCAATTGTAAAATCATTGCAATATTAGATAAGTGGTTAAAACTTGGTTTCAACTAGGGTTATTTGATAAAATATAATTATTACATATTCTTGATTTATATCACATGATAATTGAGAGATTATCATGATGATATTGTCGTTTGAAAATAGGAATGCATTTTGGAATTATAAAAGAATGTACTCTCCGCTTGCGAGGTACGCATAGAAGAGAACAAAGGAGGGAGTACCAACATTGCAATCCCATACTTTAACTTTGTCATTAATGAAAATATCTACCATTCATGGTTTCATACCTTTCTTCAGAGTAGCCTGTGTGTTGTGTAATTTACCAGCCCCTGCTAGGAAGGAAGGGCCCTCCTTCTTAGCAGGGATCACTGATTAGAGAGTTACTGTAGCAGTGTGTTTATTTCCTCTCAGTTATGCTTCATGTGTGAATTACTGTTACTGTTACAATATTGTTCACACATCAGATATTTGTGAAATTCTATTCTCTATTATTGTATAAAAACATAGGTCCTAGAACGATCTCTTCATTAGTGTAATGTTTATTTAATTTATGTCACAACTTCGTGGTTTGTTTATTTAAGTGAATGGGTGTGAATGTTGATGGTTTCCGAGAGTGTTGTTTCTTTGAATCAAAGTGATTGTGTGACAAAGTTAGTTTTATTATACAACTTATGTCTTTCTGTTCTGAAAGTGTGAGCGAGAGTTGGAGTGTAACAACAAGTGCATTTTGATTGTTGAGAGTGACATTACAATGATTGGTTTTGAGGTTTTATTAGTACTAGTTGCCATATGTTATTCCATATAATTTGCGTGATAACATAGAAACAAAAATCCTACCCATATTGACAATTAATGTGAGAGTTAGATCAATTTTCTGAATTAAAAGGTAAATTGACTTTCCCAACAACTATAAAAATTATTCTCACTTATTTTATAAAAGTTGGTCACTTCATAAAGTAAATTATATGTAAAAGTGAGCTTATAGGCTAAACTAGTGAGGGAAATGAATTTTTTGTTTCTCAACATCCATCACCACATGGGCCAACTTATACATGCCATTGAACTCTTTGTTACCATTAATACCTTTTTCTAAAAGGGTTTAAATTTCACATTCAAAGTCCTTTTTAAACGTCGTTTTCTTAAAATCTTAATTTTTTGAGAGCTTTCCATCCAAAAAACTTGTTTCATCTTTTGAATCCATATTACCTACATATTTTAATATGGCTACTGCAAGTGAACCTTTGGTTTCTAGTTCTAACTACTTCTCATGGAAATCCTATATGGAGGATGTCCTAAGAGGTAAAATATTATATCATATTACTTTGAGAAAATAAAAAATCCACCATTAATGCTAAAAGAAGATAAATACCATAATGAGAATGAAATGTGTGGATTAATCGAAATGTTCATTTCTCCTAATTTTTGATTTCATATTCATGGAATGAATGATTGATATTAAGCCTGGAAAAGTTTTAAAAACTTATTTCATGAACCTAATTTTATTAGATCTCATAATTTTTAAAATTAGATAATGATGGTGTTGGGTTCCGAAAATGACATCATTTATACCGCCTTTTCTCACCATTTTACCATTTTGTTCTTGATATTCACATCCATCTCATCCATTATTATCCAATATATTATCTTTTTGGCTTAGGTACACTAATTCTATATGTTGTTATAATCTATTAAGTCTTGCTTACATTTGAGAAGGATACTAGTTTTTTTCGGGTGCTTATTGACAATGTGTTGAGAAAATGCCTACAGGATGACTGAATGATTGAGAAAGTTGATACTCCAATATTTTAGGATGTTTTAATTCTAACAATTCTTGATGTTGTCACTCTATTATTTTGTTTTAGATGCTATTACTCTGTTACGATGTTACTCCAACATTCTTCGTGTTATTGTTAAAGTCTGTCATCACTCGTTGGTGTCGTTGGTCAATATAGTTTTTCATGGCAATGATGACTTGTATTTTCTAAGATGAAGTGGCTATTCTAGTCACAATTATTACAATCATTCCAAGTCTTTGAGTTATATTTCCAATTGTGGCTGCCTACTTTAGCACAAGCTTTATTTACAAATGTTATGTTACGATTGGTTGTAAAATTATCTAGTTTATGTCTTTATCGAAAAAATTGAAAATAAAGAATTCTCAAGACTGTTCATAATTTTCATATTGTTGAGATTAGATGTAAAGGGAACTTTTAAAAATTGATCTCCCTACTGGAAAGAGGGGGGATAACTCTTACTTTTATCTAAATTGTTGCATTTGTATTTTCCCGAAGACCATTTAATGGAAAAATTAACAAGTTTATGGTTGCATTTATGGCATATTGCAGTAAGTTGTATGCTGTGAGCTTTTTATCACTCATTTTTAATGAGGAAGTGCCCTCCTCTTTAGCAAGGTTCACTGTGGTTATAAAAGTAAACATAATTATTTCACTTAGCTTGTTGACTATTGTTTTAGTTTCTGGAATTTTTCTTTAAGATTACTGTTACCCAATTTTCATTCATTAGAGGACCGCTGTTACTACCACTTACAATAATTTTTAAGTATTTTTATGAGTACAAGGAATTTTTACTCCATCATAGTCATTACAAACTCCTACTAGTTTATTGTTGGAGTGTGTTTGGTGCACGTATGTATGAAATCACACCAACTTAAGGGGTGTTGTCTACCCACTTAAGTTATTGGTAACATGCAGAAAAAGAAGTGGAGTCAAGAAATTTAGTGGAACAAGCTAGAATCAATAAGCATACTAGATAGAGAAATAGCATGCACATATAAACTAAAAACTAAACTAAAAAATAAAACAAATAAACACGATCTCTGAAAAGAGTCAAACGGCAACAATAATACGAATGGTGGCTCTAGGCCCCTCTTATTGAGCGCTGGTAGTAATAAGAGTGAAACGTTACCCTCTTGCCAAAGGGCCCCTAGAAAATGGGTTCTAGGTCCCGATGAAAGCATGTTTTTATCCCAAGCTTGCCTCGGTGCAGTCTCCCTCTCTCTCTACTGTGTTGGAATAAACTTGTTGGATGGCCAACAATTGACTCCCCTCTATCTTCAGCTTCGGCTCACACACTGCTGGTATTTCTTGGGCAATTCTAGCCAACATAACAATGTGTTCACAAATTCTTCATCTCATGGTGGCCTTATATAGGAGATTTCAAATCCTCCCTTCCCTCTCTTGGTACATTGTGGATGGTGACCCAAGAGAAGGGTATTATTCCTTTGTGTGCTCCAAATATTCCATTGTGTGCTCACATAGTGTCTAAGGAAGTGTTGGTGGCTGTCCTTAAGTGGCTCCAAGTAATGGGTCACTTTTCCTTTGCTTTGTGTGGTCCGGGATAGTGACATTTTGCCAATCCTAGGATTGCGCGCATATTGGGAAAAAAGGTGCACGAAAGGAACTCTTCACGAAGGATTATGCGCTCAAAGAGCATTTAGGACTTGTTAAAATTTGTTTTTCCTCAGACCTTAGAGATTTTTAAATACTTTCCAGATTCTGTAATGTCTTCGAGCACTGTAAATCCTTTTGCTTGACATTAATTAATGCCATCTTCTGCTGTACGATTTTCCAATTTTAACAGTGGCCCCCTAATGTGTGAGGTCTAGGAAGCATTGTATATCCGAAATACATTATAGTTTCTTTTCTGTATCGTTCGTAGAGAGAGAGAGAGAGAGAGAGAGAGAGAGAGACCTGCGTGAAGCTTGGAATTGAAAACTCCCTGCACCGGTTCTAAGAATGACCATGTCCTAAGGGATCTCTGTAAGAAAATACAATTTACAATCAATATACAAATTTTCTATGAGGTAGGCATGTCCCATGCTCGTGATGTTGTGGCTAGTTAAACAAATCTATTTGACAGATACATGTTTTGTCTGTGTCACTAATATGGTAGTGATGTTGGTGGTTGTTGCGACGATTGCTGAGGCCCTCAGGGGAGTTTTTTATTTCAAAATAGGTGGAATATGGTACCCATATGTGTAAAATTGGTATGGCATATAGATGTGCATTGTACGCATAGGTGTTGGCTCAGGGACCTTCCCGTGTAAGCATTGTTGATATAGACGCTTATGGAGGCACGAGTCTTAAACGTATTTGATCAAAGTGCAATGGTTGTAAGGTATGATGCCATATTGACATGAAAGCTATTGTCTTAGTTGAATTTTAGGACGATCGATGACATCTGTGGACAATGATGTCTCCCACAGTGCCACCTGAGGATGCCCCTTGTAAGGAGAGGGGTGATCCAAGGTACCACTTCCTTTTTGGAAAATAGGTGTCGAAGTCGACAAAAAGGAAGCCTCAATTGAACGAGGGGTCGCCGATATGAGGGATCAAGGACCTGTATGTGATGGGTTTAACATAGGCATGTTGGTGAGGGGTGACTGAAAATTTATGATTGGGATTTAGTGGCCCAAGTTCGGAGTATACTAAGCAGCCTAGCGGCAATCATAGTTTATTTCTGGTGGGGAAATCCCTGGAGTCGGTAGGACTTCCAGGGTGGGTATAAACTGGCTATAAATGTCAAGGTAGATTGTGTGTGGGGTTATAATACTTCAACCAAGGGTGTTCAGGGATTTCTGCTATGGGAGAAAAGATGAAATGAGAGGGTGAAGGACGTAGTGCACCGTTCGAGGTCTTTGTACACTTACCAAAAGAATAAAATAATGGGGTTTGGTTTGTACAAAACACAGAGATGGGTACCCAAAAACATGAAAGTGTTCTCTCACTAATGTTGTGAGGAAGGTGTTTTGCTGAGGGTGGGGGTCCCATTGGTTGGTCTCATGTGCGGGGTTGATGAAGTGGATGAGAAATTATCGCAAATGGGATTGTGTTGGTGGAGGTATGGTGGGCCAAATGTGAGGTGCGGTGGTGCGATTTTGATCTTCTTGTACAACCTGGTCATCAGGGAAGGGGGTTTTAGCTTGTATGGTAAACTTGACCTTATGCACTGTGAATGGATGGGCATGAGGTGCTTCCTGGACTGAAGTGGTATGGCCATGATGTCACTTTTGTTGTGATATATGGTCTACTGTGGGTGACGAGCGCCATGGAGGGGAGGTTCTACCAACCAACAAGGACGTTTATCATGTGCAAGGTGAGGTGATGATAAACACCATCAGATATGAGGACCCTATGGTTAATTTATGATGGAGAAATGATGTCAAGATATGCAGATTTGACAGGGACTCTATCATGTTGGGGGTAGAATGATACCTGCTCTGGAAATTTTAGTAGATGGCGTTGTGGATGGTTTTGTGAGCTTTTCCTGCAAAAAAAACTACCTCAAGTGAAAGCATCTTATTTATCAAAATTTATTGAAAGTCACGAGCTTTAAAAAAGATGAGAGAGGGCATACCTGCCAGTGCTGAAAAAATAATTTTTTGGGAGTGCGATTGTGTGGCATCACCTCTGTTCGCTTGGGAGTTGTTACTTGGCTCCTAGTTTTGATTTCATTTGGGGTTACCCCCAGACTGAGATCATGGGGGGAATTTCCGGTTGCTGCCCCCTATCCAAGATATCCCCAAATATAGATTGTTAGGGTCCCATGATTTGGCAGATTGGTAGACCAAATGACAGGGTAACATGGAACCAGTCTTTGGAGTCCTGGGACCTAGCCTTCCTGGACTCAGAGAGGGATCTCTCTATTGGGTGCAAAGGATGTGTTCCTTTTGCTCTAGGGTTTTTATTTTAGGCTAGTTGTTAAGTATAGGGTTTGTTGATTGTTTTGGTTGGGTAAGATGGTCAAGTGGAATAGGTGGAGTGAGAGTCTGTCAAAGCCATTGGGCTATCATAGTCAATGAAAGTCATGGATGTCTGAATGATGAAACAGAGTGTGTTGCAGGGCCAATTTAGCAAGGTTAATGGATCCTTAAGGTGATGTATGAGGTGGATTGAACATAAAATTTGGGAAATACTAAGAGGTCTTAAATACATATAGTTAAAAGTTACAAGTCATGATGTAGGGAAAACTATTAAGCTCAATGAACAATACTTAAACTGATAAATATCCAAGATAAACATTCCAGTGAAACATAGAAAGCATAAGAGCTTCTAGCTTTAGTAAATTCACCTTCATAATTTGGGAAAACATATAAGATAACACAAATAACTCAATCTATGAAGAGGGAACACCTAAACATCATATATCAAGCTATTGAGAACTCTGAAACAAGTTGGTAGGCATGGAAAAATGGCAAGATCGAATGAGACCTCTTTGACTTAACCTAGCAAACAATATTCCAATGAAAGGTTTCAAGATAGAGTCTTGAAAGCTTCAAATAAGCAGGGCATACCATGAATCATACTTTTAAACTAGCATACTAACCATGCATGAAACAAAAAAAAGTTTTGGTGGACCTAAGGAGCAATCAAGAATTCCTTAAGATGACCAAACATAGGAAAACATCAAAGCTATAACAAACAGGAGGATTGAGGTGCCTCAAAGAGCATGTCTCAACCTATACTTTTCTGATTTATAGCAACCAAGAAGGAGCAAACATAATGAGAACAAGAAAACATAAACATGTTAAGAATAAATCACCATTCACCAAGCTAAGGAATCCTGCAAATGAGCTTCTCCATCATCAAGCCAAACAAGCCATTCATCAACTTCACAAAACCAATTTCTTCTCCAAGCTCATAAAACCATGTATAATTATTTTCAAGCTCATCAAATGCCAACAGAATACATAGGGGCCTCATGCTCTATTTATAGAGAAAAGGAGGACTAAAACCCTAAATATCGTAGGAAAATGTCAAATTTAACCATACATGTCATTTATGGCCAAGAGACCATGCAAGGCCCAAGGCACATAATATCCTAATAAATAAATTCAAAAATAACTATTTGCACCTAATTATAGAGTGTTTTGCCTCAAAAAACTAAAAAATATCTATTTTCAATAAATGAGTGTGTTTTTTTGACTTTTGGTCCAAAACACACTAGACAATCTCTGTACGTAGCGCCACTTCAACAGAAAATAGGGTCTTTTGTGGCTGAGTTTTGGACCCCTTCCTGATGTAGGATTTGGCTCCGTGTTGGCTCGTTGGAAAGCCCGATGAGTCTAATTTCCAGAAATGCTCGATTTTTACTGAATGGATGCCATTTTCCTGTCCAAAAACCATTTATCCCAACACTGCTCTATGCGTAACACCTTGCTTGAAAATGAGGCAGAAAGGTAAAAAATTTGATGGTTTTTGACCTTTTGGGGGGTCAAAACTGCTCCAAATGATCTAAAATTTTGTGAGAAGACCACTGATGATGTGAGGAATCCAAAAATGTAGATTTGGAAAGCTGAGGATGCACCAAATTTGTGCTTAGCGCCTAGGGTATTGCGCACAGAGGCCTCAAAATTTCAAAAAAAAACAAAATTTTGTTCAATTTGGCCCAAAATATGTGGAGAGGTCCCTCAAGAGGTCTTAGACACCTGTTGAGAAGCCTCAACAAAAACTCCAAGTCTATCATGCTCTTTTTCTTTTTTTAGGTTTTTTAGCTTTATGAGGTCCTCCTTCAGTTTGGCACAAGCAAGCATGTTTTTCTTTGCAAAGTGCTTGGTCATTTTATTTTGGAGAGGAAGGTCCCTTTTCACCTTCTTGAAATGATTGCGCTCATCTTTGTAATATTGAATGACACCTTGTGCCATCTCAAAATCTCTTTCCCACTCCCTAAGCTGTGCATATTTGGTTAAGAGTAGAAATCTGGTGGCCATCTCTTTGTCCTTATTGTCACTGTCTAGATCAATGAATTGAGGTTCTTGAGAAGTTTTATTGATTCTCTTAATTCTCCTTACCTTTACCTGCTGCTCACTTCTTTCCATAATTTCCTTGCCCTTGTCCAATGGCTTGATAGCTTGAGAAGAGATGGCCCTTTGCCTTTTTGAGGTAGCAAACACATCTCTCTTCCCTTTGTGATATGTGCATGTGAGAGGAGTGACAATGGTAGTTTTGAATGTGCTTTCATCATTTCTTTGACCCTTTTTATTTTTGTCACCGACTTTTTCATTTTTTCCATGGCTTCCATGAGTCACCTCATGCCTCATTGGGTCACTGCCTTCTTGTTCTTTAACATCCTCATCATTATTGTCTTCATTGTCTTCCATACTGCCATATTGGCCTTCAAATTGATCATTACCTTCCTCACTTGCCTCACTTTTACCTTGTTCCTCATGAAGGTATTTTTATTCATCATATTCTAGGCTATCTTCACTCTCATTATCATTAGGAGGTTGATTTGTGTCATGACAGTCATGACCGTTGTCATGACTGTCATGACTATCTCTTTGGCTGTCTTGCTCATCATTGACTATATTATCAGTGTGATTTCCTTGGTCACTGCTTGCCTCTTCAAACTCTGTTTCTGCGTCACTGTTTTCATCTTCTTGATCTTCTATTTCTTCATCATCTCCCTCTATTTCCTCAAGTTGATCATTTTCATTCATATGGTCACTGTTTGCACTATGACTATGCTCACTGTCATGCTCATGCAAATTTTTCTCTTGGCTGTCCTGTTCATCTTCTTGCTAACTGTCGTCCTCATCATTTCCTTCATTATCCTTTCTGTCTTCATCTTCTCATCAACAATACCTTTTTCTGTACTTGGGAGTGATTCATTTGTATCATCACTATCACTGTATCCCTCATAGAGTTCACTATTTTCCTCTTGTTGACTGCCATGTTCATCTCCCTCCTCCTTGTCATCATCATCCTTCTGCTCTTCCTCATCAAACTCTGTGTCTGCCTTACTATTCTCTTCATCTCCACTATCATTTTCTTGCTCTTCATTGCTACTGTCACCTCGTTCCTCATTTAACTCTGTATCTGCCTCACTGTTTTCATCATTTCCACCACCATCTTCTTAGTCATCAATGCCACTGTTATCATCTTCATTTGATGCATTAGGAGAAGAAGTAGGAGCTAAGTTTACTTGTGGAGAAGGCATAGGTGGAGGTGATGGAGGAGTGGAGGTAAGTGGGTGTGAAGTGGAAGGAAAATTTTGTTGAATGAAGGCTTGGGGATTTGCAAATACATCATGTGAAATAAAAACTTCCCAAGGAATTCCCTGCTGCTCTAACTGGTGCAAAACGATCATCTTAACCAAGGAGTGGTGAAAAAGGCGTTGCATTTGGTGGGCATAAATCCTTTTCTTGACCACTGAAGCCATTTTGTCAATGCTCCAGTAGAGATAGTATGGTAGGTTTAGAAATTTAACCCTGGTGAAGTGCATTAGCAACCTTATGTGATATGAATAAATCCTGGAGTACCTCCCCTCACAAGTGAAGTAATCGATGTTCTACCTCATCAGTAGGATATATCTCTCTAGCATGTGGGAGAAGGGGAAAATAGTCTTGCAACCCTGTTGATGACTAGGTTTGAGGAAGGGCTCATAGTAGCTTAAGTCGATTTTCTTCTGCTTGAACCATCTCTCACCAATATCTGGCATTCCTGTGGCTTTAGAAATGGATTTGGATGATAATTCAAATTTTACTCCTGATAGGTTGACCTGGTGGTTTTGTAGGCTGAGAATGAACAACCTAGTCAACTTTGAGTGGTATTGGACCTGTTTAACCTTCTCATATAATTGATAGCATCCAACATCTTGAAAACATGCAAGGATCATGGGAGAAGAGGTGATTTGAATGGTATCTAAAGGCTCAAACCTATTAACCCTTCCTCCCTTGTGTTTTGGCTTGATAGGCCTTTGGCCTTCATCACTACTAGTATTGATCTCTTCTCTAGACATGGTGGCTAATTATATCCTTGAAAAAAGTGGTTTTTTGCTTGAGGAGAGATTTAGGTGTAGGGAGGAAAAAGAGTGATGGTGAGGGAAGATTTTAGCAAATGAGGGAAAAATGAAGTAAGCCTAGGAATGCTTTCAGAGTTTAGGAGGAGGCTTAGCTTGTATTGAGTGTATTTATGCTAATGAAAACTCTCCAATTGATAATTCTTTCCCTATAAGGTTAAATATTTGATTTCCATGAATATTAGGGTTTGGCAAAATTTAGGTTTTTTGATATCCTCCGATTATGAATGAAAAAAGATCAACTTGGAGGGCAAAGAAAATGACCGCCAACCTTTTTCTAACTCATGTAGGAGCACTGGGGAGAACTTGAGGAGGAGAAAAAGTGAGTTTGAGCAACTTTTGGGAAAAATTAGCCAAATCTCCTGCGTGTGTAGCGCCACTCGACAGCCATTCCCCGTCGGGCCTTCCCCGTGCGTAGTCGTCGAGTTGAGTCCGGGCCTTCCCCGTGCGTAGCGATGTTGAATGGTGTACAAGTTAGGCCCAAACCGGGCTTGTGCGCCTCCCCTCACGCAGTGCATAGCACCACCTCTCCGGTGCGTAGCACGAGTGCTTTTTCGCATCGTATCTACCTCCTACGTGCGCGATATCGATGGCTCTCGTGCGTAGCACTCGAAAAAATTTAACAAGTTTTGTAGAAAACCCTAAAAAAATGTTTTCAATGGCTCTCCTTCTCTTTCAAAGACACAAATGAGTTGGGAAGAGGGAAAAAAACCCTTTATACTTCCTTTTGAAAACTAATTTCATGATCAAAACCCACTTTCTAATGTTTTTTTTCTCTTCTCTCTTTTTCACTATCTTTTCGTGGTCCTTTTGTCCCGTAGGTGGAAAAAATCCGAAAAAAAATGGTTTTTTTCCTTGGCTGGAGCATCTTGATGCTTCTCTTTGATTTACAAAACTTTCAACAAGATTATTCTTTGCATTTTACCCAGATTTTGGAAACATGAACCAATTCTTGAAAATTAGAAGGCAATTTTGACAAATTGTTAAGGAAAAAGTCATTCAGTGACATTAGTGCTCCTTGAAGGTTTTTTCCCCTTTATCTTTTTCATGAATTTTAACACTTGTAAACAGTAGACATGCGATCATTTTGGCAGCTTCACCTTTGATTCTTCATTCCTGTATCTTTTTTTCCTTTGATTGCTTGGTGGCTAAGACTGAAGAGAAGAATTTTGACCTTATTTCAACTGGCATTTTGTTATTTTTTTTCTTTGGAGCAGTGAAAAATTCTTGGTGTGACAACCCTATCAGTTGGCATCAACATTTCCTTTGGTCTTCATATGTGCCACCATTGTGATAAACATTAGGTTTGTTTGACCTTATCAATCTTCCTGTAGGTAGCCATATTTGACAGTCCTGCAGAACTGTCATTCATGGCTAGCTATCTTTTGAAGAAAATATTTTTGATAAGGAAACCTTTGTTGGAGGCTTATTTGCTTTGTTTTTAGACTGATTACATGTTTTTTTCTTTTACCATGTTGATAGCGATATATCTCTGGTTTCTCCTTAGTCTTTTCATCTCATGCTTGCCTCCCTTTTGACTACTTTGAAATATTCTGACTGTATTTGAAAATTCAGGCCCTTGCACTGATATTCTTTGTCATTTGTCCTTTTGGTGAGGTGGAATCAGGTGCTTCTTTGTCAAACCCCTTAGAGGGCATCTTGAAACCCTTTAAAATTCCATCTGTTATTATGAAGGAGGCTTTATCATCATTTTTTTGACCAGTTTGTCATTCTTCCCAAACTCCTAGGTTTTAGGGTTGTTAGAGAAAAAGTAAACGAGTGTTGTATTCTAAGTTCTCTAAAAACCTTTCAAAAATCATTAATTATTTCTAAAAAATCTTCAATGTGCATCGGATGTAGTTGAAGGTGACCTTCTATCTTTGTAGTCCTTGTACTGATTCACTTGTTTGGCCAAAGCGAGTCTCGTGAATCCCTCGATTCTCTTCAAACATAGGCCTTGCTTCCTTCTTCTTTGATGTGGATGCCTTCAATGGTAATTTCATCCCTATTACCTTGCCTCTTTTCTAGGTTGATGGCCATCTTGATCTTTTTGGAGCAATGTGAGCAAGGGCAAACTTGTCCTTTGCGTGAATTTTTTGCACTAGGCCAAGGAGGCCTTTCTTTGAATGACCCTTTGATCAATTTTGGACAAAGTTACTTGTCCCTTTTCTTCTTTGAATGCAGTGCTCTTTACATAGGAAAAAAACAAATATTTTAGGATACCAAATCCACCCTATGACTTGTGAAACCCTAGATGACCTAGTGGAAGGTTTATTGAACTTGGATTTGGACTAAAAACTTAGATTTTGGGGTCATCAATGTGTAAAACGAGTTTATGATAAACTCGATGTATTGAAGATCCAAAATCCAATGTACTTGATCTATCTAAAAGGCCTACAAAGACAGCTTTTGAGACCATCAATGATTGGGGTATTTTTTGGGAGACACAGTAGAGTTGTTTGATTGGCGGTCTTAAGTAGCAGTGGGGGGTTTAGGCAAAAAAAAAGAGAGGATTTGGATCAAAGGTGAAAAAATATAGACAAAATGAGTGGCATGAGCCCCTAATGGGTTTTCTGGGATTAGTGAGAAAAGCTTGACACGATGGAATGATGAAATAGTGAAAAATTATCTTAAGGATGATGAAGGCAGTGAGATTTCTAGAATTAACAATGTTCATGAACTTTGTTTCTAGAAATCTAGGGAAATCATTCAATTATCTATGAAGGAAAAAAATTACTGATGACTAATAGTGGTTCCACTTGGGGAGGGCAGCTCCTTTCCAGGAGGTGTCCAGAACTTCATATCTCTGGCTTAATGGAGACCAGTGCCTCATACACTGGGCATATTTTAACGTCTTTTCTCTTTTTGATGCTTGCTTGAAGCTATGATCTCAATAATTTGAAAGATATGATTAGCTCAACTTCATCTCTACCTACCCAAACTATGTGCCTAACATTTTTTCTTCTTTGGGTGCATTTGGACTAGCCAACCCTTGAAATTTTTTCTTTTGAAAGCAAAAAAAACTATCTACTTATATCTTATTTCTTCCAAAGTCCATATTATGCTAATGAAATTTTTATTCTCTACCTAGACTATTCAACTGTCAAGTTTAAACTATTTGACAAGATTCATTCACTAAGCTATAAACATGCAATTGAAAACATGGTTTAAATCAGGATTAGACATTCTAACTTACCATGGGTTTGTGGCATAAGAACAAGTCGCACACAAAAGTTATTTTTTATTTAAAAAATAAGACTAGAAAAATCGAAAGTTTGTGATACATTGTTTTCTGTTCATCCCCATTTTTCTCCTTGGTTTTTTTTTAAGCATGTCGAACCAATATATTTCTTCCCTAATCTATCTTTTGATAAGTCAAGTTTGCATAATTTGACTAACTATCTTTCACTAAATTATTAGCAATAAATTGAAAACGTGTTCAACCATGATTAGGCTAGATGACTGAACAAGGCTTTTTGGAACAAGTAGTGGCATTTAGGCTTGCACACTTTCAGTAGTACTCTTCTTTTTTTTGGGTATGGGGCTATACCTCTTTTTCAAATCTACCCTCTTTTTCATTTTTTCTTTGTTTTTTTATTTTTTCTCTCTTTTTGGTCAAAACAATCTAAGACTAAAGGTAGAAAGATGCTCATAGTGCTGAGCTTATTTTCTTGCCTATCTATCCTAATCTATCATATACATGATATACATTCAGTTGGTGAACTCTCTTTTCCAATAAAACCAATCAAGCAGATGATTATATGAGGGATCTAGGTTCAAATCTTGGAGGGTTTTGAAAAAGTCAAAATGCCACTCCCACCTTACTTGTGTTTGAATAGTAGTGCCTAAAGTTTTCTTTACACCTTGCATCAAACTGTTCTTGACACATTTTAATCCCTCTTCGTCTGTCTTTAAGAAAATATCAAAGGGGTCTTGGAACAATACCTGGATGTGAGGATTTGGAAAATAAGATTGATTTAGGACTACTTTTGTCTTCACTTGGCTAAGTTTGGGACTCTTTTGGGAAATAAAATCCACCTCTTCCTTATGATCACTTGCACTTACAGATTCATCATGTATTGCAATGTTGTATTTTAACAAAACTGAGATGCTTTGATAGAATGAGATGAAATTTGTGTGAAGGTCATCATGTTGACGAGAAGGAGCATTCTTAGGCAATAGATCTTCTTGAAATGGTAGCACAGAAACTCTCCCGTGATCATCAACTTCCAAGCCTTCATGTGATTCCAATTTTTCTAAACCTCCATGATCATCGTCATAGGCCCCTGTGCATTGGTTGATCACTTTTGTCAAGTTGATGAAACTGAGGTTCCTCCCACAAACCAAATGTTGATTTCTCTACAAAATTAGATTTTATTTTGATATCATAATCATCGACATATTGATAAAACTATGGAGAATCATTAATATAATTAATATCACCAACTATACATATTGGACTATCAGATTGTTTCTCTTCGAGTTGAAATATAAATCCATTTTCTGATCTGTGATAGTTGGAATTAAGAGGAAAATAAATAGAATTGTTCTATTCATATGAAGGTTTAGAGGCTTATTGCATGCTTATAAGCCGATTTATCTCCCCTTCAGTTAAAAAAGGAGGCAGTTTTATATTTTTTTGGATAGAACTACAACAATCCTCATTCTCTTGTGAAGGTTGATTATGAGGCTGGATGTCTTCTTGAGACTCACCTAGAAAAGCTGATGAATCATCACTTGGGCTTTTAGAGAGGTCATGCAGGTTCTCTTTCATTTCCTGATTTATTTCATCCTCAACCAACTCTTATTGATTTGTGTGGTAGTTAACTCAAGCATGAAATCCATGAATTTCCTCGGGTAGATCCTCAGGGTTCCAATTTCTTTTTATAATCTGAAATGAATCAAAGCATAAAGGTATAGATCCTAAAAGGTGTTGACTCATTCTCTATTTCAGATTGTGTGGTTTCAAGATGGCTTAAAGGAAAGACCTCTGGATCTGCAAAAGGGTTTGTATCATCTATCTTTCCCTTGATTAATACTTCAGAGAAATTCTCTCTATTTCTATTTGCAATTTGTTTGTAATGCTCTCTTAATAGTGAAGCACAAGATGTAGGAAGGTATCCAGTACTTACTTGACAACTTTCTACATCTTCTTCCTTGCAATCTAGCTCAGCATGCATATTTTGATTGTTGCTCTTGCATTGTAGTGACTGAGTTTGTTCTTCCCAATTAAATAGTCCTGGCTGTTTTGAACGAAAAGCTCCAACCTCACCCTTGTATTATTTCTCTTTCCTATCCATTATATGCATCATTTTGTTGGCTGCATTTGTCAACAATTTTAGCTTTATTTTTGAAGAAATTAGTTTCTCTTGAGCTATTTTTTCCTTCTTTATTTCTTTTAACTTTGCCTCTCTTTCCAGTATGTTGTATTCCACAATAATGGCCATACTATGCATTTCTTCCAGGTTTGAAGGATCTCTTTGTCTTATCTGGAATGCCATTTCTGGGTCAAAAGAATTTGGGTATTGCAAGAGGGCCCACCCTTGGGGTGGCTTTATCTTAGCAAGTATTGAATTGTATACTTTATTGAACCTGGCTAAAAATTGTTGTATTGTTTCCCCTGGTTTTCTTTTCAAATGATTGTATTCCCTTATGATGAGAAAAAAATTTCCCATGACTGCCCACTTATCTAGGAAAACTCGAGTGAATTGATGAAAATTGATAATGCTTGCAGCTGGAAGGTCTTTAAACCAACTCTTAATTTTTCCATGTAATGATAAGGCAAACATTCTAATACACACAACATCTTCTCCTACTTCAAATAGGTCAATTAAATCCTCAAGATTTTGAATATGTTGTTCAAAAATGATATTTGTATTTCCTCCATCAAAATATGGCAGCTTATTTGCATGTTTTGCAGGGAGGGGATGGAGGATAAGAGGCAAAAATAGAGGCTTATATCTTTTTGGGACCTTTGTGGATATAGATAGTGCAACAAGAGACTTATGAATGTTTGAGGTTTTAGCAGGAGTAAGAGAAATATCGTGAGGCTCATGTTTCGCTAGGTCTTTCACAGGTGAATCTGGGATTGGCACATGTGTATAAGTCTACTCATGGTCTACAATTTGAGACTCAACTTCTTTAGGCTTGAGATCTTTCCAATAATCAAGATGGATCTCATCAGTGTGTTCTTTATCAAGTTTAAATTAGGAAATTATTATAAAAACAATAATTTCTTCAATCCAACCTAGGCTTGAGTGTTCTTTCTTTCTAGGATGACTGGTCATGTTTCAGGTTCTTCCTCTAGTGGAGTATTTAGGTCTTTCTATAGTTGTGGAGTCACCAGGTGCATGATTTCATCTTTTCTTTCCACCATCAGCAATATTACACCATCAACAATATTAGGTTTGATTTACTCATTCCTAGGTGAGTTTGTGAGGACTAGTGGGGTCAATAGGGCTACCGAATACCACGTGGAGTCACCGAGTGGAGGATGCTTATTGTTTTGAATATGTACTTGTTTTCCACCATTAGCAACCGAATGCTAATCTAAGGATGTTTGTAGGTTTTTTTTGAGATCTAAGGAATACTTATTTTTTCACTAACTCGTGAAGGTCCCACCGTGATCGCCGTAATGTTAGTGATCCCATGATTTGGAAGATTGGTATACCAAATGACGGGGTAACATGAATCCGGCCTTTGGAGTCCTAGGACCTAGCCTTCCCGGAATCAAAGAGGGATCTCTCTATTGGATGCAAAGGATGTGTTCTTTTTGCTTTAGGGTTTTGATTTTAGGCTAGTTGTTAAGTGTAGGGTTTTTTTGATTGTTTTGGTTGGGTAAGATGGTCAAGTGGAATAGGTGGAGTGAGAGGTCTTTGAATATTTGGGCTATGGAGTCAATGAAAGTCATGAATGTTTTGAATGATGAATTAGAGTGTGTTGCAGGGGCCAATCTAGCAGGTGGTTAATGGATCCTTAAGGTAATGTGTGAGGTGTAGTGAACGTCAAGTTTGGGAAAAACTAGGAAGTCTTAAATACATATAGTTAAAAGATACAAATCATGAGGTAGGTCAAACCATTAAGCTCAATGAACAATACTTAAACCGATAAATATCCAAGATAAACATTCCACTAAAACATAGAAAGCATAAGAGCTTCTAATGTTAGTAAATTCAAATTCGAATTTGGGAAAACATATAAGATAACAAAAATAACTAATTATACGAAGAGGGAAATACTCAACATCATAAATCAGGCTATAAAGAACTCTAAAACAAGTTCGTAGACATGGAAAAAAGGGCAAGATCGAACGAGACCTCTTTGAATTAACCTATCAAACAATATTCCGAAGATAGGTTTCAAGACAAAGTTTGGACATCTTCAAGTAAGTAGGGCATACCGTGAATCATACTTGTAAACTAGCAAACTAATCTATATATGAAACAAAAAAATTTTAGGTGGACCTAAGGATCAATCAAGAATTCCTTAAGATGACCAAATGGAGGAAAACATCAAAGCTATAACAAACAATAGGACTAAGGTTCCTCAAAGAGCATGTCTCAACCTATACTTTTCTAATTTATAACAATCAAGAGGATGAAACATAACAAGAACAAGAAAACATAAACAAGTTAAGAAGACATCACCATTCACCAAGCTAAGGAATCCCGCAAACAATATTCTCCATCATCAAGCCAAACAAGCCATTCATCAACTTCACAAAACCAATATCTTCTCCAAGCTCATAGAAACCATGTATTTCTCTCCAAGTTCATCAAAATCCAACCAAAATACACGAGGGCCTAATGCTCTATTTATGGAGAAAAGGAGGACTCAAAGCCCTAAATATGTCAAATTCAACCATAAATGTCATTTATGGCTAAGAGACCATGCAAGGCCCAAGGCACATAATATCCTAAGAAATAAATGCCAAAAATAACTATTTGCACCTAATTCTAGAGTGTTTTTGCCTCAAAAAAACTCAAAAAATATCAATTTTCAATAAATGAGTGTGTTTTGTTGACTTTTGGTCCAAAACACACTTAAACGAAATCTATGTGTGCATCGCCACTTCAACATAAAATAGGGTCTTTTGTGACTAAGTTTTGGAATCCTTCCCGATGCCGCATTTGGCTCTGTGATGGCTCTTGGAAATCCCGATGAGTCTAATTTATAGAAATTCTTGAGTGTTCCCTGAATGAGTGCCATTTTCTTTCCCAAAAACCCATTCTTCCAACACCGTCCGTGCGCATCACCTTGCCTAAAAATGAGGCAAAATGGTCAAAAGTTTGATGTTTTGTGACCTTTTGGGGGGGGTCAAAATTGCTCCAAATGATTTGAAATTTTGTGAGCAGAATGATGATGATGAGGGGAATCCAAAAAATTTAAAGTTTACAAGCTGAGGATGCACCAAATTTGTGTGTAGCGCCAAGGGTGCTACGCATAGAGGCCTCAAAATTTCAAAAAAACTAAATTTTGTTCAATTTGACCCAAAATTTGTGGAGAGGTCCCTTAAGGGGTCTTGGACACCTGTTGAGAAGCCTCAGCCAAAAATCCAAGGATATCATGCTTTTTTTCCTCCTTTAGGTTTTTTATCTCCATGAGGGCCTCCTTCAGTTTGGCACACGCAAGCTTGTTTTTCTTTGCATAGTTCTTGGTCATTTTATTCTTGAGAGAAAGGCCCCTTTTCACCTTCTTGAAGTGCTTGTGCTCATTATTGTAATACTGAATGACCTATTGTTCCATCTTGAAATCTCTTTCCCACTCCTTAAGTTGTGTATCTTTGGTTAAGAGTAGCAATCTGGTGTTCATCTCCTTGTCCTCATTGTCACTGTCTAGATAAATGAATTGAGGCTCTTGAGCAGTCTTCTTGATTCTATTACTTCTCCTTACCTTTACCTGTTGCTCACCCCTTTCCATTTTTTCCTTGCCTTTGTCCAATGGTTTGATAACTGGAGAAGATATGGCCCTTTGCCTTTTTGAGGCA
This sequence comes from Pinus albicaulis, assembly GCA_034641835.2. Classification (NCBI taxonomy): domain Eukaryota; kingdom Viridiplantae; phylum Streptophyta; class Pinopsida; order Pinales; family Pinaceae; genus Pinus; species Pinus albicaulis. The sequence continues at coordinate 201,393 of JAXQQM020088327.1, read as the reverse complement.
GCAAAGACATCCCTCTTCCTCCTGTGGTATGAAAAATCAAAAGGTATAATGATTTATGCTCTAGGGTCCCTGTCATGAATGTTATAATCTATTGGAAAGCCTTATTTCTCACCTTTTAGAGTTCATGTGTATTCCCTTCTTCCATCTCACCCTCATTACTAGATTTCCCATCACCGTGTACATCATCATCTTGTTCATTAAGAAATCTATGAGCCTCACTTCGCCTTCAACACCCTCATCATTATCATGCCCTTGTCTTTCTTCGGTGCTATTACCTTGATCTTGGATTAGATCATCCACCTCTCGCATCGCCTTCACTTTGGCCCTTTTCATCATTAGAAGGTTGATTTGTGTCATGATCGCCATGACTAATCGTCATGAAAGTCATGACTTTCCTCTTTGCTATTTTTCTCATCATCGACTATCCTATCAGTTGTCATTTCCTTGGTCACCGCCTACCTCCTTCAAACTATGTTTTAGCTTCATCATTTCCTTGTTCTTGATCTTCTATTTCCTCATCATCTTCATCCATATTGTCACCGATTGCACCATGATTAGGCTCACCGCCATGCTCATGCACATGTTTCTCTTGGTCGTCATGTTCACTTTCTTGTGGACTCGTCACCTTCATAATTGTCTTCATTATCTTCATGGTCTTCATATTGCTCATCAACACCACATTTTTTCTCGTAATTTGGAGTGATTCATTGGTATCATCACCGTCACTATTTTCCTCCAAGTGCTCACTATCTTTGTCTTCATGACTTCCATGTTCATCTCCATCCTCCTTGTCATCATCATCCTCCTCGCTCTTCCTTATTAAAATTTGTGTCTACCTCACTCGTTTTCTTCATCTCCACTATAATATTCTTGTTCTTCATTGCTAATGTCATCATCTTCATTTTATGGATCGGGAGAAGAGGAATGAGGTAGGTTTCCTTGTGGAGAAGGAATAGGTGGAGGTGATGGAGGAGTGGAGGTAAGTGAGTGTGAAATGGAAGGCAAATTTTGCTGAATGAAGGCTTGGGGATTTGAAAATATATCATGTGAGATAAAAACTTCCCAAGGGATTCCCTGTTGTTCTAGCTGGTGCAAAACAATCATCTTAACCAAGGAGTGGCGAAAAAGGCTTTGCATTTGTCGGGCATAACTCCTTTTCTTTACCACCGAAGCCATTTTGTCAATGCTCGTGTAGAGATAGTATGGGAGGTTTAGAAATTTAACCTTGGTGAGGTGCATTAGCAGCCTTATGTGATATGAATAAATCTTTGGGGTACCTCCCCTCACAAGTGAAGTACTTGATAATTTTTCCTCATCAGTAGGGCATATCTCTCTAGCAGGTGGGAGAAGGAAAAATAATCTTGCAGCCCTCGTTGATAACTAGGTTTGAGGAAGGGCTCATAGTAGCTTAAGGCCAACTCTTCCATTTGAACCATATCTCACAAATATATCGTATTCCCGTGGCTTTAGAAATGGATTTGGATGATATTTCAAATTTTACTCTCGCTAGGTTGACCTTGTGGTTTTGTAGGTTGAGAATGAACAACCTAGTCAACTCTGAGTGGTTTTGGACTTGTTTAACCTTCTCACGGAATCGATAGCGTCCAAGATCTTGAAAACATGCAAGGATCATGGGATAAGTGGTGATTTAAATGGTATCTAAAGGCTCAAAACCTATTAAACCTTCCTCCCTTGTGTTTTGGCTTGATAGGCCTTTGGCCTTCATCACTACCGGTACCGATCTCTTCTCCGGACATGGTGGTCGATTATATCCTTGAACAAAATGGTTTTTAGCTTGGTGAGAGATTTAGGTATAGGGAGGAAAAATGAGTGATGGCGAGGGCATATTTTAGCAAATGAGGGCAAAATGAAGTAAGCCTAGGAATTCTTTCAGTAGTTTAGGAGGAGGATTAGCTTGTATTGTGTAATATCCAAATGGGAGAATGCAGTAATACTTCACACAATATAATAACTTACAACAAGATAAACAATAAATCTAAGTAAAAATCAGAATATGCGAAAAGAGATGAGCCATTTTATTATATTGGAGATGATTCAAGCTACAAAAAGTATAGAATATAGGTAGATCTAGCAAAAAATATGAACTAGGATCACCCTTGATAAATATGTATGAAATAGGTATAGTGTAACTCGGGAGAGGCTCTACAGAGAAAATATCTGTGTCGTCCCTTCAACAAAATATGAACATATAGTTGTAGGCTGAAAAGGGAAATGCACATATACTCAAAACTAGAGCTCGGGATGATGCCAAGATTCAAGATCTCGCTAATGTGATGGATTCCCAAGATAACCCATAAAGGATTTTCTAGATCCGCAACTTTGGAAAATCACCTCCCTAGGATTTGATCCTTGATCCGCTAGGGAAATATAGATTTCGAAGCTAGACCCGAAGAATAGATGGCTGAAATGTGTGCTAAGATTAGATCTATGCTTGAAGGGCTGATCCCTTCATCGCATCTATGAGTCGAAAGCTCTAGATCTACCTTCTTAATCCTCCAATGATGAATTCAAATCGCTACAACACAACCGCCAACGTAAATCGTGCTATGAGGGAAAGAGAGGCCTTTTTCCCTACCGAAATATGTTGCAATAAACTACAGTCGATGGTAATATCGATGGAAATGTGAAGGAATGATCCTCCACCGGATTTCTAGTCGAAAGTACTAACAACTTCCTTCCTCCTTTCAAATCCGCAATATGGATAGCATTATTCCCGAGGAGAATATTGTTGCTAGGAGGTCAATAACTTTTGGCCCGATGCCGCATCTACAATGTGGATTTGGGAGTGTTTATCTATAAACCTAAGTGATGGGAATAATCCCTCACATTGTTCTCCAAATTTAAGTCATCGAAGACAACTTCCACCTTCCAAACCGATCTTCAAAAAAATTTGCGGATTTCCGAATATGAATGTTCTGCGTAAAGTAGAAAAAGGAAATGGCACTTAAAGCCCGATCTATAATGAAGTAAAATCCTCTTCCTTAGATATCACTCAAAGAAAGAGGTAGGATTCTCGCCCAGGAACACCCCGTGCTAAAACAACACCCCGCAATCTCTCGCTAAACATCCCAAGAATGCAAAGTGGAATGTCACTTGACAATTCTAGATCTAAAAGATCATACATCAAATAATCCAAGATTACTTTCACATTTGCCTTCATCTCCTTTATAAAGTTTTGAGCCATCCCAAGCCTTGGCCCTAATCTCAACCGCGTAGTCTCATGTGGACAAGATCCTCCAAGTGGGACTGCGTTGTTTGACCAAATCAACCAAACAAAGCCTCAGGTGCAATGTACACCTCCTCCATCATGTGTGCTTCATTTGTACATGATCCTCCATAACTTGATCATTAATGCTCAATGATCCTTTATTTGACATCTTCAAGATCTTATTTGATCGAATCAACCCTCCATGATCTTTCTCATTAAATGAGACATGATCTCCAATCTCATTCACATTAGTAGTTTCTCAACTACCTCTTTTTGTAGATCTAGGCTAAATTAATCCACATTCACACATACAAAGTGGATATTTATTCTTATTGAGGATTGTGGGTCCCTCCACCCTTTTATTTACTTAATTCATTAAGAAAATCAAGGACTCTAATATTCCAAATATGATGTGAAATTTTGGGAATATTACAAAGTCCCAATCGGAAAAATGTTGCTTGTCCTCAAGCAACTCCAAAAGTAGATGCAAGGCCATCTATTCCCCTCCAAATGGCATCCACATAAGGAAGGCTTCCTCCATTTTTATGCCATAGGTTATGCATGTTTGGTTCCAAAGTTGTCTTCTAAAAACATAAAGAATGACCTCCAACTATTTGGTTAGATGTCCTCCTTCCATCATGAAGTACCAAGTGACAACCATATGATGTCCAACATCATCATCAATACATGAGGTGCATACAATAAGGTGGTTCTCTTCACAAAGGAAAATCTCCCTCACACAATACATATCTTCATCCCATGTTTCATGAATTAAATTTAGCATCGAGATGCTCTCATACTTAGCCTTGTTGGCCTTGTTGGATCCAAACTTCATCATTCCAAAGTTATGCAAAAGAAGAAGGGAAGAAGTAACATGGGTAGACAAATATGTCAAAACATATTCTCCTAATAACAACCACCGTAGTAAGGCCCTTTTCTCGCCATCCTCCATCTCCTCCATGTAAGATGGACAAGCCAAACTCCCCCAAAAAGCAACCCAAGAAACAAGAGATCTTCGTCGCTTTCTCTCCTTCTCATGTGCATCATGAAGCATAAGCATACTAATGGACATATGAGATGTCACATCAGCCCAATACAAAGAAACATCATTAATGCATATCACGAGATCATTATGCCAAATTTTACACAACACAAAAACACATAGACATAGGAGATGTCATGTGGTGGCCAACTTCTCTCAAGTGAAACAAAAATGAACATGCCTTCCTTTGCTGCAATTTATCACTGAAAAAACAAGGCATGATTTAGAAAATGATGAGCTATTGGGTGGTATCCATACTCACCCAAGAGCATCCATCGCAGCCCATGCCTCCTTCTTCATTTCATATGTGTTTTTCAAGGCATGGAACAAAAAAATAGGTGCCTTTGGAGAGTGACAAAAAATATCCCAATGGCAAACCAACGTAACCAAGAATGTTGGCCCATAAAAATCTGCAAGTGTTTTTGCAACCCATTGCTTATCATCCTTACCCATTCACTCCCATGTGGATGATGAATGAGGTACTGCATAATCATGGCATCCTCCCTTTATAGAATGCCATCCTCCCCAAACTGTTGAAGAACTTTGCTTCTCATGAAATTTTGAAATGAATCTCTAATGAGATCTCTTAATGAGATTCTCTCTCCATCAAAGGCCCTCCAAAACCAAAGAAGTTTTGGATTTCCTACAAGTAGAATTTTCTCTTTGAGTAGTGAGAGGCTCATTGAGAAAGGGTCATCTAGAAGGGAGAAATTTTTTCTCATTTTAGGATGTCTACCATTTGTCATATTTGCTTCCATTGCTTCATGAGTGAAGCTGCCTCCAGAATGCTCCGAGAATGATGAAGCCCTTTCTTTGTCACAACTACTAAGTGACAGCGCTATAGATTTGTAGGGCAATACATATGTTGTCTCAAAGTAAGGCACAAAATTGATCTCATAATCAGCCATTGTAAATAGGATGATGCTAATCCCATTTTCTGAAACTCTACATCTCAACTCAAGGGGTTGAGTGTAGCTCAAAAATGATTAACAAGGATAGTTTTCAGTCTCCTCCTTGATTAGATCAAGGGTCCTCTGTGATGTGATATGTCTCTGCTTAAAATCAGAACTTTGTTCTAACCCTTGGTAATGCATTGATCTTGAAACAATATGTGCTGAAATTTTATGCATATCTTGGATCAACTGATATGTGCAAATCTCTTGATAGAACACAAGAGTTCCTCCAATTGGAACAATAGTGGCTCTAATTGTCGGTAAGAGTGATGGCCTCTTTTCTCCAAGTGTACCGATGCTTTCGGTATCTTCCTCCTCCTCCTCATGCATCCCCCGATCCATGCATGGGACTCCATATGTCAAGAGCTCAAGATTATCTTGCAAAGATGCAAGTGCCTCTTCTCCGTATACAAGTACTTCGACAGCGAGTGGTGAAAGTAGTGATCTCTTGTCCGCAGTGACAATATTGACATTCTCCTTGGTTTCCTTGGGAGATGTCTCTTTGTAGCACATCTCTGTCTTCTCCACATCAAACTTCTTCCTCAAATTGTGAAATAAATATGAATACTTGGTCACCTTTGCATGCTCTAGGTGCCCAAACCACAAATATTCTGCTTCATCTAAGAGATGAAGTGTTGCAATTTGAACAACCTCTTCTTCAGCCACAAGATGTAGCTTGAAAAATGAATCTAACTCCCTCCTCCAAGACTTGACATTTCTTGAGGAAGATCCATCAAATGTAGGCAAATAGAATCTATTATGCCTCTTTCTTCTATTGTTGTTATAGGATCCTCTCTCTTCTTTAATCTGAAAGAATTGTTGGAGAGTTAGCTTCTCCTTGAAAGCTCTAGACTGTGCTTTTTACTCTTCAAGATATAAACTAAGAGTCTCATGAGTCTCAAGTTCATTCCTTTCTTCACTTCTATACCTCTCACCTTCTTCAAAGAAAGTGGGCATAGTGGATCTATGAGAAGATCTAGGATTCTCTGGTCTTCTTGGTTGCTGATAGGAAGTACTTTCCTCATCACATCTTCTTCTTGGATCTTCTCTTTGTTCTTCCTCCTTAATTTGATTGACATCCTTGGAGGGATCTTGCATGGATCTAGAGAAAGGAGTGACAGATTTTTCATCATCCATGATAGATCTCATCTATCTGTTCTTATTTCAATGCACAAGATGAAGTGTCCACAAGCTGAGCCAAAGATCATGCTCTGATAAGACTGTAATATCCAAAAAGGGAGAATGCAGTAATACTTCACACAATATAAGAACTTACAAACAAGATAAACATAAATCTAAGTAAAAAATCAGAATATGTAGAAAGATCCGAGCCATTTTATTATATTGGAGATGATTCAGCTTACACAAGTACATAATATAGGTAGATCTAGCCAAAAAAGATGAGTTAGGATCACCCCCGAAAAACATGTATGCAACAGGTACAACGTAATCGGAGAGGCTCTACAACAAATACGCACTATCCCTTCAGCAGAAATATGAACATATAGTTGCAGGTCTGAAAAGGGAAATGCAAAATCTACTCAAAACTGGAGCTTAGATGATGCCAAGATTCAAGATTTGGCCAATGTGATGGATTTCCAAAATAAACCAGAAAGGATTTTCTAGATCTGCGACTTTGGAAAATCAACTCCCTAAAATTTGATACTTGATCTACTGGGAAATATAGATCTGAAGCTAGATCTAAAGAATAGATGGCTGAAATGTGTGCTCATATTATATCTGTGCTTGAAGGGCTGATCCCTTCATCAGATCTATGAGTTGAAAGCTCTAGATCTACCTTATCAATCCTCCAATGATGAATTCAACTGTTGCAACACAACTCCCAATAGAAACTACGCTATGAGGGAAAGAGAGGCCTTCTTCCTACTGAAATATGCTGCAATAAACTCCAGGCTGATGGTAAGACTGACGTAAATGTGAAGGAATGATCCTCCACTATATTGCTAGATGAAGTACTAGCAACTTCCTTCCTCCTTTCAGATTTGCTATATGGACAACATTATTCCTAAGGAGAATACTGCTTCTAGGAGGTCAATAACTTTTGGCCTGATGCCAGATCTACAATGCGGCTCTGGGAGTGTTGATCTATAAGCCCAAGTGATGGGAATAATCCCTCACCTTGTTTTCTAGCTGAAGTACTGAAGACAACTTCCACCTTCCAAACTGATCTTTAGAAATCTGCAGTTATCGAATATGAAAGTTCTCGCATAAAGTAGACAAAGGAAATGGCACTTAAAGCATGATGTATAATGAAGTACAATCCTCTTCCTTAGAGATCACTCAAAGAAAGAGGTGGGATTCCCTACTGGGAACACCCCGTGCTAAATAACACACTGCAATCTCTCGCTAAACATCCCAAGAATACAGGTGGAATGTCACTTGATAATTCCAGCATCTAAAAGATCATACATCAAATAATCCAAGATGCCTTTCACCTTTGCCTTCATCTCCTTTATAAATTTTGAGCCATCCCAAGCCTTGGCCCTAATCTCAACTCGCGCAGTCTCATGTGGACAAGATCCTCAAAGTGGGACCGCACTGTTTGACCAAATCAACCAAATAGTCTAGGTTAAATGTACACCTCCTCCATCATGTGTGCTTCATTTGCACATGATCCTCCATCACTTGATCATTAATGCTCAATGATCCTTTGTTTTACATCTTCAAGATCTTAGTTGACTGAATCAACCCTCCATGATCTTTCTCATTAAATGAGACATGATCTCCAATATCTTTTTGCAGATCTAGGCTAAATTAATCCACATTCACAGATACAAAGTGGATATTTATTCTTATTGAGGATTGTGGGTCCCTCCACCCTTTTATTTACTTAATTCATTAAGAAAATCAAGGAGTCTAATATTCCAAATATGATGTGAAATTTTGGGAATATTACATATTGAGTGTATTTATACTAATGACAACTCTCTAATTGGTAGTTCTTGTCCTAGAAGGTTAAATATTTGATTGCCATGAAGATTAGGGTTTGGACAAATTTAGGTTTTTGATATCCTCCTTTGATTATGAATGAAAAAAGATCAATTTGGAGGGAAAATAAAATGACTACCAACCTTGTCTAACTCATGTAGGAGCCTGGGGTGAACTTGAGGAGGAGAAAAAGTGATTTTGAGCAATTTTTGGGTAAATTTAGCCAAATCTCCTCTGTGTGTAGTGCCACCCAACAAGGCGTTCCTGTCAGGCCATCCCTGTGCAAAGCGTCGGGTCAAGTCGGGCCTTCCTTGTGCACAGCGCCTTTGAATGGTGGGCAAGTCGGGCCCGAACAAGGCCTGTGTGCAGTGCCTCTACTGACACGTAGCTCTGCCTCTCTAGTGCATAGCGCAGTGATTTTTTGCTTTGTATCTTCGTCCTCTGTGCGTAACACCTACGACTCTATATGTAGCGCCTCCGTTGGTGTGTAGAGCCCCGAAAACTTCAACAAGTTTTGCGTAAAACCCTAAAAAAAATGTTTTCAATGGCTCTCCTTCTCTTTCAAAGACAAAAATGAGTTGGGAAGATGGAAAAATACCTTTATAATTCCTTTTGAAAACTAATTTCATGATCAAACCCACTTTCTAATGTTTGTTTTCCCTTCTTTCTTTTTCCCTCGTCTTTGTGGTCCTTTTGTCCCGTAGGTGGCGAAATCGAAAAAAATGGTTTTTTTGCCTTGGTCGGAGGCATCTTGATGCTTCTCTTGGATTTACAAAACTATTAACAAACTTATTCTTTGCCTTTTACCCAGATTTTGGAGACATGAACCAATTCTTGAAAACCAGAAGGTCATTTTGACAAATTGTTAAGGAAAAAGTCATTTAGTGGCATTAGTGCTCCTTGAAGGTTTTTTCCCCTTTATCTTTTTCATGAATTTCAACACTTGTAAATAGTAGACATGTGATCATTTTGGCAACTTCACCTTGGAGTCTTCAGTCTTGTATCTTTTTTTCCTTTGATTGCTTGGTGGATAAGACTGAAGAGAAGAATTTTGACCTTCTTTCAACTGGCATTTTGTTATGTTTTTTATTTGGAGAAGTGAAAAATTATTGGTGTGACAACCCTATCAGTTGGCATCAATAGTTACTTTGGTCTTCATATGTGCCACCATTGTGATAAACATTAGGTTTGTTTGACCTTATCAATCTTCCTGTAGGTAGCCATCTTTGACAGTCCTACAAAAGTGTCATTCATGGTTAGCTATATTTTGCAGAATATACTTTTGATAAGGAAACCCTTGTTGGAGGCTTCTATGCTTTGTTTTTAGACTAATTACATGTTTTTTTCTTTGACCATGTTGACAATGATATATCTCTAGTTTCTCCTTAGTCTTTTCATATCATGCTTGCCTCCCTTTTGACTACTTTGAAATCTTCTGACTGTATTTGAAAAATCAGGCCCTTGCACTAATATTCTTTGTCATTTGTCCTTTTGGTGAGGTGGAATCAGTGCTTCTTTTTCAAACCCTTAGTGGGCAGCTTGAAACCCTTTGAATTCCATCTTCTATTATGAAGGAGGCTTTATCATAATTTTTTGACCAGTTTGTCATTCTTCCCAAACTCCTAGGTTTTAGAGTTGTTAGAAAAAATTAAATAGTGTTGTCTTCTAAGTTGTCTAAAACCTTTCAAAACTCATTAATTATTTCTAAAAGTCTTCAATGTGCACTGGATGGAGTTGAAGGTGACCTTTTGTCTTTGTAGTCCTTGTACTGACTCACGTTTTTGGCTAAATCGGTCACAAACCCTTATTCTCTTCAAACATGGGCCTTGCTACCTTCTTCTTTGCTGTGGATGGCTTCAGTGGTGATTTCACCCTATTACCTTACCTCTTTTCTAGGTTGATGGCCATCTCGATCTTTTTGCAGCAATGTGAGAAAGGGCAGTTGTCCCTTGCAGAATTTGTGCACTAGGCCAAGGATGCCTTTCTTTGAATGACCCTTTGATCAATTTTGGAAAAATTTACTTGTCCCTTTTCTTCTTTGAATTCAATATCTTTACATAGGAAAAACATAGATTTTAGGATACCAAATCCACCCTATGACTTGTGAAACCTTAGGTGACATAGTGGAAGGTTTCTTAAACTTGGCTTTGGAATAAAAAGTTAGATGTTGGGCCATCAATGTGTAAAACAGATTTTATGATAAACTGATGTATTGAAGTTCCAAAATCCGATGTACTTGATTTATCTAAAGGGCCTACAGAGACAGTTTTGAGACCATCAATTCTTGGGTTATTTTTGGGAGAAACAATAGAGCTTTTTGATTGGTGGTCTTAGGTAGCAGTGGGGGGTTTAGGAAAAAAAAAATAGAGGATTTTGGTCAAAGGTAACAAAATATAGACAAAATTAGTGACATGAGCCCCTAATGGGGTTTTGGGATTGCTAAGCAGAGCTTGACATGATGGAATGATGAAATAGTGAAAAATTATCTTAAGGATGATGAAGGCAGTGAGATTTCTAGAATAACAATTTTCATGAACTTTGTTTCTAGAAATCTAGGGAAATCATTTAGTCATCTATGAAGGCAAAAAAAATTGCTAATGTCTAACACTTAGGTCCGCGAAGGAATGAGATAACATGAGTCAGCCCAACTGATGCCCTGAATCTAAATTATACCTATTGAGTAAGTCTTTTATTACGACTTATTATCACCAAAAAAATTCTACCATAACATAACCAAACTTGAATACAACACTTCTGATATTCATTTTACATAAATTCTCTATGGATCTCCCTACTTTAATTTCCTGAGACCAACATCCCTTCTTTGTAGGCCTCTCCACCATACCATTAATTACACAATAGACACACATCAGTAACTACCACATTCTATAAATATATTTAGTCTCAGTTATTAGTGGCCCTCTCACACTCAACCAATATAGCCTTGGAGGTCTATATTTTTGTCATATCTTTTTTTTTTTTTTTTTAATTTTGTCTTTAACTTTAGCACCATACTGTATTTCAACATTTGTATGTAGTGAGAAATGGTTACTTTGACACAACACTAGAAACTCAAGTATCATCATAATAATTGGTTACAAGAATTTGGCATTCATATCGCAAAAGGAGTTAGTGATTTTTCTTCGTTGCATGAAGGTTTATTGAACATGCATTGAATTTTTGCCTATCTAGTAGTGTTCATTTTTAGTTTTTAATGTCTTACATGATCATGTTATATTTTTGAAAAGTTCAATTTTTATGAGGGATATATTTTTGTTGGGATATGAACAGGATTATATGAGGGGTATAAGTGGTTAGGTGTTTGGATTTATAAAGGGTGTGATTTTATATTGGTACTGAAAATGAATTTGGATTTAACCTTTGACTGGAAATGAAGTCAGATTTGATGAACGTGGGACATATTTATTTTCACATATATAGTGTCATGTTATTAATGATAAATAATTAATTTAATAAGTCTAACTCGATGCAAAAATGAGCTTATTCAAGTACATGAAATTGCGTTGATGTCTAGCTCTGATATCTTAGAAAATTTTAGTGGTTTGTTTGTTGCTTGTGTTTAGAGGATTTTATTGTGTTTCAAAATTTTTGGTTTGTTTTGGTCAAACATATTTTTATTCCCTTGAATTATTATAATTCTCATTTAATGCATAGATCGACAAATCTAGTTCTATTATTAAAATTATTATTATATTCTTTATATATTTGGCGGTTTGAGGAAAGATATTTTATTTCCTTTCACTTTGTGGCATGATTTCAACATCTTCACCTTTTAAAATATAGTAAAATATTATTCTTATTTTATATTTTCTTGGAAAAGAAGTATTGATATTTGGAAAGGAAAATAAGCCCTAGGTAGCTAAGTGAAGAGAAAAATGGTCTATGTACTAGGTTCATGCACATTCATTGTAGGAGAACTATTGGCATGAGACTGACATTCCTTTTATACAATTACACTTTTCATGCCAAGGCGGAGCTGAGTTTGATAACGTGGGAAGAACAGTGGTAGTTGAACATAATTCTAAGGAGATTAGAACGTTGGTTTCAGCACAACAGACCATGCCACCAATGGTGGTGGAACCAAAGGTTCTTCCTCATTTCCTTCCGTAATGTTTTATAATATTTTTTTTCTTGTGTGTGGACGTTTCAAGCCTATTTTTTTCATCCATATGCCCTTGAAATTTAGTATCATCATATAAATTGGGGTTTGATATGCATCTGAAGTTGAGAGCTCAATCGATGCATCAATACGCAAATATGTGCGCAAATACACATATTTGATATGTCACCCAACCTTAATCTATGGATAAAAAATGCAATGCATCTCACTTTTCACATTACAATCACATAGGCCTTCATATTTTATTCAATTTTTGCGAAGAAAATGGGCATTGGTACGCGTACAATTTTGCTTTTTCCATTTTTCTTTTTTTCGGGATTTTGATTTTCCATTGGCTTGTATTAATTTTATTTGCCCATTTTCTTATGCCCATTTTCTCTCAAGATACTCAACATGTGATCAAAATTCCTTTGGATGCATGAATCTTGTTCAACTTCTTGAGTCCATCAAAACAAGCTAGGATAAAGAATTGTGATACACATATTGGGTTTGTCGAGCCTTGATGGATTATTGATCGAAAAATTGAAACTCAAGGCATAGTGAGAATGTGGGTGTATAATAAACAATAGGGCCAACTTAGAACCTCAAGCTTCACTAAGTCAAAACAGAAAGGTGTTATTATTTTCAAAATAAGTTAGATACAAATTTAGTTATTTTTATATGAATCACGAAAAGAGAGACAATTAAAAATACCTGTATTTGTATATGGTTGCATATTCATTTTTTGATTTAGAGCCTTTCAGAGAACAACTACAAGAAATAAAAGCATTGTATGTATTGTTCCATTTAAAAGCATTTCAAATTTTACATGTCTTTTTTTTTTTTTAAACTCACATGATTCTCTTCTGTCTCCCAGCTTCATATTTCCCTAAGACTAGAAAAATTACTTACATTAGACACTTCAAGGTGAGCTTGAAACTCATGATTCTTTATTTAATTGAGAAATTTCTAGTTTGGATTTGTCATACCATATTGATATTTCCCATGGATTTTGTTTGCCAGATGAAATATGTGCATAAGCTCCTGAACAAACAGAAATATCAACGTCCTCTTTCAGAACTTCTAGAGGAGAAACAAGAGCCTTTTATGCAGATGAAGTTTCTTCGCTAGCAAAATATTTGCAATAAATTTGAATCAAACCATTAGAATTCCATACCAAATTCGGTGCATGTTCTTTCCTTTACTAGTAGCTCAGAAGGGAGTGGCATCTTAGATTCTAGAGAGCTTAAAGGAAATATTTTCATTTGATAGGACGATCTCCCCCATCGTTACTTTTATTTTTAGATTGATCAAAATGGTAAAGCTAATAATTTTAATCAGTGCCAACAAAATGGTATGAATTAATCTTAAACAAGAACCCCATTATGTGATATTACTTGTTATGAGTTTGAAGCTTCTGTTGTGCCAAAATATACCATTCAAAAATAATATCTACATTGCTGCTCCAAATCAACAACCAATAGTACTATGAATTTTTTTAGTGTGGGGAGTGTTTATGATATGATGAGGTCACCGACTAGACTCCATTCTGGCTATTTTGAAATTGAGGTGAGTGTTATTGCTTTCATGGTTCACTCTTGTATGTAAAGTTTCTTGACCAATAATTTTCCTTTTTCCAAAAGCATTCGCAATGTGGTTTAGAAGAGATCTTTAGATTCTAGAGATATATAGGATGTAATTTTTAACAAATGTTTATATGACTACTGAATATCAGTGTTTTGAATGGTTTTTGGTGTGCTTGGTTCTTGGCCATCTAATCCATATCTCCCTATATTTTTGAGGTTCTGAGGTTATGTTTGCACTTTATTTATCTTTACAAATGTTTGTTTGTAAGAATTATTTTTAATGGTTTCCATAATCAACCTGTTTATTTTGGGCTGAGAGATTTCATATGTTGCTTTTACATAATGATAATACAATGAAAGGAAAAAAATAACAACATCCAAGGTGAAATTTTTAAGTGGTACTAGTGACTATCCGAGAAAGGACAAGTGGTACCAGGTATATCAATGCAAATTATGTATTAATTTCCTGCACACTATAACAAGGAAACAATAATTCTAGGAATAAATTGTGGCTACATCTGAGAGGCCACATGCCCCTGTAATATGGCAGACCCCATGCAGGGTAGTTGATAGCTTTCCAATACTTGAACCTGATGTGTTTATTGGATTGATAGTTTGTATCCAAAAAAAAAATTAGGGGTGATTCTTACCCCATGGGAGAAATGACACACTCTAACTTGGAACTGAACCACCCATTTCCTTCCCAAAATTATGTGTTGGTACCAAGTTGTAATAAACACACTAATTATAATATAGAAATTAAAACAATAAATGAATTTACACATATTAAGTAAAGTACATGAATAACCTCTCAACCAATGTGACTAGTAAATGCTAAGTACACCATCACATGACTTTGTAATTATATCACTCATCTCATTTCCTCCATTTTTTTTAATACATGAGAGATATCTTTATATTCCATATGAGGAATATACATATTTCAGTCCTTGAGGGGTTTCTTAGACAATAAGGCTCATAGTAATTATGAGAAATACTCATTAGGATTTCTTAGACAATAAGGCTCATAGTCATTACAAGAAATACTCATTAGGATTTCAACACATTGTCACATGTAAGATTCATCACTACCACATGCGGTAAACCTAATTGACTTTCCATGAGAAATATCTTTATATTCCATATAAGGAATATACTTGGTTTGGTTCTTAATGGATTGCTTAACAAGTCTTCAAGCTATTACAAGAAATATTCATTACGAACATTGGTAGCCCTCTACAAAGTATTTATTATTTAGTGAAGGATTCACCAAGATCTTACAAGATTTTATAATACAGTGAAAGATTAGCCATGATTTTACAAGATAATATATTTGGTGAGAGAGTCACCATGATTTTACAAAAATAATATAATTTGGTGAGATATTTTGGGTGAAAATTTGTATATACATATTATATTATTGATAAAACCGCCTTTCACTTTTCCATGTATCATAGGGATTCGCCCATTTATTAAAAATATAACTTTTGGGTGTTTCTTAAAATCCTATGTGAGAACATGTTTAATTAAATACATTTGTTGTATTATTAGTTCTATAATATGTTTATGTTTAGACTAGAAGTTTATAAAAAAATGGAAATGTAATCATTGAATCTAATTTTTTAGTTTGGTATAGTAATATGAATATTTTAGAATATCCACCTAATAATTATGGTGTTAAGAGGCACTTGCAAAATTCTTTAGAGCACAAAACACAATGTGTAATTTTTGTTTTATAAATTGCATTTTTGAATGCTATATATTGTCTATAGAGGACCAAACAAGAAAATGTTGAGACTACTTCAAACATTACATAATATATGCATAGTTGACATTAAAATATTTTATATAACATGTACATCCGAACATTTTATGGAAAAAAATTAAAATGGTTTATACATCTTACTCACACTTTTTCTTTTTTAAGTTCTAATTAGTGTACATAAAATTACTTTAAATGCATAGCATATTCATTTTTTAATTATAGTCGACATTATTTTTCTATTTAGAATGCATTTTATTTTTATTTTAAGAGGGACATGTGCCAACTCCAATTTGAGCTTGGACATACTTACACGTCCCTCTCCTATTGGATTAAAGTAATAATAATAATAATAATAATATTTAAACATCTTAAAATGAATTCACGTGAAAAGACTATTTTCATTAAGACTAATAATTAAAAAATAAAGTGGGTCATAAATAAAATACTTCAATTTCACCTTAATTTTACATCACAATAATATATATATATATATATATATATATATATATATAGAGAGAGAGAGAGAGAGAGATAAAATACTTTAATTTCACCTTAATTTTACATCACAATAATATATATATATATATATATATAGAGAGAGAGAGAGAGAGAGAGAGAAGTTCGAAACTATGAATTGCAAAAAATTAATAAAAAATTATAACTTACATTGGATAATGAAAAACTAATAAAAGACTATAAGCAAATCAAATCATATAGGTTTGTTTTGGCAAGAAATGATAAATTGAGATGTAAAGTGGATAAATTGATTACTTGCTCAAGAAAATTTACGCATTTAAGAAAATATAAATAATTGTAGAAACTTGGTAAGTGTGTGTGTGTGTGTGTATAATAAAAGGGATTAATAATAATAATAATTCAATTTATGCATCCATATATAAAGATGGAGAGATTATATCCTACTATTTCCAAATATGAGGAGCATGTTAAACAAGTGGAAATATCCATCTAAGTTCACATCGACCAAAAATCTAGAAGAATAAAATCTCTCTATGTGTAAATTTTTCCTTGGATTTTTCACTAAAAAAACACTAAAAAGGAGATTTACATGTTGAGAGATTTCATCCTTCTAAAACTTTCTATATCCAAAACTACATAAATCTAAACTAATTGATAGTCAAATTAAAATTACAAAAACCCCATTTTAAAATACAACCATATCAATATTATTATATTTTAAAATCATATTTTTATATTATTTAATTTTTACATAATTTAATTTTTTTAATCATTAAGTATTAATATATTTTTTCCAATATACAATACTAGGAATTTGAAAAAAAACGAAATGCATTCTCCATCATTATAAATTTCAATTTTGACGAAATTAGAAAAATCTTTATGTAAAAATACTGAAATATCATTTTGAAAATCAAAGATATCAAACAAGCATGAAATTGCCATGAAAATTTTCCAAACGCCAAAAAAAAAAAACCATTAAACCGTACAAGTACCCATCACGAAATTTCATCGAAGATAGATTACGCGAGTGTTTCAAACCTTGAACCTAGGCATGAATATCCATATATCGGCCCCTTTTGAGACACCCTCACGGTGGAGTGCATTTTTACAATCTCATCATCTGCTTTTCCTGTAAGTCCAAGTTTTTGTAACCTCCTACTTTGATTAACCCCCAAGAAAACTTTGATTGCGCTCCGTTCTTGAGGTTGAGAGTGGAGATGCCATTTGTTAGGCTTCTCGTATTTCCCTTGGCCTCTCATTTTATCATTCCAATACACCACAAACTCATTCCATTCCTGCTCTTCCACAATTCTGGTTCTCTCCCCAATCAATCCCATATTCAATATGCAGATTCCACCGCCCTCAACTATGATGAAGAAAAATTTGTAATCACTAGTGTTGCCATCAAGAAGCATGAAAATGTTGTTCTTATGCACAGTGTATTGAGGGATCGAACATCTCCTATAAAGTGTTTTCATAACATCGTCTATACACAGTTGTTCAGTCTCAACGTACAATGGGAGCTTGTCCGACATTGTATCAAACCGTAGGTTTGTGGGAGGCCGAGACTTAACATTAAAATAATCCCAATGCCATTCACAATTTAATGCACTCAGTTTCCAACCCTCTGCCTCTGAGGAATCACTGCGTCTTCTCTGCCATATATAGCTGCTCTCATCTCCATCTCCATTTAAAGAAGAGGAAGCATACACACATTTTCCCAACCTTGGCAATGGTGGAAGTTTCTTCCAATGAATGTTGAAGTCTCTTAAATCAAGCATCCACACATTGTAAATCTTTAGGGAGACTTGGGTATCTTCTCTTACAAAAGATGGTGCAAGTGAAAATACGCGATGATTGTCGCACACAAATTTTGTGTATTTGGGTACTTCAACTAATGGATGTTCAGGCAGCCTTACTGTGACAGCACTGTCACCAACGTTGGCATTGTTGTTGTTGTTAGAGCGTCTGCACACCCAAACACCCACCAATCTATACAAAGCCTCCTCGCTGTATTTCTTGATATGGGAAAGAATGAGAGTATTGGACAAAATATTTGGACTATGATTGTGAAAGCGTTGATGATACATTGGGAAACGCTCCTCTAGGGCTTTTTTCCACGATCGGTTTACTAGCCTCAGAAGTGGCCTTTTTGTCCATGGTAATTTACAGAGCCGAGGAACCACTTCACCCAACACATCATCTTCGCTAAGTCCAGTTATTAAATCTGTGTTTTGATCTGCTATACAAAAATTACGATATGCACCCAACATAAGCATTACAAGTTTAGAACAAGTATAACTCAATATAGAAATTTCGATTGTATCTTACCTGAGTTATGAGCCGCATCGTTGTCTCTGTCTTTCGCCAGCATTAGATTACCATACGTTTCTGCAGCTCTTCCTGCTCTCACCTCTCCGATATTCTTCTTAGAACAACCCATTTCAGTTGATATTCACTTTATTTGAATTCGAATTATGTAGTCGAGCAATAATGATCCATTTCAACTTTCCTTCTATTTATATATATATTGATAGATAATTTGTTATCGAGGAGATTCTTAGTGTAGTTAACCATAAAGGTAATGTCGGCTTTAGCTTTGCCAATGTTGTTGGAATATATATCTATATTCATGAAAGAGTGTAACTCATGGAATGATCAGATAATTAGCATTCAACATGGAGTCACTTTCATATGGTGGCTCTGGTTTTTCGACACTTGGTGATAAAACATTAATTTCAAAGAAATTAAACTTGATAGGAAAAAGGGAAAAAGCTAGTAACTTTTAGCATTCTGAGATATATTGTAATTTTTTTATTACATTAAATATAAATGTTATATTTTATTCGATAGATTTAACTCTATGTAAAGTAAGGTCTGTCCTTTATAGAGTCCCTTTTATTCAATTCAATAAAATTCTAGATCATTACATGGTTATTTTGTGTCTCTAATACTATCTCACTTAACAAATAATTTTAACATATAAATAAATAAATATATGTACATATTATATAAATGAATATGTTTACATATTATATAGATAATTGGGTGACGAAATGAAAATGTGCATAATGTTCACATTTCACAATTTTTATTTTATTTTGGCTCATTTGGATAAGGGCAATATATCTACTAGGTCTTGGTTTTCTTAGTTTAGGTTTTACATGATAAGCGTGTAAGCTTTAAATCTTTATTATTTATAAAACCTTTTACTACAAAGGGGGCCACATGGTGCCTCCTCATGCCCCTCACATTATTTTAAAACTTTCAAATGTCAATTTCTAAAAAGTGCATGAGAGAGCAACATGTCCCTTCAGGCAGGATCCATCCACATCACTCCACGCCATCTCTGCCCAACACATATGTCTTCCTGTCAGCTTTGTCCCTTCATCCACACAACCTGCCACGTGATCCTGTTGTGCTTGATCATCCTACCAAGTTAGCCTGACACACGACACAACCCATGTCATGCTAAGGTCATCATTTTGTCAACATGACATCATCAAATTTTGATATAAAAAGGGTGTTTGGGGCCCATTTTTATCATTTTGATTAGTTCACCTTCCAACTTAGCTTGTACGCAATATGGAACTCAACTCGTGCACACAAATATTGACTACCATTTTATGTGTGCTTGTGAATTCGACCGTTTGAAACTTGTTCTCACTAAACTCACATAATTTTAAGCCAAATCCAAACGCTTTCCATGCCCTCACAAAAAAAATGCACTGTAAAGAAATATCCTCATCTTGGCAAGCAAAGCCCTTAATTGGTCTAATTAGCCTTACAAGTGCATTTTTGAGCTAAATACTTATTGACAATTGCTAAAATTGGAGCTCAAAGTCCTCTAGAAACCCCAAAATTCACCTCTTGTTCAAAATATCTATTTACGCTATTCTTTACACTCAAAATATTCTCCCTTTGACCCTTGTCCAATCCCCTTTCTCCACAAGGAACACCCTGATTTTCCAGTGAATCCCAAAGAACATTTATTTTATCCCCTTCCTCTCTTTTCAACCAAAAAAATATTCCCAACAAGATGTACTTTTTAAATGGCTTCCTCATTAGCTAAGAGTTACATTGATGCCAATATGAAAGGGAAAGCTAAAGAACCAAATTTTTATTAGGGAAAGGTGGATGTTCAGGACCCAATGTTAACTACATGTGAGTTGAAGAAAAATAATCAGATCACACTGAACACCAACGGAGTGATATGAGATCACAATAGTATACATGCATCAAATTTGGTATTCATCATTGTCTCATAGGTGTTCCATTTTTCGGAGACGGTGGCTTGGTTTTCATGTAGGGACCTTCCAAACAACAGGTTTATTGTCTCATCCTAGGATGGTAGGGAAATAGTTAGAACAACTCTAGAGGAAATTGCAAGTATCTTGTCATTTCCTAATAGGACAAACTTTAAAAGGCTAAATAAGGACAAATTGAAGAGAAATAGATTATCCTTCTACAATAGCTCCAACAAATGACGATTTTTTGTTTTTTCAAAGGAGTGATTTCTCCTTCTAGTCACCCTCATTATATCAAATCTTTTGACTCCATTTAAAATATATCCTTATCCATGTATTCCCAAGTTCTTGGTTTGGATACTGATTTCTATATAGCTTAGGAAATCCTAGGTCTCTTGGTATCTATGTTTCATCTGGCCACTAAGTTCTGCACCAAACTCAATTTCCAATAGATCTTGTCAGGCATAACTCATTATGAGATGGAAGAGTTTAGAGAAGGAAATTTATTCTACTACCAAGCCTACTTAGTCCTACCTAGAGCATGTAAAACCCAGGATGGTAGATGAGCACAACTACTCATGACCAATTTATGAATGGAGACCAATTATCTAAAAGCTCGAAAACAATCATAGCCTTTTCAAGTGCATTTATTCTTTCATGTCAGTTGTTTCCACTCTTTTCCATTTCCACTCGGTGCCTTGAGTCCCTTATTTCCTTAAGGAAAAGCTTTTTTTTTTTTATTGTAGACATTAGATTTTGTGATTTCTAGTTTTTCATGGATTGGATAGTCATCATAATTTATGGGTTTTATAGGCCAACCATACTAGTTTTTAGCATTCTTGACTCCTCCCATTTTTTCATTGTAGTACATTTGATAGAGGCTTTCTAGTGACAACATACATTTCTCCTCAAGGAAAGAAACAATCACTTTCAACCTTCTTAACAAGGTGGGGCTATTTTGTGTAAATTCAATAAGTATTTTATAACTTGTGAGGAATATATTGGAAGTCTTTGATTCCCCACAAGCTAGATCCTCGAGGTATGATCCACACAATATCATTTATGAATTAAAAAAACACAAGGATCAAGAGAACTGGAAGCATGACCTAAATCTCATAGTATAATATTGTGCAAAAAATATACTTGGGAAGAAGTCAGGGTCATCCTGCATCCAGCTAAGTTGGATTTATCTCACCTGTCTCACACAAAAAAAGGAACTTCAGAACCCATCGAGGTTGATTAAGGAGAGGAGCGTAGCTAAAAGAAATCTAGGATAGGTAAAGCAGCAGGAGCCAAGGATGAGAAAGATGATGAGGAGATAGAGTTGTAGGCTCTAAAATTATACAATACCCAACTGTCTCCTCCATCAAAAGAAGCATTTACCATGGATACCATGCCCTTTTTCATGTTAAGATCAGAGGAAATGGAGCCAAGAGAAGTGTCTAATCCTAGACAAGTGTCAGCTATACAAAAATTCATCGAAATAGTCAAGTAACCCTCTAATGAGATGAATATATATATTAGAATAACAGAGAACCAACGACTCTCTCCCATGCAGATTAAGAGCGAATTTGATTATGAAAAGGGAATTTTAAAGCTCTTGGTGCTATAATCCAAAGTGGAGACAAACATTTCCATGTAAAACTGCTAGGTGCATCAAATGTACTTGCATGTAGTTAATATTTTATATACTTATCTCATAGATTGGAATTTTCAAGTGACCCACAAGGTGCACAAATGATGCATCTAAAAAATGATATGACCAAAATGTTGTAGGATCTATATACCAAGGCCATCAATTAATTAAATTATGAGAGGATGGTCTGTAGGATGAGGAATATGAGGAATAAAACCCTATAGGACAAGATCACACACTTGGCTACTTACCCTAGGAAATTAAAGAAATATAAGGAAGTATTAGAGGAAAATGACAATGATATAGCCTCAATCAATAAAAAACTCAAGATCATAGATGTGCATGCTATGCAAATGTATGAGCTAGCAATAGTGGAGAAAGAATACAAATATTTGAGGGTTAAGCTACATTAGGAACTCATAATGAACAAGAAATAAAAGGAATGAATTACACTACTAGAAGCACATGTCCAAGGGATGAAAGAGAATACATATGAGACTATGTAGTCTCAACAAGCCCCTAATGTGTTTATCGGGTAGGTAGTATACCTGATGGTGTCAAAGGATGTAAAGAAGTTTCAAGCTCCACTTTTGATTCAAGAATGAGAACTAAAATAAAAATAAGAGGAGCTTGAGGAGACAAAGATAGAAATCTATAAAGCCCAGTAGTATGGTCAGAATGTCAATGTAGAATTGGAAATCCTGAGGAAAGGTCATCCTACTAAATCATTTTTCAAGTCAGCTAAAAGGATCATTTGGGATAAAATCATGAAGTTCATAGACAAACATTACAGTCACCTAGAGTTGATCTAGGAAAAGATATAATTTGTAAGAGTGGCCCATAAGGAAACGAATGCACTTAAGGGCATTATTGGAGAATCCTCAGCTAAGGTCAAAATTATCATAAATTTCCTCAACCATATGCTTAAAGGGGAGGACGTCAAAGTAAATCTCAATACATCCCAAATGGTATAGAGGGATAACAAACATAAGAGAATAAAAAAGTTCTTAGAAATGGTAGAAAAAAAAGTACAGGCATTGGCTAATCCAATACAAAGTTTTAAAGACAAGTGTACTTGTGAATTTGACCCATTGAAACTTGTTCTCAGTAAATTCACACAATTTTAGGCCAAATCCAAATGCTCTCCATGCCCTCACAAAAAAAATCACTGTAAAGAAATATCCTCATCTTGGCAAGAAAATCCCCTTAATCAGTCTAATTAGGCTTACAAGTGCATTTGTGAGATAAATTATCATTGAAATTTGCTAAAATTCAAGCTCAAAGTCCTCTAGAAACTCCAAATTTTACTTCTTGTAATGTTCCTAATTTTTTCCTTCAATAAATTGGAACATTAGATTTTGATAAATTCACTTATAAGTTAAATAATTGGGTGAGGAGGCCCATTCGTAAGCTGCTCTCATCTCCGTCTCCATTTAAAGAAGAGGAAGCATACACACATTTTCCCAACCTTGGCAATGGTGGAAGTTTCTTCCAATGAATGTTGAAGTCTCTTAAATCAAGCATCCACACATTGTAAATCTTTAGGGAGACATGGGTATCTTCTGTTACAAAAGATGGTGCAAGTGAAAATACGCGATGATTGTCGCACACAAATTTTGTGTATTTGGGTACTTCAACTAATGGATGTTCAGGCAGCCTTACTGTGACAGCACTGTCACCAACGTTGGCATTGTTGTTGTTGTTAGAGCGTCTGCACACCCAAACACCCACCAATCTATACAAAGCCTCCTCGCTGTATTTCTTGATATGGGAAAGAATGAGAGTATTGGACAAAATATTTGGACTATGATTGTGAAAGCGTTGATGATACATTGGGAAACGCTCCTCTAGGGCTTTTTTCCACGATCGGTTTACTAGCCTCAGAAGTGGCCTTTTTGTCCATGGTAATTTACAGAGCCGAGGAACCACTTCACCCAACACATCATCTTCGCTAAGTCCAGTTATTAAATCTGTGTTTTGATCTGCTATACAAAAATTACGATATGCACCCAACATAAGCATTACAAGTTTAGAACAAGTATAACTCAATATAGAAATTTCGATTGTATCTTACCTGAGTTATGAGCCGCATCGTTGTCTCTGTCTTTCGCCAGCATTAGATTACCATACGTTTCTGCAGCTCTTCCTGCTCTCACCTCTCCGATATTCTTCTTAGAACAACCCATTTCAGTTGATATTCACTTTATTTGAATTCAGATTATGTAGTCGGGCAATAATGATACATTTCAACTTTCTTTTTATTTATATATATATTGATAGATAATTTGTTATTGAGGAGATTCTTAGTGTAGTTAACAATAAAGGTAGTGTCGGCTTTAGCTTTGCCAATGTTGTTGGAATATATATATCTATATTCGTGAAACAGTGTAACTCATGGAATGATAAGATAATTAGCATTCAATATGGAGTCACTTTCATATGGTGGCTATGGCTTTTCGACACTTTGGTGTTAAAACATTAATTTCAAAGGAATTAAACTAGATATGAAAAAGTGAAGAAACTAGTAAGTTTTAGCACTCTAAGATATATTATAACTTGTTTTATCACATTAAATTTTAATGTTATATTTTATTTGATAGATTTAACTCTATGTAAAGTAAGGTCAAATCACATGTCTTTCATGGAGGGCTTTTTATTCAGTTCAATAAAATTCTAGACCATTACATGGTTATTTTGTGTTTTCAATACTATTTCACTCAACCAATAAATTTAACATATAAATAAATAAATATATGTACATATTATATAAATGAATATATTTACATATTACATAGATAGTTGGGTGGCGAAATGAAAATGTGCATAATGTTCACATTTCACAATTTGTATTTTATTTTGGCTTGTTAGGATAAGGGTAATATTTCTACTAGGTGTTGGTTTTCTTAGTTTAGGATTTACATGATAAACGTGTAAGCTTTAAATCTTTATTATTTATAAAACTTTTTACCATAATGTAATGGAAGTAGGGATTTCTCAATAAATAGAAAACTAAAAAATGACAATTGCACATAATACCTCAATGATTTACTATGAAAAAACTAAACCATGTAAACAAACAAACTATTTAGAGCTATGCCTTTAATTTGTTTAATTAATCAGCTTCATTAATTACAACATAAAATTAATTTTCCTACAACATCCGAAACCCCAATTTAATAATCCATATTACGTTAAAACCCCAATTGCTTAGCTATATCTCAAAGATCATGGGATGAAACATCATACACTATGTAGGTGAAAGAATGCACTTCCCTAGAAGAATCCCCTTCAAGACCTCTTAGGGCAAGAGAGAGAGTTCTCAAAATTTGAATTTCTTTAAGGTGAAGGTGCTAAAAAAATGTGAAAAATTTAAAGAGCCCAATTTCTAATGGTTAGGGCATGGAGCTTATCTGGGTTGGCACCACTAGGCACGTGTTGGTATGGTACTACTTGCACACTACACCACACATGCCATAGAAACTTGAATGTTATCACAATCCAATTACAGATATTCCCTACCAAGCTACAGGCGCTCTGCATCGCATACCTACACAATATTTAACTTGGTGGATAGGTACAAAGGGGGCTACATGGTGCCTCCTCATGCCCCTCACGTTATTTTAAAACTTTCAAATGTCAATTTCTAAATAGTGCATGAGAGTGCCACATGTCCCTTTAGGTAGGATCCATCCACATCACTCCACGCCATCTTTGCCCAACACATATGTCTTCCTGTCAGCTTTGTCCCTTCATCCACACAACCTGCCACGTGATCCTATTATGCTCGATCATCCTACCAAGTTAGCCTGACACACGACACAACCCATGTCATGCTAAGGTCATCATTTCGTCAACATGACATCATCAAATTTTGATATAAAAAGGGTGTTTGGGACCCATTTTTATCATTTTGACTAGTTCACCTTCCAACTCAGCTTGTACGCAGTATGGAACTCAACTCATGCACACAAATATTGACTACCATTTTATGTGTGCTTGTGAATTCGACCGTTTGAAACTTGTTCTCACTAAACTCACATAATTTTAAGCCAAATCCAAATGCTTTCCATGCCCTTACAAAAAAAATGCACTGTAAAGAAATATCCTCATTTTGGCAAGAAAAGCCCCTTAATTGGTCTAATTAGCCTTACAAGTGCATTTTTGAGCTCAATAATTATTGAAATTTACTAAAATTCGAGATCAAAGTCCTCTAGAAACCCCAAATTTCACCTCTTATTCAAAATATCTATTTATGCTATTATTTACACTCAAAATATTCTCCCTCTGACCCTTGTCCAATCCCCTTTCTCCACAAGGAACACCCTGATTTTCCAGTGAATCCCAGAGAACATCTATTTTATCCCCTTCCTCTCTTTTTAGCCAAAAAAATATTCCCAACAAGATGTACTTTTTAAATGGCTTCCTCATTAGCTAAGAGTTACATTGATGCCAATATGAAAGGGAAAGCCAAGGAACCAAATTTTTATTAGGGAAATGTGGATGTTCAGGACCCAATGTTAACTACATGTGAGTTGAAGAAAAATAATCAGATCATACTGAACACCAACGGAGTGATATGAGATCACAATAGTATACATGAATCAAATTTGGTATTCATCATTGTCTCATAGGTGTTCCATTTTTTGGAGACGGTGGCTTGGTTTTCATGTAGGGACTTTCCAAACAACAGGTTTATTGTCTCATCCTAGGATGGTAGGGAAATAGTTAGAACAAATCTAGAGGAAATTGCAGGTATCTTGTCATTTCCTAATAGGACAAACTTTAAAAGGCTAGATAAGGACAAATTGAAGAGAAATAGATTATCCTTCCACAATAGCTCCAACAAATGACGATTTCTTGTTTTTTCAAAGGAGTGATTTCTCCTTCTAGTCACCCTCATTATATCAGAGCTTTTGACTCAATTTCAAATATATCCTTATCCATGTATTCCCAAGTTCTTGGTTTGGATACTAATTTCTATATAGCTTAGGAAATCCTAGGTCTCTTGGTATCTATGTTTCATCTGGCCACTAAGTTCTGCACCAAACTCAATTTCCATTAGATCTTGTCAGACATAACTCATTATGAGCTGGAAGAGTTTAGAGAAGGAAATTTATTCTACTACCAAACCTACTTAGTCCTACCTAGAGCATGTAAAACCCAGGATGGTAGATGAGCACAACTACTCATGACCAATTTATTAATGGAGACCAATTATCTAAAAGCTCGAAAACAACCATAGCCTTTTCAAGTGCATTTATTCTTTCATGTCAGTTGTTTTCACTCTTTTCCATTTCCACCCGGTGCCTTGAGTCCCTTATTTCCTTAATGAAAAGCTTTTGTTTATCGTAGACATTAGATTTTGTGATTTCTAGCTTTTCATGGATTGGCCAGTCATCATAATTTATGGGTTTTATAGGCCAACCATACTAGTTTTTAGCATTCTTGACTCCTCACATTTTTTCATTGTAGTACATTTGATAGAGGCTTTCTAGTGACAACTTACATTTCTCCTCAAGGAAAGAAACAATCACTTTCAGCCTTCTTAACAAGGTGGGGCTATTTTATGTAAATTCAATAAGTATTTTATAACTTGTGAAGAAGATATTGGAAGTCTTTGATTCCCCACAAGCTAGATCCTCGAGGTATGATCCACACAATATCATTTATGAATTAAGAAAACACAAGGATCAAGAGAACCGCAAGCATGACCTAAACCTCATAGTATAATATTGTGAAAAAAATCTACTTGGGAAGAATTTAGGGTCATTATGCATCTAGCTAAGTTGGATTTATCTCACCCGTCTCGCACAAAACAAGGAACTTCAGAACCCATCGAGGTTGATTAAGGAGAGGAGCATAGCTAAAATAAAGCTAGGATAGGTAAAGCAGCAGGAGACAAGGATGAGAAAGATGATGAGGAGATAGAGTCGTAGGCTCTGAAATTATACAATACCCAACTGTCTCCTCCATCAAAAGAAGCATTTACCATGGATACCATGCCCTTTTCCATGTTAAGATCAACGAAAATGGAGCCAAGAGAAGTGTCTAATCCTAGAAAAGTGTCAGCTATACAAAAATTCATCGAAATAGTCAAGTAACCCTCTAACGAGATGAATATATATATTAGAATAACTGAGAACCAACGACTCTCTCCCATGCAGATTAAGAGCGAATTTGATTATGAAAAGGGCATTTTCAAGCTCTTGGTGCTATAATCCAAAGTGGAGACAAACATTTCCATGTCAAACTGCTAGGTGCATCATATGTACTTGCATGCAGTTAATATTTTATATACTTATCTCATAGATTGGAATTTTCAAGTGACCCACAAGGTGCACAAATGATGCATCTAAAAAATTCTATCACCAAAATGTTGTAGGATCTATATACCAAGGCCATCAATTAATAAAATTATGAGAGGATGGTCTGTAGGATGAGGAATATGAGGAATAAAACCCTATAGGACAAGATCACACACTTGGCTACTTACCCTAGGAAATTAAAGAAATATAAGGAAGTTTTAGAGGAAAATGACAATGATATAGCCTCAATCAATAAAAAACTCAAGATCATAGATATGCATGCTATGCAAATAGACGAGCTAGCAATAGTGGAGAAAGAATACAAATATTTGAGGGTTAAGCTACATTAGGAACTCAAAATGAACAAGGAGTAAAATGAATGAATTACACTACTGGAAGCACATGTCCAAGGGATGAAAGAGAATACATATGAGACTATGTAGTCTCAACAAGCCCATAATGTGTTTATCGGGTAGGTAGTATACCTGATGGTGTCAGAGGATGCAAAGAAGTTTCAAGCTCCACTTTTGGTTCAAGAATGAGAACTAAAATAAAAATAAGAGGATCTTGAGAAGACAGAGATAGTAATGTATAAAACCCATTAGTATGGTTAGAATGTCAATGTAGAATTGGAAATCCTGAGGAAAGGTCATCCTACTAAATCATTTTTCAAGTCAGCTAAAAGGATCATTTGGAATAAAATCATGAAGTTCATAGACAAACATTACAGTCACCTAGAGTTGATCTAGGAAAAGATATAATTTTTAAGAGTGGCCCATAAGGAAATGAATGCACTTAAGGGCATTATTGGAGAATCCTCAGCTAAGGTCAAAATTATCATAAATTTCCTCAACCATATGCTTAAAGGGGAGGAAGTCAAAGTAAATCTCAATACATCCCAATTGGTATAAAGGGATAAAAAACATAAGAGAATAAAAAAGTTCATAGCAATGGTAGAAAAAAAATTACAGGCATTCGCTAATCCAATGCAAAGTTTTAAAGACAAGTGTACTTGTGAATTTTACCCATTGAAACTTGTTCTCAGTAAACTCACACAATTTTAGGCCAAATCCAAATGCTCTCCATGCCCTCACAAAAAAAATCACTGTAAAGAAATATCCTCATCTTGGCAAGCAAATCCCCTTAATTAGTCTAATTAGGCTTACAAGTGCAATTGTGAGATAAATTATCATTGAAATTTGCTAAAATTCGAGCTCAAAGTCCTCTAGAAACTCCAAATTTTACTTCTTGTAATGTTCCTAATTTTTGCCTTCAATAAATTGGAACATTAGATTTTGATAAATTCACTTATAAGTTAAATAATTGGGTGAGGAGGCCCATTTGTAATAAGAAAATGGATAAAATCACTCTAGTATGAAAGGAGATCAGCCTTGTAACTAGATTTCACACCCTCATGTGTGAAAGGGGACATTTTGCAAAGAGGCTTGGTTAAGTTTGACCAAGTCAAACAGCGTTGGGTATGAGGTGGAAAGCACTACATGGGACAACGCAGAGATAGATGAGGGAATATTCCTTTATGGAGGAAACCCTAATGGATGGGGCCCATGGAGAGAGAGCCTTCACTTGCTATATATGGAGAGGAGGAGAGCCATTGTTATTCATGCTTGTATTATTCATTTCATGTCTATTCAGACATTGTGCATTCTTCGTTTCTTAGCAAGAATTTCCAGGTAATTCCTATTTAGGATTTCCTCACATTCTTGAGGGGCCTTTGAAGGTTGGTTGTTCATTTTACACATCTCTTGGCTCAAGGCCAAAGCATCCTCCTCTAGGACAGCGCTATTGCTGCAGCAGCATAATACTGTGTTGTAGGGTGTTGCAGTGGAGACTCCACAACACCTCTTCCATCTCTTGTTTTCCAGAGAGAGAGTATTTCCTTTCTTTGGGAGATTAGATTGGAAGCTTGAGAGCCGATTTTTAGATCTTGGAACTTGGCCATAATGTTATATTCCACTCACTGCGTAGTCCCTCTTAGTGACTGCGTTATTTTCATGGAGTATCTACAGTGAGGGTTTGCAAATTGTTTGGAGGGTGAGATCTCAAGTGTAAGGATCAACCTTCCACTTTGGAGATACATTGGAGAAGGTATACTTCAGATTGCACATCATCTTCATCCTTCTCTATTGACTTTCAGATTTGAGTTGCCGCAACTACCCAGCAACTCCGGCATTTTTTCCATTTTGTATATTTCAGCCAATCCTTTGGAGGATTGATGTTTTATTTCTTCTAAGGGTTAGCGCTTTGATCCCTATTGTATTTGAGCTATATCATTTCCATATCCATGTATTGACATTGTATTGCAGCAGTAACTCATAATATACTACGCTGTCATAACCAAGGGTTTCATATATGCAGCTGTGTTTCTTCATTTCCATGTACATGTATTATTGAGGCTTGCATTGCCTTTCTTGAGAGGTTGTTTCCTCAAGAACTTGTACTATCTTTGATGATATAACATTATTCCTTGGCTATATATATCTTCTTGTCACACAGCTCCTAAAATAACTTTGTCTTTCCATTTCATGTGCTTACATTTGTTGCAGTCCCTCACCGGGCACTTTATGAGGATATCTAGTAATGGGAGATCTATTTAACCACTCTAGAAGGATTTATTGATTCCAAATCTTGGATTTCAGTCTTGGATGTATTGATCTAAGGGATCCAGATCTTAGTATCAAATATTTCTACCTCCATTTTTGGAAAATGCGTTTTCCAGCCATGGATTGCTAGCTGTCCCGATTTGGAAAAATTACAGTTGTATCATAGCAAATTTCTTGGCTCAGCCTGTGAGTCTAATCCGAAGAAGATCAGAATGTTGAATAAGATGAGTTTATTCTCATGTATTTTCAGATCTAGAGGAAACCTCTCCAAGGAGGTCAAGAAGATTGAAGAAGAAGAAGAGGAAGGACCTTGCACTTCCTATTCTCACCAAGAGGAAGACATTGAGCATGGAAGACACTTGGAACATCAGATTCTGAGTGATTACCTTATTGAGTATAGATCTCAACCTAGAGGCTTCAAGGAGACTTTAGATTTTCCTCATTTCATCCAGTTGAAGGAAGAAAAGAGACCATGAGGAAGAAAAGAAATCAAAGGCAATATATTTCTATTGTCTACCTTTGATGGATCATCTACTGCAAGAACTTGGGGGAAAGAGTTGGTGGCATTTTTATTTCTACATCCTGTAGTAGAGAAAGAAGCTGTTGAAATCTCACCGCTGCACTTGGAGGGTGAAGCATATGATTGGTGGAGAAACCACTTGAGCCATGCAAGGGAGAAAACTTTTGCAAAGTTCATCCAAGGGTTGGTCAAAACCTTTGATGGTGAAAGGGCAAAGGAAGGGGAGACCACACCACCACTTGAGGAACCTTGTGATAACGCTGTCACACTCATGGAGGAGCAACCACATGCGTCAAAATTTGGAGCAGCCAACACTCTGGAGGAGGGAACTCTTGTAGCCCTATAAGAAGTTCCAAATGCACTTCAAGTTATGAAAGGATTTCCACATTCTATTGTTATAGCAAATTCTTTTGATCAATGTGGAGAATTAATTTTTTATGACCAAGGGTCAAATCCCATTGCTACCATAGAGCATCTTGGTTTCATTGCGCTGTGCAACATGAAAACTTTCAAGGAGGAAATAAACCATTGTCTTCATGAGCCTTTGTTGGATTGCATATCACATTGGAGGTTGGGGTTTGAAGCCTTGAAAGATGATAGTAGACATCTTGCAGCGAGAAACCATTTCTCCCTTCAAGATGACACTTTCTTAATGAGCTCCTATCAGCTCAAAGAGGAGCTTCTACTTTCAGATCCAAGACCTCATTGGTTTTGGAAGACTATTGATGAGAGGGAGGTCTCAAGGAGAGATCTCGTTCGAGGTGCACTTCAACACACCATGGAGTGAAAATATTTTCTTCCTTTCTCACAAGAGCAGATAGAAGATAGAGGACATCTTAGGATGGATAAAATTTCTCATGCTTTTGTTGGACACTCCTTGAGCCATACACATCATGAAGGGGGGTTTTTTCGTACCACCTATTTGGGTCTTGATAGGTCTCATTGGTCCTTTAGAAGATTGCATTTCAAAATCCCATGAAGTTCAGAGACAGGAATTTGATTTCGGAGGATAGTAGCCCTCATGGGAGGAGTACCAAGATGAAAAGAAGAAGGAAGCATCCACAAGTGGTTGAGTGGATGAGGTTGATGAGCAAGGAGCTGGGAGGACACTTGCAAATTTATGATACCAGGCAACAGGAGGCTTGGCTGCGCTGGTTACTCTTGAAAGAGTTTGGCCATCACTTGGAAAACACTCTTCCTAAGAGTAGGAGGATGGATACTTGCATCATTGAGAAGCATAGAGTATGGATGCATGGTGTTGATGTGATACTCATATAATTCATTGTGTCTTCCTCACATGAGTTGTATGATGAAAGTATGGGGAGACAGCAAAATGTTTTGTTGCTTTTCTTGTTCTTGGGAGAGCAAGAGAAGATTTGCTCTCACATTTTGCATGATGTTGCAGGAGGAGGAGATGGCATTTTATCCTTGGCTTTTGATGATAGAGATTTACATCCACCTTGGGAAGGACTTCTTATGTATTGAAGCATTATGGGAGATATCTTTGACAAGGATCATGTCAAATAATGGAGCTATGAGTTGGCCAAAGATAATTTTTAGAGGCCAACAACGTTGTCACTTGAGAGCTTGGGGTTATTGATGGAGTTTCCCCAGGATCACTTCACACTTGATGGAGACATTTATTACATTGGTATGACCTCACTTGCTATGATTTTCTTGACTTGGATTTCCAAGTATAAGGAGGGTGATATTTATGCAACATATGGTTCAATTCTCTTCCTGGGAATGTACCATACTATTATGGGGGGATCATTCATATCCACATGCATCATTTTTCTCTCAACATATGGTAATAATATTGTCTTTACATCCATGGATTATCTAACACAACATTTTGATGCTCTTACCATTCATATTAAGTGCATTGCTGCACAAAATGGCAAGTTTTTCATTGAGCTCCATGGACAAAATTGGGCCAACTTGTATGATGGAGACATCCATATTTTATATGGCCTTGGGAAAGTGTTTTCTTTCATGTATGATCAGTTTATATACTCAAAAATTTTCCATTTATCAGTAGCTATCATGACATACATAACTATTCATGTAACACAAAACAACTCGCCATGTGATTTTCTGAAGCAACAGTTTGAAAAACTGTGCTGTCACTTTTGGGAAAGCTGTTCGTACCTTCTTGCATCACTTGAAACCTTCAGCATTTTCTTCATTTTGTTGCTGATCATGCCTTCATTTTCTGATATGGATCAGATTTGTATAAGAAGCATGATTATGAGAGAGGCACATGAGTTGGATGTGTCCTTGAGTGAGAATAATTCTCACATTTTCTGCACTACATGTTCTAATGGGAGCATGTGAAGAGATATGGCTGCCACAACCACATGTTTGTTCTCTTTTGAGGTGGGCCATGAGATTGATATTAATCCATTGTACAGCCATGGGAAAGCGTTTGGTCTTGTATTGTTTTTATATTCCGCCATTTACTATTCTTTAGTAGATGTGATGGTTTTTGTATGTCACTTGCCATGTTCCTTTCTGCAGTGGGTGAAACTGTGTTGTATCCTTGTGAGATATTGTTTGTATCATGCATAATCATGTAAAACTTGCAGCAAAATTCTCCTTGGGATACTCTATGATGATCTTGTCCTATTCATCATGGGAACATTAGATTTTGATAAATTCACTTATAAGTTAAATAATTGGTTGAGGAGGCCAATTCATAATAAGAACATGGATAAAATCCCTCTAGTATGAAAGGGGATCAGCCTTGGAACTAGATTTCACACCCTCATGTGTGAAAGGGGACATTTTGCAAAGAGGCTTGGTTAAGTTTGACCAAGTTAAACAACATTGGGTATGAGGTGGAAAGCACTACATGGGACAACAAAGAGATAGAGGAGGGAATATTATTTTATGGAGGAAACCCTAATGGATGGGGCCCATGGAGAGAGAGCTTTCACTTGCTATATATGGAGAGGAGAAGAACCATTTTTATTCATTCTTGTATTATTCATTTCATGTCTATTCAGACATTGTGCATTCTTTGTTTCTTAGCAAGAATTGCCAGGGAATTCCTGTTTAGGATTTCCTCCCCTTCTTGAGGGGCCTATTGAAGGTTGGTTCTTCATTTTACACATCTCTTGGCTCAAGGCCAAAGCATCCTCCTCCAGGACAGTGGTATTGCTGCAACAGCATAATACTGTGTTGTAGGGTGTTGCAGTGGAGACTCCACAACACCTCTTCCATCTCTTGTTTTTCAGAGAGAGAGTATTTCCTTTCTTTGGGAGATCAGATTAGAAGCTTGAGAGCTGATTTTCAGATCTTGGCACTTGGCCATAGTTTTCTATTCCACTCACTGTGCAGTCCCTCTTAGTGACTACATTATTTTCATCGAGTATCTACAGTGAGGGTTTGCAGATTGTTTGGAGGGTGAGATCTCAAGTGTAAGGATCAGCCTTCCACTTTGGATATCCATTGGAGAAGGTATACTTCAGATTTCACATCATCTTCAGCCTTCTCTATTGAGTTCCAGATTTGAGTTGCTGTAGCTACCTAACAAATCTGACATTTTTTCCATTTTGTATATTTCAGCCAATCCTTTGGAGGATTGATGTTTTATTTCTTCTAAGGGTTAGCGATTTGCTCCCCTATTGTATTTGAGCTATATCATTTCCATATCCATGTATTGACATTTTATTGTAGTAGTAACCCATAATATACTGCACTGTCATAGCCAACGGTTTCATATATGCAGTTGTGTTTCTTCATTTCCATGTACATGTATTGTTGAGGCTTGCATTTCCTTTCTTGAGAGGTTTTTTCCTCAATAACTTGTACTCTTTTTGTTGCTATAACATTATTCATTGGCTATATACATCTTCTTGTCACACAGCAGTCCCTCACCGGGCACTTTCTGAGGACATCTAGTAGTGGGAGATCTATTTAGCCACTATAGAAGGATTTATTTGATTCCAACTCTTGGATTTCAGTCTTAGATGTATTTATCTAAGGAATCCAGGTCTTGGTATCAAATCCTGTTGCCTCCATTTCTGCAAAATGCGTTTTCCAGCCATGGATTGCTAGCTGTCCCGATTTGGGAACAATACACTTCTTCTGAAAAATAACCATTTTCACTCAAAATATTCTCTGTCTAACCCTTTTCCAATCCCGTTTTTCCACAAGGAACACCCTGATTTTCTAGTGAATCCAAAAGAAGATTTCTTTTATCCCCTTCCTTTGTTTTCAGTCAAAAAACTATCCCCAACAACATGTAATTTTTAAATGATTTCCTCATTTTCTAAGAGTTCCATTGACGTCAAGATGAAAGGGAAAGAAAAAGAACCAAATTTTTATTATAGTAAGGTGTGTTTTCAAGACCCAATGTTAATTTCATGTGATATGAAGATAATTATGCAGATCATACTAAACACCAATGAAGTGATAAGAGATCACAATAATATACATGCATCAAATTTGGTATTCATCATTGTCTTATAGGTGTTCCATTTTTCGGAGACGGTGACCTGGGTTTCATGTGGGAACCTTCCAAACAAGAGAGTTATTGTCTCATCCTAGGATGGTAAGGAAATAGTTAGAAAAAATCCAGAATAAATTGTAGGTATGTTGTAATTTCCTGATAGGACAAAATTACAAAGGCTAAATAAGTACAAATTGAAGAGAAATAGATCATCCTTGCATAATATATCCAGAAAATCATGATTTCTTGTTTTGTTAAAGGAGTGGTTCCTCCTTCTGTTCACCCTCATTATATCAAATATTTTTACTCCATTTCAAATATATCTTTCTTCATGTTTTCCCAAGTTCTTGGTTTGGATACTAATGTCTATATAGTTGAGGAAATCCTAGGTCTCTTGGTATCTGTGTGTCATCTGGCCACTAGGTCCTATACCAAACTTGATTTCCCACAAATCGCGTCAGACATAACTCATTCTGAGATGGAAGAGTTTGGAGAAGGAAATTTCTTCTACTACCAAGCCTACTTATTCCACTGGCTCATCTATCAACAATAATCCTACCTAGAGCATGTAGAACCCAGGATGGTAGATGAGCACAACTCCTCATGACCAATTTAAGAATGGTTACCAATTATTTGAAAGCTCGAAAACAGTTAGAGCCTTTTCAAGTACATTTATTCTTTCATGTTAGTTGTGTACACTCTATTCCATTTCCACCCAGTGCCTTGAGTCCATTATTTCCTTAAGGAAAATATTTCATTTACGGTAGATATTATATCTAGTGATTGCTATCTTTTCATGGATTGGACAATCATAAGAATTTATGGGTTTTATAGGCCAACCATACTAGTTTTTAGCAATCATGACTCGCATTTTTGCATTGGAGTACATTTGACAGAGGTTTTCTAGTATCAAAATACATTTCTCTTCAAGGAAAGCAACAATCACTTTCCACCTTCTTAACAAGGTGGGACCTTTTTATGTAAATTAAATAAGTATTTTGGACCTTGTGAAGTATATATTGGAAGTCTTCGATTTCCCACAAGCTAGATACTTAAGGTATGATCCACAAAATATCATCTATGAATTGAGAAAATAAAAGGATCAAGAGAACCATAAGCATGATCTAAATATCATATTATTATATTGTGTAAAAAATATACTTGGGAAGAAGTCAGGACCATCCTGCATCTAGCTAAGTAAGATTTCTCTCACTTTTCTGGCACGAAGCAAGGAACTTTAGAACCCATGGAGGTTGAATCTTTGGTTCTTTGTTCTACTACCCCCATGCAAATAACTTATGAAGGGATCTTATACCAAATCGTTCCACTTCCTCATTTCCTAGGAAAGGTTCCACCTTATGGAACTGCGTCATGGTTCCACAACATTTGTGTTCCACCCGCTCAAGGTTCTAATATTGTTTTCAGCCTCTGTTTCCGTTCATTCTCCATTCCACTACCCCCATGAAAATGATTTACGAAGGGTTCTTATACAAAATGGTGGGCACAACTTCCAAGTAAATGGTCATTGGGCCAATGGAAAAACTTATTAATGATAAGCATGGGCTCGGGGGACTAAAGGCCACCCATGCCAAACTTGGTGTGCTTTGTTAAATGGCACATTTTAGTTTTTAAACACTTGGTGGAAAATAGTGTTAACACTTTTTCCCATTAATATTGTAAATATAAAATGGTTATGGCATACAATTATGGTGGTTTGTTGTTGGCGTTAAATGCCACATGGGGCCGCCTATTGGGGTCTATCCCATGTGGGTCGGGTGGGTTTGATTCTTGCTCGCTCCATACTTTAGGTTTTTTTTCCATGTAATTCAGGCTATGTAACAATTTATCTTTGATTATATGTTGGTTACGGTGGTGGCGGGGTTTGACCAGCTGCCATCATACTTGTGGTTACAAGGTTGGGGGTGGAAGGGGTTGTTAGTGCTAGAATCAGCACTTGGATAGTGACAAGTGCTTTACTAGTCACATCTTAAGCTCAAGGGCTATTCTATGATTTATATTGGTTTATTGGAAGGTGGTTAAAGCTCTCAATCACTGAAAAGGGTTTTAGACAAATTCACTTTCACACCAATGAGGGTATTTAGGCCTGATATGGTAGAAAAAGATAATTTTGTAGTCTATGGCAGGAAGAAAGTATGGAATAATAGAAGGGACAATAGGTATGAAAGGCATAAATCCACTGCTTTGATGAAAAATAACACAAGAACCAGTCTGATAATATATTCAATAAAAGAAGGCTATCATAAGACTTACAATAATCTTATTGAACTTCATTAAAAGTCTTTGTCATAAGGAATGCTCTTTAACCAACTATTATGAACATCTCATCAAGAAATCTTACTAAGTAAGACTGATAAAAATTGATAAGGCACATAAACACATCAAGAGGCTCATAAAAACGTATAACAACATTTGAAATTACAAACTAGAATTGAAGAGATTTAGGTATGGAAACACATAAGAAGGATCAACAATACACATATCAAGATAGTAATAAGTCCTCAAAAGTGTTCTTCAATATCATTATCTGAAAGAGTACACTGATCACACGAGTATAAGATTCACAAACCACTAACCCTTTCTCCATTGAGTTTCATCATATATATACAAAAGATATTATGCGGATATTTTCACAAAAAGTGTGAATCTGTTCTAGAGAAGTTATTAAATTCCTATACATAAGGTGAAGCTTATCCTTAACCATAATAAAAAGTATTGCAACATAATAAAAACAAAAAACATGATGGCATATAATTTGAAGTGGCTAGAGTGATGTGGAAAGCTGCTAGAAAATTGCTCCTATTTTCTGGTATAACCACTTTCTCAAAAAGTGCAATGTTGGAACAGGTTCCTCCAAAGGTTTCGAATTGGGACAGTTTTGAGTATTTTTGTATATTTTTGGAATATTTTAGTCTAGTGCAGGGGTTTTGGGGTGGGTCAAAGCCCCAAAATCATTGTAATGGGTCAAAGGGTAGACCTAGAGTCTGCAAACCATAGTTTGTGGACACCACAGGAAATATTAGGCTAGATCGTTATAAATAGAAGGACATTTTGAGTCAATAGGCAAGAATGCATTAAGATTGGTGCGAATTACGAATTAGTAGATCTGTTTGGGTTTTTGCGAAAATGACTCCTGCTGGCTGTGTGCATGGAGATCCTCAGTCCTGCTGTGTGCAGACCCTGCTGCTGTTTGTGTAGGTTGGGTTTTGGGTATTGTAAAAGGATCTAAAGGATTAATGAAAGCGAAAGACTGTTGGAATATATGAATTTGTTAATGCACATCTCTGATATCTGTTATGTTATGCATGGTGTTGTGTTAAGCTTTGAAAGTAACTGTGTTATTTTCTTATGTTGCATTGACATCTTATCTAAATCTATATGTTATACTTTATGCAAGAATATATGCGATAGTTGCGTTGTTGTTGTGTATCTATTATTTTCTGTGATTATAATTGGTATTGTGCATGTGGATGCAAAGGGATCTATAGATCTGGGTTCTGTGATATACGATCTGGTAATTGTGAAGTCGAACGCAGCTCTGCTTGGCTTACCTCCCCTCTCCTAGGGTGCAGAAACCTGGTTCCAACACCCTTCCATACTGCTTCGGGTGAAACTCTAGCCTGCGCAAGCAGGTCACTGCCGAAAGGGCTAGTAGGATAGGGCTTTGTTGGAAAACCTTAACCTCTGAACCTGGGTCAGGACCCCTCAAGCCAACAAATGGTTCTGTTGCTGGGACCGGGAGCAGTTTGAGAGAGGGATTGGGTAATTCCAAGGCCATATTGGAAACCTGAAAGAAAAGAGATTGATGAATGGTTTGAAAATCAAGTTCAGGAATCGTAGTAAAATAAAACCGCAGTAAGAGGTTGACCACCAAAGAGTGGAAGAATA
Source organism: Pinus albicaulis (assembly GCA_034641835.2). Taxonomy (NCBI): domain Eukaryota; kingdom Viridiplantae; phylum Streptophyta; class Pinopsida; order Pinales; family Pinaceae; genus Pinus; species Pinus albicaulis. The sequence continues at coordinate 161,578 of JAXQQM020088327.1, read as the reverse complement.
AGTATATTTTCATGGATATCTAAGAGATCTTGTTTGTAAAAATTGTGATTGAGCTCTAGGAGTGGCTTCCAAGGTCGGTCGAATTTTAGAAGTGTTGGAAGGACGAACGGGTCACACAATGGACCCCAAAATTTATCCAACAATTAGAAAAGGCTTATAACACCATCACTCGCACGATGGACCACTGGGTGGACAGTGTGCTAGGAGGGTTCATGACAGAATTTTCCATCGACCAGTTCGTCTCCTACTCTGAAGCATAGCGAAGATTCTCAAGGGATTCTGGGGTAAGTTTCTGAAGACCTTACCATTGTTGATTAAGATATTACTGTGTGAAAAGAGTATTCTATGTAGCCACACTGAATGAATGACATCAGATATGGATGGGAGTATGACACGAAGTGGAAAATACTATCGGACCAACCAAGAGGGAGATAGATCTGTCTATAGTTTGGTAAGAGAAGCAGCTGTGCAAAGTCCTCCAGCCACACCACTTTCAAACTAGCATGGGGGTAATAATTCACCTACACCTCTGCCACCACCAGAAGATGACATGGCTGCACATATGAGGTTTCCTACCTTTAAGGGTGTGGGAGATGAAGACATGGATCAGTTTTGGTTTGTCGCAGAATCGGTATGGACTACGCAGAACATAGCTAGTGATGCGGTGAAGAGGGCACAACTGTCCCTTGCCTTTGAAGGGAGAAATTTGGATTGGTACATGGGATACATCGGCCAGCATGCAAACACAACCATTGAAGAGATTAAGAATGCCTTGAAGCAACAGTTCAAGAAGCCTAAGTCCTAATCTCAAATAGTGGTTGATCTAAAGGATTTCAAGAAAGGGCCTTCTGAGTCTATGTGGGATGCCAATCATTGATTGAAGAAGGTAATCAGAGGAGGATTTCAGTATGATGATAGATAGCACACGGAATGGTTCATTTCCATGCTACTACCTCACTTGCGCATACCTATGGGTCACTAAACTTTCGAATCACAGGAAAAAGACCTGGAAGTTGCTATAAAGTTAGAAGCTATGCCCAGAGATGATACTCAACTAGGCATCTAGCAGATCCAAGGACAACTAGAGGAGATGCACATGGAGATCCAGAATTTGCAAAAGGAGCGAGGAGTAGAGGCTAGCCCTAAAAGATGGTGCATACAATGCAAGACGAATGGTCACACCAAGGAATCTAACTGCCCTCTGTTAGAAGACTATATGCAGGCCAGGGGACCTAATCTGTTGTGCCCTAGGGAAGTTGCAGGATCAAGTGGGCCGGTGCTATGGTGTGATGATTGTTGCATTGCGGGGATGCACGACACAAACCACTGTCCCTGCCTTGCTGCGTATGTCCCAAAAGTAAAGCAGTAAAGGTGCAGGTTCTGCAGGTCGGTAGGACACGATGAATAGAACTGCTGGATGTATGATTTGATGATCAATCAAGGGAACCTCTATAGGGTACAGTCAGACCCATCCTTGCCAAGATCCCTCTCAAGCATAGGTGGGTTCCGAGCCAGGGGCAGGGGAGGTGGAAGAGGTGGAAGCGCAGGTCAGGGAAGAGGGAAACTAATTTGTTATCATTGTGGAGAAGTATGACACTTTGCCAGGGACTTCCAAAACCCCACAAGGCAGTCCCGCCAGTGTTGCAGATAGCTAGACCATGCGATTGAAGACTGTCCAATATTGATATCAAAAATGTAGGAGAAGTAGCCGACACCTACATAGAGTGTGCAGAGGGTTAAGGCTGAACTGCGAGACAAAGATCCAAGTGTGAATGTCATAACACGTAGTGGGATGGCCACTGGGGGGCCTGGGGAGAAGACTGTGACCGAACCGTTGATCTAACAAGAAGTTATCAAGCAAGAAGGTTTGGATCTAAAAAAGGAAAAAGAAACATTCGTCGCAGCCAAAAAAGACTTTGCTGAGGTAGAGGCGTCTACTTTGCAGCCGCCGGGAGACCTCAAGGCGGATGAGGAGGTCAAACCCTTTTTACAGGCATGTATGAAGCTGTTGTGCAACCCAAATGCTGTGGAAAATCTTTAGGCATTAATAGACAGCTATGCAGAATGACCTAGCCTCCCCCTGGAAATCAAGGACGTACACAAACTATATACATATAAGAAACACAATGGTAGAGAGATGTGGTTGACTGCGTAGATCGGTGATTATGAGATGGATTAGGTTATTTTGGACCTAGGGTTAGATGCGAATGTATTACCTAAACAAACTTGGAAACGAATGGGGGAACCTAATTTGGAATGGTCCACTATCCAGCTGCGTATGGCCAATCAGCAGAAGATCATACCCTTGGGGAGACTATCGAAGATCGTGGTGGATCTCGCAGGGGTCAAGGTCCGGGCTGATTTTTAAGTAATTTAGATTGTAGAAGATGTGGACCCCTACCCTACGTTTCTAGGATTGGATTGGGCCATCGATATTGGAGGCATCATTAATGTAAAGAAGAGAAGAATGGTATTTGAAAATAATGGTGCAAGGGTAATAGTACCATTAGATACTGCAGAAGGCGAAGGATACACAGAGCCGGTGCGCGACACAGAAGATGTGGATCACATCTATAAGTTGATTGCGTGGGATGAATATTGGATCAACCCCACGGAAGATGGAGTAATCTGCTGGGAAAAGGACAATGAATGCTTCTCCGACTCCAATGGGGAGATAGAGAATTGGCAAAACTGGTTACATGATGTCTCTATGCTGCGATGTCTTCGGGTCATAAAGGACTTCTACTGCGTTTCCTCAGAGGTAAGAGACCTACCTTATTTTGATGATTATGGTAATATTAAGGAATTTTTACGAGCATTCGAAGCTAAGGTTCCAAGGGAACGAAGACTATGGGCCCTTAGGCTATCCATGCATGGAACACCTACGCGATGGTGGGAGACGCATGAAGAGGCATTCCATGATTGGGAGGAGTGTCGAGATATGATGATCCTATGATTTGAGGCCCAAATTGACGTGCGATTCAAAGCGTTCCTTGGGCCAGAAGATCCACATAAATATCTGGGTGCTTGGACAGAACAGTGGTGTGACAGGACTACCAAAGAATGGGTTCATCTGTTTATTCATGCCCTGGGACCACTTCCCACTACGTGGTACTTAGATGCAGAGCTACATCAGCACACCCACCACTGGGAGAATTTGAAGGAGAAATTTCTGGGAACATTTGGGTTAGTATGCAGGACAGAGGTGCTTGATGTAGCTCTGCAAAACATTGACACTGTAGCATGGGGTGACTTGCAACTGTATGTCACACCTGAAGTGCCCACATGGGAACCGCGGGTACCAAGCATGTCCAACTACCACATCCTAGCCCCAAAAAAAGGTAAGGATGATCCAAAAGCTGTTTCTGAATTAGAATTGGATGAGATGCACACCGTTACCAAACCACTCAGGCTGTGAATGGGTAGCATTGCGATGCACCCCACGTTGGCTAAGATTGGGGTGCGGATACAGGAGGTAGATTTATCATATATCCAGCAATTCCTACAACAAGGGGACAACTGCATTCAATTCTTGACCACGTAGGTTATTACAGAAATTTTTTTTTGGGGTATGCAATATTCATAGCACCACTGAAAGGCTTGCTTACGAAGGAGGCTCGGTTCTGTTGGGATGACATATATCGGGCAAACATGTCTTTGGTTTTGAAGTACCTAGGGATCAATCTTGTGTTAGAGGAGGATGCACAGGAGGCGCAGGTGTTTAACCCAAGCGTAGAAGGTATGCCAAGCACACAGGAGCTATGAAAACTAGCCGTTGGCATAATGACATATGGTAAAAGGCCAAAGTAATCATTAAAAGGAGTAGGCCGCTGGCATTTAATGGGGTGGATTTGGGGGATTTTTTACTGTTTACCTGATGGTAAGTTCCATGTCAAGTTTACCCTACCATTGGATGCCCGTAGACACTATAAAAAGGGCAGAATATCTTAGAAAAGGGTTCCGCCTCACTTGCATAGCTTGTGCTTATCGTCTCTCTCTCTCTCGAACTTGAGCTGCAAGATTTTTCGGGTCTGCACTGTCCCTTTCATGTCTGATCAACCTCCCCCTTCTCACAATAGCCACCCAGAGTTAGGATTCATTTTTCATGCTAGGTTGATGGCCACTAACCTTGCTGAGCCCTTGGCACCTGCAGACCCAACAATTGAGGAAGTAATGGAGTTTGGGTCTAAGGATGAAGAAGTGCTCTCGACACCGGTCAAAAGGAAGGAAAAAGAGCAAGCACATGGCTTAGGAAGGCCTTCGAAAGCTGCAAAATGGGCTGCGGGGAAGCCTAGGATTTCCACAAGGCATGCCAAGTCCCCGCGCGTAATGCCTCAGACTCAAGATGTGCAGGAGGAAGCCCAAACCGCCAATCCGATCAACTAGTTACCTCCCTTCATCCGACCACGTAGGCCCTCGACGTGTACACCCAAGAACCTCGATGGCCTGATTACCTATTTTCAGACACCACTAACCCTGGGAAAGGTCCCTGTCCTTAGTGACCCTTGCGGAAACCTCCATGAAGTCAAATTATACGATCACGACTTGGAGAATTATGAAGCCTTCCCTGAGATGGCCCGCACATTGTACTTTGACACGATTTATGCAGATGATGGGGTCACAGTCGTTCCTCAGCACTGGGTAAGTGGATTGGCCAGATCTGGGCTCTTGAACCTGCTACAGATGCCCAACTTTCCCACTATAACTTCACGGATCAGCTGGCCCAACAGTTACTTTCCTTAATTCAGGATGGCTGCCTATGGCTTCAGGACAGAGTTCCCATTAATGCTGTGATGGTTCATAGAATTACGGGCCTTCCCATGAATGGGCCGCACCCTCTGGAACATGTGGGCAATAAATATGAAGGTGAAACTGTTGAATATGTGCGTCAGACCTACCATGTGGAAAGGAATATGCGAGGCTTCGTCATCAAATCTATCAGCGACCCCGCTATGCAGATGGGTACCATATTATTAGCATGCTAGCTAATGTGAAAGTTCCAGGTCGCAACCGTCCCTGCTTATGTCATTCGGCTATCAAGTCAGTGTGTGAAGGGGGTCTCCCTCAATTGGGCCCAATACTTATGTGATGAGTTCTTGACCAACGTCCACGAATCTTAGGAGCAGGGAAAATATTTTTTCTATGCCTGGCTACAGCTCCTTATAGCCCTAGTCACTTGGGAGACCCCTGTGGAGTCAGTTCTCCCTGAGCTCACCCCAGATATGTGCGAAGGGGCTCGATATGCCCATTTTTGGGATTCCGAGGATGCCCAATGCTTAGAGGATAACCAAGTCTTCTGGGTCCTCTTCTAGAGTAGCATGGCCACAACCATCAATTCTCGACCTCGGTTGTCCCCAACAATATATGACAAATACAAAATTATTGAAGCATTCTAGGTTACCATGCATAACATTCAGATGCGCGGCCACAAGGATAAAACATGGACATCACTACCTTATATGGTAGCAAACGAGGAAATTGACAATGTGATTGTGCTATGGCCTCTAGCCTAGAATATAGGCTTCAAAACCAGCTCAAGGGGCACCGCAGGTACTAGCACAACACTGGTTCTCCCACCTGTTATCATCAAGGAGACTAGAGGCAGAAGCAAGACTACAGGGAAGAACTCAGGCGCAACCACGAAAAAAGGACACGCAACCAAATTAGACCATCACGAAGGACACCGAGGTTGAAACCCAAGTCAATTCATAGCTAGATATGGGCACAGAGGAAGTAAATATCGGAGGTACAAAGCGAACAGGTGAGCCTGTCAAGGGGCCTCGAAAGAAGCAGCATACCCAATGGAAGGAATGAGATGAGACGGTTATGTTGATTGAGGGAGATCTCGAACAAATTGCAGATGTAGTCACACTGGCCACAAAAGACAAATGGGTAGCTTTAGAGGAACAACAGAAGGCTATGATCAACACCATCCAGGTCGAGATTTGCACCCTACAGTTAAAGACAGAAATGCTACAGACCAGCGTGGTCCAGGAATGGATTCCCTTGGCATCTAGAAGTACAGTGCTAGCTACAGAGGAAATTCATCTCTATTCCTTACCTAGCGTCGCCCTTGTGATCAGTTTGCTGGACCAGGGAATACAACTCCAAGTAGGTATCGGGTTGCAGTTGAATCTAGCCAAGCTACCCCATGAAGCATTGCAGGGTCTCCACACTACTGTGTTTTAGGAGATTCACCATTGGGACCAGAAAGTACACCAAAAACTTGGTGTGGCTGAACAAACCATCACACAACAGAACGTAGAAGTGCTCCTTGCTGTCACGCAGTAAGTGGAGCTCGAAAACTTGATCCACCAGCTCCGCATAGAGGTTAAAAAAGAGATCCTAGCCATGGCCACCCCTTGAGCTAAATTCGAAGGATTGGTTGCAGCGTTGAAGGTTTCCAGGATGAAAATGCAGGTCATTAAGATGTAGCTGGAGCAGCAAATCTCTAACTTATAGGCCAAATTACAGCCCAAAACACCCTCATAGGTACGAGCCCAGCGCGCTGCACTGGTGACCGTGGCTACAAAAATTATTACAGGGTAGATTTATCACGGCGCCTAGTTACTAGAGACTGCCATGATGTTATGGACCAAGGTCCAGTGCAATTCGATCCTTCGGCAGATAAATCAGGACTTGTGGCAGAAGGAGGAAGCTTTTGAGAAGATCAAGGCTACATTCCCCACCTTGGTTCCTGCGCAACATTTGGCATGATTGAGGACCAGCAACACACTCCAAGATGAGATTGAGGAGCTCCGGCATAAGAAGCACGTCATCAGAGAAAACTTGAAGCCTTGGGTTGCTGCAGCCTTCCAGCTCTCATCGAATGTTAATGTTGCTATTAAGTGACTAAACCAGACACTGGAAAGTGTCACCGCTGCGACAGAAGGACCGACATCATAGAAGCTCATAGATATTGCACAGAACACTGCTGCTCAGAGTCAAGAAGTGCTGCCCCCACTGGTTTTAGTCATTAATGCACTGCGCGTGCAGGTGGAGACTCCACCACCACAGTGACTCGGGATGAGTCACAATATTGTGTTGGGGGACTGTTGGAATAGGGTCCTCCAAAGGCTGCGAATTGGGACATTTTTGAGTATTTTTGTATATTTTTGGCATATTTAAGTCTAACGCAGGGGTTTTGGGGTGGTTCAAAGCCTCGAAAGTATTGTAATGGGTCAAAGGGTAGACCTAGAGTCCACAAACCATGGTTTGCGGACCACAGGAAATATTAGGCTAGATCGTTATAAATAGAAGGAAATTTTAAGTCAATAGGAAGAATGCATTAAGATTGGTGCAAATTATGAATTAGTAGATCTGTTTACATTATTGGGGAAAGGACTCCTGCTGGCTATGTGCACAAAGATCCTCAGTCTTACTGTGTGTATACCCTGTTGCGATGTGCACAGGTTGGGTTTTGGGTATTGTAAAAGGATCTAAAGGATTAATGAAAGCAGAAGATTGTTGGAATATCAGAATCTGTTAATGTGCATCTATGATATCTATTATGTTATGCACGGTGTTGTGTTAAGCTCTGAAAGTAACTGTGTTATTTTCTTCTGTTGTATTGACATCTAATCTGAATTTTTTTGTTATACTTTATGCAAGAATATATTCCATAGTTACGTTATTGTTCTGTATTTGTTGTTTTCTGTGATTATAATTGGTATTGCGCACGTGGATGCGAAGGGATCTATATATCTAGGTTTTGTGATATACGATATGTTAATTGTGAAGTCTAAAACAACTCTGCTTGACTTACCTCCCCTCTCTTAGGGTGCGGAAACCTGGTTCCATCACCCTCCCATACTACTTCGGGTGAGACTTTGTCCTGTGCAAGCAGGTCACTGCCAAAAGGGCCAGTATTATAGGGGTTTGTTGGCAAACCTTAACCTCTGAACCTAGGTCAGGACCCCTCGATCCAACATGCAACTAACAACTAAAGTTTACATCTGGATCTCTCCCCAAAAAGTGAAAAACATAATTCTAAAATTTGGAAGGGAACTTGATAAATTGACACCTGGCAGCTACTTCTTCTATTAATAATGCATGCATGTAATTACTCCTCAGTAGCACCCTTTGAGACATGAACAAAAACTACCTCCACATCCTTTATACAAAAACTCAGGAAATAATAGCTATCTTCAGAAACACGTAGCTATTATCAGAAATCCTGTAGATAGTTTCATTTCTCGATTAAGCCAAAAATGTGTGATTCTCCTTCCTTGATTTGCCTTAAATGTTTAAATAAAATCAAGTATAGAAGCAAATATTTTGAGGGACTCTACCTTAGTGAGTCTTTTAGATTTTCCTTTTCCTGCATATGTTTGTTTCTGAGCTCTTATCTTCTTGCCTTCATTTCTTGGGATTTTATCAACATTTATAATTTCATCTTTCAAATTAGGATTAACAATGAGTTTCATGTTTAGTCTTAGCTTGTTTTTAGGCCTAGTGTGAGGTCTTCTGAGGTATGGGATGGGAATATAAGAAACCTCTCTTATTTTATGCATGATATTGCTAGATTGGCCTAAAACAGGAAATATGCATAGTAGGAGTCTAATTGACATTTACATGCTCAGCTTTGAGGAAAGAACTTACATCTGCCTGCAAAATTTTGTTTTTGAACCAAAATTCTACAGTAGCTGAAGTCTGAGTAGCCTTGGCTATAATGGTCTCGGTGATTTTGAAATTTTTGCTACCAATCTTGACTTTATCCCCCTCAAAAATTTCAACAAAGGCCTATGCAACAACTACATTTTCTCCTGAGAATTTTTGTAGAAACCTGTACCAGCATGCTGTTTAAAATTGGGGCTTTGTTCCAGCATTTACAAATATGGTATTTTCTAGCTCATAGTGGTTAAAATTTCCACCTTTATCTATCCTGATCAACACCTAAGATTCTGTTATGCACAACTGTTCAAACTGGAGACAGATTCCCTACACGCATCCCTAATTTCTTGCTTGAGATGACAAGCTGGTTGCTGGAAAATGTAACTCTGTTAGTTGTAACCTTCCCGGAGAACTCGGTCATAAAAAATAGTGAACCTAATCCCCTGGATTCCATGCCTTTAATTATGGTATGGTTTAATTGACAGGATTTGAAATTATTCAAATATGAGCACCAAATTACCCCATATAATACATCACTCCTCTGCATCATTAAAATAATTGATACCTTGTACCTTATTTTCTGCTTTTTCCATAATGAATAGCTATAGGTTAGCTCCAGTAACAATATAATCACTGCTTTATAATATTACTTATAATTTAGAAATAATTTCCCTTAAAAAAATAATAATATAATACATCACTCCTCCGCATCATTAAAATAATTGATACCTTGTACCTTATTTTCTTCTTTTTCCATAATGAATAGCTATAGGTTAGCTCCAGCAAAAATATAATCACTGCTTTATAATATTACTTATAATTTAGAAATAATTACCCTTAAAAAATAATAATATCTCATAACATAGAATATCTTCAATTGATTTCAAAGGAGAATGATATTTTCTCTGAAAAATGCTCCTTGCGAATTTTTCAGGTAATAGCTACTTACTGGGTTTTATTTTAAAACCATATTTTTTGTAAAAAATATCTGCCTTAGTTGGGTTGCTGAATCGTTTTAATAAATCCTCTAATAAACACCTTGCATCAAGGTAATACCTCTTGTTTCAATAGACCTTCAATATTCAAAGAGAAGTATCTTTTCACCCAATAATACTCCTTGCAGCTCCTTATGCAGTTTCAGAGAAATATTTGCCTTTATCTCTGTGTTTCATTGTAACCAAACTCGAGAGAAATAATTTCCCTTTTATCTGTGTCACCAATGAAAACAGGCTCCTAAACAAATAGCTGCCATTTTCTTTATGTCACCAATGTAACCTTCAAAAGGGTAGCTATTAACCTGGAAAGAGAAACTATTATTTTATTACTAAAATGACCAATAACTTTTGACACTAACCTAAGTTAAAATAGTGGTTTTAACTTATTTTATGAACCTAAGACACAATACCACCTATAAAACTTAAAAAATATTTTTGGTTTTGAGACTCTTTTTGGGTTTTATTGAAAATGACTAGAACTTTGACATAGGCTAGGGAATAAGAAAAATTCGAAAACAGTGATACAATGGCGATTAGAATATTAACATTTATAGTGCTAACGGTGGCTCCTATTGGGTATGAAGTCCTCCCTGTGAAGCTTCAAGGATCGTAGTTCTAGTGCCTTCTCCAACCCTTATTTCTCCAACCAAAAATTCTTCTCATTAGCTCAAAAATACCAGCATGCCTAGCCATTGGGTAATGGATTCATAGGCTAGATTTTGATCTTCTGCAAATTATTTCAACATAACTAAAAACTACAACAAACTGTAATCTAAAATTGAAACCAATACTCGAGTGGTGAGCTTATTTATGTACTTCCCTACTTCTAATTAGCTGAAATTCACTTGATCAAGTGTATACAAACTTCCAAAAGGATTTTTTCAACAACTTATTTCTTGACATGTATTCGCATCCACTGTTGAAAGGCTAAAAAGTACGAAGCATAATCTATAAATGTGACTCATACTTGATGCTATGGACGAGAAGTACTCCAAGACTAATAACAAGAGATACTTTTAGAAAGGTAAACTCCATATAGTCAGCAATAGGATTAGAAAATCGAAAAGGAGACTTACTCAAAACAACTTTGAGTTCAAGGATAGGCTAAAAAATACTTTCCTCTGATAGAAAAATGCTTTGATGAAGAGCTTGTTCTTCATTTTTTTCACAAATTTCTTCTTCAGCACTGTATCCCTGCAACTCATATTTCTACATTTCAAACATAGCCTCATAACTATTTTTCTTATCGTCAATTCTGAGCAAAGGTGATAATTCCTCGACAATTTGTATGAGTTGAGTATCATCTTCTTCCTCAGATTCAGATTCATAACGGTCATAGATTGGATCATCACTGTAAACTTTAAGACAAGGTGACATAAAAACCTACTCTTCATCATTACGACATTTATCAAACAAAGGTTGATTTATGAACTTTTCACTATGTTCACCTAATATATCATCATGTTGCTCAATAATATGTTGTTTATCCTCTTCTTGAATGATAGGAGATTGAAGAAAATCATGAGAACAAAAGGGTTGTTGAATACCTTCCAGTATAACCATGTTTTCTTCACATTTATGTTGTTCATCATCACTTTCAACTTTCTTATTAAATTGATAGCAACATTCCATAATGAAAGATTCGACCAGATACCTATCTTTATAAAAGGAATTAAAAGCATCATGAAACTCTTTCAAAAAAGTGATGCTATTTTTAGGAATATCTCTACACCAATCAAGGGTTGCACCCTCCAAAGAATATCTAAACAACTTGATATTTACGTGTTCATGAAAAAAATGTAGCCTATGAATCCAGTCATGAAAATCCCATAAAAACTCAGCTGGTACTTCCCAATCATTCCCACTAAACCTTGGAAGAGAAAATTCCCATTCACTTCTATCTAGCAAAGGATTAGGAAAACCATCTATCTTTGAAAAATTGCAAAATACATATCTTTTAGTGAGGCTCGCTTCCAGCAGAGTGTTGGATACAAAAACAGTGGAGTCACCTCTGGACTCTTTGTCATGGAGTCGTCAGGTGAAAGATCACAATATTCTTCAAGTAGCCTGTTGAAATTTGGTTACCAGAGGACAGGTGGTTCCCTAAGGCTTTGATCTTTGGCCTAGGGAAAAGTGTCCAAAAGAATTTAATTTTTCTCCTAAAGTGACTTTATAATTTTTATAAAGTCAAATCTAATTTAAAAGTGACTTTAAGTGATAAAGCTACTAAAGTCTAATTTTAAAGTGACCTTAATAAAGTCAATGTAAAATTAGAAAGGAAAAGTGACTTTGGAAATAAATGACTAAGTGGGCCTTTATTAAAGTGGGGTAAATTAAAAAATAGAAAGTGAGATTTAAATGAGCATTTAATCTCAGCCCTAGATCTCAATCTATTTCAGCCATTGGATTTAGGGATTCCCCAAAAGTCACTTAGGGTTAGGTTAAAGGAGGAAAAGGAGGGAAAAGGTCATTCATTCTTTCATGAGTAGATTGGGAGAAGGAGAGAAGGAGAGCTGGAGATTTTTCTGAGCAGTGAGAAAGAGGAGGGCAGCAGTGAAGAGATTTCAGCAAAGGTACAGCAGCATTTATTGGCACACATACTGAGGCAGAAAATCCGTACAGCAAAGGAGAGACAGTGTTTCCAAGTGAGGAGGCACAGAAATCGAGGAAGAGGGTACAACAGCAAGCACGCACTCCAAGGCACAAAAATCAGGCACGTTTTTCAAGGAAGAGGGTGGCTGTCATTTTCGGCACAAAAACCGAGGAAGAGGACAGCAACTACAACTTTGTTTTTTGGCAAGGATTTCGAGAGAGGTTGCTGTACAAAATCTATACAGTCCGTATAGCAAAGTACGGCTGTTCCGGCACGCTTCCCGAGGTGGCCGTACAACATTTAATGCTATCCTAAGGTGCTGTAAATTTTCTGTTTTCTGTTGTTGTTGATTTGGCAGAATTTTCGAGGCGGTGTGCAAGCACGGAAATCGAGATAAGTCTGTAAATTGGTTGCTGGAATTTTTTTCTAAGTTTTTCCTGTTTCACTGTAAAAAGCAATATTCAGAAAAATAAAAGAGAAGCTTTCGAACTGGTTTTCCCCAAGAGTTGTAGGGGGTTTTTCCAGGGTCATGTTGACCAAAAATATCAGTGTTAAATGTGTTGAATGGCTGTTTTATGCTTGCTGATTTTTATTTCTGCATTTTCCAGCATTCTGTAAATTTTCCAGAATTTGTGTTTTCAGCAAAAAATTATTTTCCAGTTTGTTGAATGTAAGGATATGGGAAAGGGCATTTAACTATTTGGAGAAATACGGTGAAACTGAAAACCGGGGTGGGAAACAGAAAATTTCTACATGGTATCAGAGCTTGAGTGTTGAAAGTGCAGTTTGGAACAACAAGGAGAAAAATACAGCCTGCTGATTTTTCACTCAGAAAATTCCAGCAAGTTGATTTTTTCACAAACATAATTTTTATCTTTACTACAGCAGTGATATTTTTCAGTTTTAGGACAGCAGGATGTCATTGGGATTGAGGGTGGAGGATAGGTTGGATGGGCATACCAATTACAGTGTTTGGAAGGAGAGAATGCAGAGTATCTTTGAGGAGGCAGAAGTCTAGGATATCATGGTTCATACCACACAGCAACTTGTTAATGTGCCTACTGATGCTACTCAGTTGGCAGCATATAATAGGAAGAACAACAAGGTTAAGAGACTGATTCTAGATGGAATCAAAGACCATTGCATTCCTCATGTGAGAGGAAAGAGAAATGCTCATGAGATGTGGACAACATTGTCCAATCTCTACCAGAGTACCAATGAGAACCGAAAAATGGTCCTGAAGGAGAAGCTGAAAACCATTAAGATGGGTAAGACTGATAGTGCAACTGGATATCTCACAAATATTACTAATATGAAAGATGAGTTGGTAGCAATTGGAGAGGTCATTCAACCCACTGAGTTGGTGCGGATTGCAGTAAATGGCCTCCCCAGTTCATGGATGAACTTTGCTGATGGGGTTTGTGCACGTGAGACCCTTCCCACATGGGAGAGGTTTTGGGATGATTGCATTCAGACATAGATCAGGAAAGGTCAGCTTGGGGCAGCCAAGCCAGTTGAGCAGGATGAGGATGTAGCACTGTTGGCAGGAGTCAAGAAAGGAAAAGGCAAGAAGTAGGCTTCCACAAGCAATGGTGGGGGCAAAGGCAAAGGTAAAGGTAAACAGGGTAACACACAGAAGGACTATTCCAAGGTGAAGTGTTGGAATTGTCAGAAGATGGGACACTATGCAGTTGTGTGTTCGGAGAAGAAGAAGAAGAAGGGGAAGAACCAGAGCATGGCAGCATCAGCAGAGGTTGAGGACTTTACAGATCGCTTTGACCGGGAGTTTGGGTTCATTGCATGTGAGTCTTCTAGTGCAGGATTATCTGCCATAGAGGTTCAGAGGGAGCATGCATTTCCCTCGATTAGCGGAGCATCTTCGGGTATCTGGTATGTGGACGGTGGGGCTTCACGTCACATGACAGGAGTCCGTGAGTACTTCTCAGAGCTTTCAGAGAGTGGCACTGATGTAGAGGTAGTACTCGGTGATGACAGAGTTGTTAGAGCAGTCGGTGTGGGAACATTGACATTTCAGAGGGAGTCCAAACCTCCCTTGAAGGTGTCAGATGTTCTTTATGTGCCGGGGATGAGGAAGAACCTCATATCCGTCTCAGCTTTGGAGGACAGAGGATATGAGATACTATTCAGGGGAGGACAGGTGTTGATGTATCCCAGGGGCACTCCAGCTGATTCAACTAGAGTGATAGGTGTACGCCATGCAAAGGTGTACAAGTTTGCATTCCAGCCCCTTTTGGCATTGAGCAGTAGTACCGACAGCAGAGCTAGCAGTTCTGAGTTGTGTGAGATTTGGCACCGCAGGATGGGGCACATGTATCATGGAGCCTTGAGGACTTTGCGAGAGATCACTACAGGTGTGCCAGATTTCAGTACTGATCACTTTGATACTTGCAGAGGATGTGCGATGGGCAAGTTTGCCAAATCCCCTTTTCCCAGCAGTGACAGCAGAGCGACTGGGATACTTGATTTGATTCATTCCGATGTGAGCGGTCGGATGTCTCATGTTTCCTTGAGTGGATATGAGTACTATGTTTTATTCATTGTTGATCACTCTAGGAGGACCTGGATTTATTTCTTGAAGACCAAGAGTGAGCTCTTCAAGCGGTTTCAGGAGTTCATAGCTCTTGTGGAGACACAGACAGGTCGGAAGATCAAGTCCTTGAGGTCGGAAAATGGAGGAGAGTACACCCTTGGAGAGTTTATTGACTATTGTGTGGAAGCAGGCATTAGGAGGGAGTTCATTGTTCCTTACAACCCTCAGCAGAATGGGGTTGTGAAGAGGAAGAACATATCCATCAGAGGGGCTGCCAAAGCCATGTTACATGATCAGGGGTTGCCATTGTTTTTGTGGGCAGAGGCCTGCAACATAGCTGTTTATTTTTAGAACAGGAGTCCACATCATGCCTTGGGGCACATGAATCTGGAGGAGGCATTTTCTGGGAAGAAGCCTAATATTGGTCATCTTCGTATCTTTGGGTGTATCACATACTCCTACATACCCAAGGAGAAGAGGACCAAACTAGAGCCCACCGCAGAGAAGGGTATATTTTTGGGCTACAGTGAGACCTCAAAGGCCTTTCGGATTTACCTTCCTGCACAGAGGAAAGTTGTTGTCAGGCGGGATGTGAAGTTCGAGGAGGATAGGGCCTTTAGGAGGTCACGGGAGTTAGAGTATCTGGATCAGCCAGACCCTCAGCAGCAGCTGAGTCAGTCACAGGGATCCAATGGGTAGGGATCAGGAGGATCCGGAGGTACATCTATGACGATGTCAGGTCCATCAGTGAGCAGTGGCTCACAGAGTCAGAGGGGTGGTGCTTCGGGCATCATGCAGAGCAGTCCACAGAGCAGTTCACTAGGGAGTCTACTGATGGACAGTTCACACAGTACCTCAGCTTATACAGGTTCAAGTGCAGGCAAGAGGACAACAGACATACATTCAGGAGTTCAGGCTCCTCATGATGATGAGGAGGAGTTTCATTCTCCAATGGGAGAAGTATGCTCAGGGAAGAGGAAGCCCAAGTGGCTTCAGGACACCTTGAGAGAGGCCACATCTGTTGCTGGGCCTAAGAGGCCGGTCAGAGAGAGTAAACCACCTGAGAGGTTTTGTAGATATATGGCAATGGCTACCAGCATCGTTGACTCTAAGCCTTCTAGCTATGAGGAGGCAGCTAGCCAACAGGTATGGAGAGAGGCCATGCAGGAGGAGTATTCTTCTATCATGAAGAATGATGTTTGGGAGGTGGTGCCAAGGCCTAAGGGAAAATTCGTGGTTACTTCCAGATGGATTTACAAGGTAAAGCATGCTGCAGATGGCAGCATTGAGAAATTCAAAGTGAGGTTTGTGGCTAGAGGGTTATCCCAAGTAGAGGGAGTTTATTATGAGGAGAACTTCGCTCTCGTGGCTCGATATACTTCGATCTGCTCCATTATATCGATAGCAGCAGAGATGGGTTGGAAGATCCACCAGATGGATGTGAAGACTGCATTTCTCAATGGCTTCATATAGGAGGAGGTGTACATTGAGAAGCCACGGGGCTTTGAGGTGCATGGGAAGGAGTCCCATGTGTGCAGACTGAAGAAGGCCCTTTATGGCCTCAAGCAAGCTCCCAGAGCTTGGTACTCCAGGATAGATACATACTTGCAGGAGATGGGTTTCACAAAGAGTGAGGCAGATCCAAACCTTTACTATATTGTGATAGGTGAGGAGCCTCTCATTCTGGTGATGTATGTGGATGAATTAGTCATTACAGGTGCAGAGAGACTCATAGAGCACTGCAAGAGAGATCTTGTGGCGGATTTTGAGATGAAGGACATCGGCTTGGTGCATTACTTTTTGGGTTTGGAGGTGTGGCAGGAGGAGGGGCATTTCTTCCTGGGGCAGGGGAAGTATATTGTGGACATCCTTGGTAGATTCCACATGGAGTACTGTAAACCCATGTCGACACCGATGATCACCAACTGGAAGAAGCTCCATGCTTCGGATTTCGAGTTGGTGGATCCCACATTGTACAGACAGCCGATTGGTTCCTTGATGTATTTGGTCAACACTAGACCAAATATTTGTTTTGCAGTCAACACGATGAGTCAGTTTATGTGTGAGCCTAGGAAGGTTCATTGGGTGGCTGCAAAACACATTTTGCGGTACTTGCAGGGGACAGTGGATTATGGTCTGGACTACAGGCAGGGGGATGGAGTGAGATTGGCAGGTTATACTGATTCTAATTGGGCAGGTTGTGCTTCTGATAGGAAGAGCACTTCAGGGTGTTGTTTTGGGTTGGGTTCGATAGTGGTGTCATGGTTCAGCCGGAAGCAGCAGTCAGTAGCATTGATTTCAGCGGAAGCAGAGTATATGGCAGCCAGTCTAGCTAGTTGTGAGGCCATCTGGCTTCGCAAGATGTTGTTTGGCTTATTTGGTCAGCCGTTGAGACCTTCAGTGATTTACTGTGATAATCAGAGTTGCATTAAACTCACGGAGAATCCGGTATTTCATGACAGGTCAAAGCATATCGGGATCAAATATCACTTCATCAGAGACTATGTTCAGAAAGGAGCTGTGAAGCTTGAGTATATTCCCACTGATGAGCAGGTTGCAGATATTCTTACCAAAGCTTTACCACGGGGCAAGCATGTCTACTTCAGAGACAAGATGGGTGTGGTGAGGAACACCTTCCTTGGTAAGAGGGAGTGTTGAAATTTGGTTACCGGAGGACAGGTGGTTCCCTAAGGCTTTGATCTTTGGCCTAGGGAAAAGTGTCCAAAATAATTTAATTTTTCTCCTAAAGTGACTTTATAATTTTTATAAAATCAAATCTAATTTAAAAGTGACTTTAAGTGATAAAGTTACTAGAGTCTAATTTTAAAGTGACTTTAATAAAGTCAATGTAAAATTAGAAAGGAAAAGTGACTTTGGAAATAAATGACTAAGTGGGTCTTTATTAAAGTGGGGTGAATTAAAAAATAGAAAGTGAGATTTAAATGAGAATTTAATCTCAGCCCTAGATCTCAATTTATTTCAGCCATTGGATTTAGGGATTCCCCAAAAGTCACTTAGGGTTAGGTTAAAGGAGGAAAAGGAGGGAAAAGGTCATTCATTCTTTCATGAGCAGATTGGGAGAAGGAGAGAAGGAGAGATGGAGATTTTTCTGAGCAATGAGAAGAAGGAGGGCAGTAGTGAAGAGATTTCAGCAAAGGTATAGTAGCATTTATTGGCACACATACCGAGGCAGAAAATCCGTACAGCAAAGGAGAGGCAGTGTTTCCAAGTGAGGAGGCACAAAAATCGAGGAAGAGAGTACAGCAGCAAGCATGCACTCCAAGGCACAAAAATCAGGCACTTTTTTCAAGGAAGAGGGTGGCTATCATTTTTGGCACAAAAATTGAGGAAGAGGATAGCAGCTACAACTCTGTTTTTTGGCATGGATTTTGAGAGAGGTTGCTGTACAAAATCTGTACAGTCCGTACAACAATGTATGGTTGTTCTGGCATGCTTCCCGAGGTGGCCGTATAGCATTTAATGTTGTCCTAAGGTGCTGTAAATTTTCTGTTTTCTGTTGTTGCTGATTTGGCACAATTTCCGAGGCGGTGTGCAAGCACGGAAATCGAGATAAGTCTTTAAATTGGTTGCTGGAATTTTTTCTGAGTTTTTCCTGTTTCATTGTAAAAAGCAATATTCAGAAAAATAAAAGAGAAACTTTCGAACTGGTTTTCCCCAAGAGTTGTAGGGGGTTTTTCCAGGGTCATGTTGACCAAAAATATCAGTGTTAAATGTGTTGAATGGAAGTTTTATGCTTGCTAATTTTTATTTCTGCATTTTCCAGCATTTTGTAAATTTTCCAGAATTTGTGTTTTCAGCAAAAAAATATTTTCGAGTTTGTTGAATGTAAGGATATGGGAAAGGGCATTTAATTATTTGGAGAAATAAGGTGAAACTGAAAACCAAGGTGGGAAACAGAAAATTTTTACATAGCCAATACTTGGTCACCATCAAGAATTGATCATCAGCAATTTAAAACAAGAGACTTGGGAGAATACTTCGTTTCAAGGCCTTCGTCTCCTGGCAGATGCACCAAAAGATGTTAGTGCTGGAATAAGCACTTGGATTGTGACAAGTGCCCGACCAGACACATCTTAAGCTCAAGGGCTATTCTATGATTTGGATTGGATTATTGTAAGGGGGTTAAAGCTGTCAATCACTGAAAAAGGATTCAGACAAATTCACTTTCAAGCCAATGAGGGTATTTAGGCCTGATATAGTAGCAAAAGGTAAGTTTGTAGTCGATGGCAGGAAGAAAGTATGGAATAACAAAAAGGAAAGTAGGTATGCAAGGCATAAATCCACTACTTTGATGAAAAATAAAACAAGAACCAATATGATAATATATTCAATAAAATAAGGCTAAAGAACCAGTCTCATAATATATTCAATAAAATAAGGCTATCATAAGACTTACAATAATCTTATTGAACATCATTGAAATTACGCATGCCTTGAATTAGATAATTTGTATACGATGCTGGACTCTTTTACTGTTCCAGGGTTTACAAGTTGGACTAAGATAATCAATATAGAAAATACTCATTTTTTTTATTTTTTTTACATTTGATGAAAAATGGATACTATGTATCGCAGTTCCTGGAGTATACTGTTCCCATTCATTATATTAGTAACATGAGACAGATCACCAAATATTTCCCGATGTCAAGCGACTAATTTGATTATATTGTGATTTGAGTGAGATAAAAATTGATATAAATTGCAATATCACTATCATTAGAAATAAGAGAATGATTTACTCAAGATGAATTGTTGGAGGCCATGTGTGTCGTATACCCTCAATATTGGAACAATTTTCAATGTCCAAAAAATTTAAAATCTGATTTTCAAAATAGATTAATATGTTTAGTAGACCACTTTTGCAAGAACGTCTTGATACATGGAGAACAAATTGAAGGTATTTTAGATTCATCAAAATTGTATCAACAAGGTGGATGCTTTGTTGAAACAATGTGGAAGAAATATAATTTTTTTTAGAACTCTAATGAAAATGGTGCCATATCAAGATTATGGAGTACTTTAAGTGCTAGCCAATAACTGCAAGAAAAGATATCATAATATTTCAAATTACCTTATTTGGGTCAAACTATGAGTTTGGGATCAGTGGAGGATGAGAGAATGTTTAGTGAACTATTTGTCTTTAAGTCAAAGTTGAGGAAAAAGCTTGATAAACATGTGGATACATGTTTAATATTATATGTAACAAAGTATGGAATTAACCATTTTCCATATGAAAGAGCACTAGCTCTTTGGCGATCAGATCGTGATAGAAGGGAAGAAAACAATATAACAAATTTCTCTAATGAACTTGATACATAACATAATGTTTTGGAGGATCATAATGATAGTTTTTTTGGAGAAGGTCATGTTCACAATGTAGAAAATGAGGACCAAGATGAGAACTGGGAAATTGAAATACCCTAGGACTCGTATTTTGGTATACAAGTTCCATTGATCATGAAAGATTACTATATGTCAAATTCAGGTAAAAATAGGTTTTGTATTTTTTATTTTTCATTGTAACATTGCAGCTACATTTATTTCATGGGGTTTATTTTAATATTGATGTTTCATATTTAATAATTACATTTTTTGTTTCTTATCTATGACAGGAAATGAAGTTGGATTCAATGATGCTACGACCTAATTATTTTCACATATATAGTGACTTACTAGTATTAAATGATAAATAACTAATTTAACAAGACTAACACAAAGAATAAATAGGCTCACATGAAACTACCTTGATGTCTAGCTCTGATATCTTGGAAAATTTTAATGGTTTATATGTTTCTTGTGTTTGGCACATTTTTTTGAGTTTTGAGTTTTTTTTGGGTCAAATATTATGATAGTCCCTTGAATGATTTTAATTCTTACTTTATTCTTAGATTCATAGATCTATTTTTATAATTATTATTGTTTTCTTTCTATATTTGGTGGTTTTAAGAAAGTATTTTTTATTTCCTTTCACTTTGTGGCATGAATTTATCATCTTCAATTTTAGAATCTAACGGACTATTATGATTATTTTATATTTTATTGGAAAATAATTATTGATATTTGGAAAGGAAAATGAGCCATGGTTAGCTAAGCGAAAAGAAAAATGGTTTATGTACTAGGTTGTTGTGCATTCATCGTAGGAGACCTATTGAAATGAGACAGACATTCTTTTGTATAGAGTCTTATGAGTCATTTTTCAGCCATGTTTTCATGTCTTTCAGGTACTAAGTTGTTCGGGTCCCCACATGTCCTTAGTGTTAGTGGTCCCGTGATTTGGAATATTGGTATACCAAATGACAGGGTAACATGGAACTAGTATTTGGAGTCCTAGGACCTAGCCTTCCTAGACTTAGAGAGAGATCTCTCTATTGGATGCAAAGGATGTGTTCTTTCTGCTTTAGGGTTTTGATTTTAGCTTAGTTGTTAAGTGTAGGGTTTGTTGATTATTTTGGTTGGGTAAGATGGTCAAGTGGAATAGGTGGAGTGAGAGGTATTTGAATCATTGGGCTATGGAGTCAATGAAAGTCATGAGTGCCTGAATGATGAATTCGAGTGTGTTGCAGGGCCAATCTAGCAGGTTAATGGATCCTTAAGGTAATGTGTGAGGTGCAGTGAACATCAATTTTGGGAAAAACTAGGAGGTATTAAATACATATAGTTAAAAGATACAACTCATGGGGTAGGGAAAACCATTAATCTCAATGAAAAATACTTAAACTAATAAATATCCAAGATAAACATTCCAGTGAAACATAGAAAGCATAAGAGCTTCTAAATTAAGTAAATTCACCTTCAAAATTTGGGAAAACATATAAGATAACAAAAATAACTCAATCTACAAAGAGAAAACTCCTAAACATCATAAATCAGGCTATAAAGAACTCATAAACAAGTTGGTAGACATGGACAAAGGGAAAGATCGAACGAGACCTCTTTGACTTAACTTAGCAAACAATATTCCAGAGATAGATTTCAAGACAGAGTTTGGACAGCTTCAAGTAAGCATGACATACCATGAATCATACTTGTAAACTATAAGCTTACTAATCCATATATGAAACAAAACAAGTTTAGGTGGACCTAAGGAGTAATCAAGAATTCCTTAAGATGACCAAATAGAGGAAAACAGCAAAGCTATAACAAATAGGAGGACTAAGGTGCCTCAAAGAGCATGTCTCAACCTATACTTTTCTGATTCTTACCAATCAAGAAGGATGAAATATAATGAGAACAAGAAAACATAAACAAGTTAAGAAGACATCACCATTCACCAAGCTAAGCAATCCTGCAAAAAAGCTTCTCCATCATCAAGCAAAACAAGCCATTCATCAGCTTCACAAAATCAATTTCTTCTCCAAGTTCATAGAAACCATGTATTTCTCTCCAAGTTCATCAAAATTCAACCAAAATACATAAGGGCATAATACTCTATTTATCTAGAGTAAAGGAGGACTAAAACCCTAAATATGGTAGGAAAATGTCAAATTCAACCATAAATGTCATTTATGGCCAAGAGACCATGTAAGGCCCAAGGCACATAATATCCTAAGAAATAAATGCCAAAATAACTATTTGCACCTAATTCTACAGTTTTTTGCCTCAAAAATATCAAAAATATCAATTTGTAATAAATGAGTGTGTTTTGTTGACTTTTGGTCCAAAACACACTTAGGCAGTCTCTGTGCGCAATGCCACTTCAACAGAAAATAGGGTCTTTTGTGACTAAGTTTTGGACCCCTTCCCGATGCCAGATTTGGCTCTGTGATGGCTCGGTGGAAAGAATGATGAGTATATTTTCAAGAAATGCTTGATTTTTCCTAAATGAGTGCCATTTTCGTGCCCAAAAACCCATTCTCCCAACACTTCTTTGTGCACGACACCTTGCCTGAAAATGAGGCAGAATGGTCAAAATTTTGATGTTTTTTGACCTTTTGGGGGGTCAAAAATACTCCAAATGATCTGAAATTTTTTGAGCAGACTGATGATGATGAGAGGAATCCAAAAATGTAAAGTTTGAAAGCTGAGGATACACCAAATTTGTGCGTAGCGCCAAGGGTGCTGCGCACAGAGGCCTCGAAATTTCAAAAATACAAATTTTATTCAATTTGGCACAAACATTTGTGGAGAGGTCCCTTAAGAGGTCTTGGACACCTGTTGAGAAGTCTCAGCCAAAAATTGAAGGCTATCATGCTTTTTTTCCTCCTTTAGTTTTTTTATCTCCATGAAGGCCTCCTTCAGTTGGCACAAGCAAGCTTGTTTTTCTTTGCATAGTGCTTGGTCATTTTCTTCTGGAGAGAAAGGCCCCTTTTCACCTTATTGAAGTGTTTGTGCTCATTCTTGTAATACTAAATGACCTATTGTGCCATCTGAAAATCTCTTTCCCACTCCTTAAGTTGTGCATATTTGGTTAAACGTAGCAATATGGTGGTCATATCCTTGTCCTCATTGTCACTGTCTAGATAAATGAATTGAGGCTATTGAGTAGTCTTCTTGATTCTCTTACTTATCCTTAACTTTACTTGCTACTCACCCCTTTCCGTTTTTTTCTTGCCCTTGTCCAATGGTTTGATAGCTGGAGAAGAGATGGCCCCTTGCCTTTTTGAGGCCACAAAGACATCCCTCTTCCCCCTGTGGTATGAAAAATCGAAAGGTCTAATGATTTCTGCTCTAGGGTCCTTTTCATGAATGTTATCATCTACTGGAAAGCCTTCTTTATCACCTTTTTTACTATTGTGTGTAGCCTCTTCTTCCATCTCACCCTGATTACTAGATATCCCATCACTATGTACATCATCATCTTGTTCATTGAGAAATATGTGAGCCTCACTACTGCCTTCAACACCCTCATCATTATCACCCCCTTTGTTGTCTTCAATGCTGTTACCTTGGTCTTGGATTAGATCATCCACCTCTACATCAACTTCACTTTGGCCCTATTTATCATTAGAAGGTTGTTCTGTGTCATGATGGTCATGAATGCTGTCATGAAAATCATAATTTTCCTCGTAGCTATTTTTCTCATCACTGATTGTCCTATCAGTGTCATTTCCTTGGTCACTTCCTGCCTCTTCAAACTCTATTTCAGCTTCATCATTTCTTTGTTCTTGATCTTCTATTTCCTCATCATATTCCTCAGTTTCTTGATGTTCATCATCTTCATCCATATTGTCACTGTTTGCACTATGATTAGGCTCACTTTCATGCTCATGCACATTTTTATCTTGGCTGTCATGTTCACTTTCTTTTTGATTGTCACCTTCATCATTGTCTTCACTATATTCTTGGTCTTTGTTGAGCCTCAAGATTGTGCTTTCTTTCATCTTACTTTACCTCATTTTCCTTTGTCCATTGTTATCCCAGACCCAATTGATAAATGAATTTAGTTAAAATTACTTTTAGAATGATTAACATGACTGACTTGCTAAGTTTTGTGATTATTGACATTGTAATGCATTTTGACCGGAACTAGCTGCAGAATGCAGACATTCCGTAGCTAACCAGCAATTCTGCAGCTGTCTTCATGTTTGGGCATGTTACAGGTGGCCTCTCAAGAAAAACCACATATGGGTATATTCCATGTCATGTCTACATTTTTTGTTGCTCACCCTGAAGGAAAAACCGAATTCTGGATATGGTTTTGATACGTGGGAACTCATTTAAGGAAGCAGATTTCTAATAGGACTGTCTTAGTCCAGATGTCCTTTTCCTTTTTACGCTACCAATTTAAGAGTCCTAGTATGATTTTGATAAGGAAAGACAATGATCCTTGAATTTTTGCAAGTCTTGTTATGTAAATTTGTTATAAAAACACTTGGGAAATCGAGAGATAGGCTAGATTTTTCTCTAGATTTTTCTTAAATCTTGTGCTACATTTCTGAAGACGCAGATTGCTCTGTTCAAGTTATTTCTCCTTTAATGAAGAAGACAGTATTGTTTTGAAAGCGTTGATTTTATTTGGAGTTAGATTCCATCTGGTGGTAGAGGGCCCCTGCCTCCTGCATGGTTTTACTTGCGTAATTTAGATAAGTATCTTAGTTTCCTTTACATTTTTGAAGTTTGAGTTCATAGTTAATTTCATTAGCCACTATAGTTATACTTGTTCTAAAAACTCTTCCAAAAGAAGAAACTCTTCCAAAAGATCATGATAATGAATGGGAAATGGCTATAGTGTTGTAGGATTTAATTGTAGTTTCTTTTGTTCACTATCACAGTTACACTTGTTCTAAACACTCTTCCAAAAGAAGAAACTCTTCCAAAAAATCCTTATGATGTCTAAAGCATGACTGTGATGATGAATGTTTTAGTTGTTTGTTTTCACTAAGTAACATAGTTGACCTTGCTCTTAAAATGCTCTTCCAAAATATCATAATGATGGGTAGGAGACAGCTGTGATATCTTAGTTTTTAAATTGCTTTCAGTCTTTATGTTTGCATTTGCACTGAATTGTACAGTCAGGATTGTTCTAAGAAACTCTTCCAAAATACCAATCATGATGGACAAACAGGCTGTATAATCCCATAGATTAATGCATGATAACTTAGTTAGGACTCCGGAGTCTAATTGCATTTAACTCATGCTCTGTTATTTTGTTTTGAGTTTGATAATGACTTTTTAGTTCAGCACTGTTTTAGACTAGTGACATCTTAAGTTCAGTTTTAGCTTAACTCATTGCATTTGCACTCCACATTTAGTTTTCATCCACTGCATATTAGATTACTTCAGTTGTTAGACTTAACAAAACAGCCTTTATTATTTACAAACTTCTTCTTGTTCCAAA
The DNA here is from genome assembly GCA_034641835.2 of Pinus albicaulis. NCBI lineage: Eukaryota > Viridiplantae > Streptophyta > Pinopsida > Pinales > Pinaceae > Pinus > Pinus albicaulis. The sequence goes on along the minus strand of JAXQQM020088327.1, from coordinate 136,028 downwards.
TTTATAATTGATTCATAAACATAAGAATAGAAGACAGTATCATTTCAAGGCCTGAGGAACTTTTGCAACTTCTTTACTACTTCATAAACAGAGCCTTTCCTCAAAAGACTACTTTAAAAAGAAATCTATAACTCTTGGGCGAGGTTTAGTGATAATTAACTAAGTTGCAGAATAGAGTTAGGAACTAGTTTTAGAGTAGAGATCTTATGATGGTATCAATGTTTTCCTCCAAATATGCTTCAACAAATCTCTAATCATGGATAAAATGTTGCATCATTATAAGCTAGTTGTTTAATTGTTTAGTTAGGAGAATTTGCATACTTAGCTGACCACTTCTCAAGCTCTCTTTCAAAATACCTTTGATGAAAGAATTGGACAAGTTGAGTTTATATTTTGAGTCATTTGCTTAAAATTCATTATCAAGCTTTGTTTCTACGTAGTCATAGTTTAGATTTGATTCTGTTTCAATATTTGCAATTGCATTTGTCATTTGTCATCAACCAATTAGGCTTCACTCTATTTTTAATCATTAGCTTCTTTCCACTAGCTTTCTAGTCATTTTCCTTGCAAACATAAAACTACCAAAAGACCAAAAACATCATAAATCATCACAAAAGACCAAAAACATCATAAAACACTAAACACAACGCATTAAGAGACAAACACCTAGGTACATACGGTACACTTCACTTCAGCAGTTTACCAACCCTGGTTGACAATTAAATGAACTCAATTTAGGAGACTAGGTTGAGACCAAACATTTTGGCGCCATTGCCGGGGAAGTGAAAATTAGGTAACATTTGTTTCTTAGCATCCAAAAAAACAATTATATGCGTAGGGAGAGAGATTCAAGGGGAAGATTTATAAGCAGCAGAAGCAGAAGTTTGATTTCTAGAACACCACTTGTTTCATCTAGATCCAGAGCTAGTACACCTTCAACTCAGACCCACATTCCATCCTTTACTGATCCTGGACTTCTAGAAGATCTAAGGTCATTTATTCCATTAGAGAAACCTTCCACTTCATCCACTGAACCTTCCATAGAAGAAGATTTAAAGACTCCTGTTAGGGACACAAACCTTTCCACTTCCACAGGAGAGTCAACCATGGCAGAAGAAGGAGGAGGAGGAGGAGGAGTCTTTAATGGAGAACACACACTATTTGGGGGTAGAGGTAGAGGTAGAGGAGAAGGAGGTAGAGGTGCAGATGGAGGAAGAGGTAGAATAGGAAGCTCTTTTGGGTTCCCTATAATTGATGAAGAAACCAATACAACCATGAAAAACATTTCACCCTCTGTCCTTCCAAACTTCTATGGAATTAAAACTGAAGATCCTGAAACCTTTTTATTTGAATTTGAAGTTCTGTGTAGAACTTATGACTACTTACAAGATGCTCAAAAACTGAAATTATTCCCTTCAACCTTGAAAGGAGCAGCATTGAAGTGGTTTATGAGTCTGATCAGCAGTTCTATTAGAACATGGGAAGACATGAAACAAGCATTTCTAGAGAGGTATTTGGATTATTGTATGTCGGTTAATCATAAGGAAGAAGTGTTTAAGATGTTACAAAAATAAGATGAAATTTGGAAGATTTGTTGGAGAGATTTAATTACAACATCAAAAGAGCAAAAATGGAAAACCTAGATCAAGACACCTTAAAATCTCTTTTGTTGAAAAAAATTAGGGATGAATGGTTGGATATCCTTAACATGATGGGAAAAGGGGATATATCACAGCTCACATTACCTAAAATATCTGAGTTATGTATCAACCTTTCAAGAGGGAAGTCTAAAACTATAAAAGGTCCAAGAGATCCTGCTCTTGCAAGGGCAAGTAAGTCTGCTTCTAGGACAGTAAGTAGATCAGAAATAGGACACATGCTTGATGATTTTAAATCTAACATCTTAGGGAGTCTTAGTGAACAAATAGACACCCTTAAGATACAAAACAAGCAAAAGGCTAAATCTGATGCCTTGGCAATATTTTGTCCCAAATGTAGAAAGAAATATGCCTTGAGAGAGTGTCCTTTGGATGTAAAAGTTGTAGAAACCCGTGTCATATGTTCTGAAAAACATGAGACCAAGAATTTTCCTTCTCTTCCTGGTCTCAAGGATGTTTTTCAGGAAGAAACTCCTACAGATTCCACAGAGTCTCTCAATTTTGTATCTAGATGGCCTTGGCAAGGACCTCAAACACAAGGATTCCATGATCAAATGTATAATCAACCTCCACCTTGGAATTCTTGGCAGCAACCTTGGCCTCAATTTCAAAATCAATCTCAATCTTGGGCACAAGGAACACAAAGTCCCTATGGAAGATACTCTCCATACTATCAGTATCCACCATCCTATCCACCATACCCACATTTTTATGCTCAAAATCCTCAACAAAATTTTCCTCAAAATCTTCAACAAAATTTTCAACAAAATCCTCAACAACATCATCAGAACCTACCACATCAAAATCAACCACTTCCATTACCATTTCCTCAAAAATCAAATCAATTTCCTGCTCAACCCATACCAAACCCCAATAATAAAAATCCTCAGAACACATACATGATAGAAGGCCAACAGTTTCCAACTTATTTAATTACTCCTATAGACCTTAGTGATGTTCAACTTAGGTCTGGAAGAATACTTGAAAAGAGGAAACCTTCTGTGATTATACAAGAACAAGATAACTCTGAGGAAGACTCTCTACGGGTGAATAAAAGTCTTGAGGAAGACACATCCTTTCTGTTGGGAAAAATACTGAGAGGGGGGGGTGAATCAGTATTTACTGCATAATCAAATCTTTTTAATTTTTCATTCCTTAAAACCCATACGCTACTTTCCTTCAGTAAACTAGCGTATATACGCGGATCCCCTTTGTGAAACTAGCGTATACACAGAGATCTAGATCAGTCATTAAATCTTCACTTATATTATTCCATCATTCATTCATCAGATGTTCAATAAACAGTAAACATGTGCAGTAAGAACAGAATAAACCATCACACAAAGCATCACACATGAACACCGGGATTTTTAGGTGGAAACCCAAATCGGGAGAAAACCACCGCTGCAGTTGCTCAGCCTTCAATATTTTATTATAGAGAAAACATCTTACAACATATGTGCTGGTGCAGACTCCTACCAGCACGCAGGCACACACCTGCGCTCGTTTACCAGCCTCTCCTGGAAGGGAGCTCCAACCCCCTGACTCGTTTACCAGCCTCTCCTGGAAGGGAGCTACGACCCCCTATCTCGTTTACCAGCCTCACCTGGAAGGGAGCTACGACCCCCTGACTGAAGGCTACAACCCTCAGCACCACCTTGGACCACGTTTCATCAATTTTCACACTGGACCCTTTCCATACTATTTAGCACAAACATACATCACCAACAGATACTTATCAACACAGATCAGATATCAGAAACACAGCAGAACAGATCAGATATTTCATACCCTTTCACTTCAGACGGATGTTCGCCTAGATGTTCGCCTCATCACAGATCTAAGCCTTCCATAATCAGATCTAGCAAATACAAATGCATTTCAGATCTAGATCCCCTTCTTCATCATTGGTGCATCATACATTCAGATTTATCTTCAAGTGTAACCCTTTCCATTCAGATCTACTTCAAAGAGAAGTATTCATTCAAGCTCAGACATCTTGCACACACACTTATGATTTGCACAATGAATTTCTTCTCCTTATATAGGTTTATCATTTTTCAATACCACGGGTCAAAGCAATACCATGAGCCTTCAATACCACGAGCCAAACCAATACCATGAGCCTTCAATACCATGAGTCTTCAATACCATGAGTCTTCAATACCACGAGTCATCAATACCATGAGCCTTCAATACCACGAGTCTTCAATACCATGAGTCTTCAATACCACGAGTCATCAATACCATGAGCCTTCAATACCACGAGTCTTCAATACCATGAGTCTTCAATACCACGAGTCATCAATACCATGAGCCTTCAATACCACGGGCCCCTGGATTTGCACTTTGTGAGCGCTTTTTCCCATACGCGACTTATCACGTTCTTTGCGCGTGCATCTTAGCGACTTCCCCTAGGCCAATCCGCGTATACTTAGAGACTTACTCTTTTTCATCATAGAATTAGCACATGCTGAATTACTTTCTTCATTGCCTTCTGTTCACACTGTAGATACATCATATTTTCTTCATCAAGGACATATTCTATCAAGCACAACTTCATCAAGTAAGTTGTCATCATCAAGTGGGTTGCCTTTCAAGGACAACACTTAGCATCATATTGTCAACAAACATCATATCACATCATATTTACATCATTTACCAAGTCCATCAAGTCAAGAATAACTTCATCGGGTGGATTGCCATCAAGGACAACACATGTCAACAGTCACATGTCTTCATCTTCATTCAGTGGGTTGCCATCAAGGACAACACTCTGCATCATATTTCCAACAATCTCCCCCTTTGGACTTGATGGCAACCATGATGGTGTTTGGTTACCACAACAGATAAGTACAATAAGAGTACAATGACACCATGTCATTCTCCCTATTTTCCATGTCACTCTCTCCATTTTTGGCATCATTCAAACACCATGTTACTCTCCCCCTTTGACATCAAGGGCAAAGGGCACATCATTATCTTCATTCAAACACTATGTCACTCTCCCCCTTTGACATCAAGGGCAACGGGCGGATCAACAACAACATACTCTCCCCCTTTTCTCCTCATGTAGAAGAAGCGTTCTGCAGATCTGATGTATACTGAAGTGACCAAGCTCCCCCTGAGTTCATGCTAAATCTTCAAACATATTTTTCAATGAAGTACATGACTCTATGACATTCCTATCACCAATGACTCATACTTACATCAAAGATTCATCCAAGTGGATTTACATAGAAGAGTCAAGTACCCAACCAAGTGGGTTTACAAATGTGACTCAGCTACCCAACCAAGTGGGTTTACAAACATGACTCAGCTACCCAACCAAGTGGGTTTACAAACATGACTCAGCTACCCAACCAAGTGGGTTTACAAATTGACAAGTCCTTACATGACTGAATATTACAATTTTACAACATGGGTCTCAACAAGACCTTTTCACCAAAATATAAATATGACCATTTATGACCAACACCAAGAAGACCTCAAGAGAGATCATATAACATAACCATCATAATGCCAACAATGCATTATACTCAGCAACACTAATGCTCCCCCTGAATCTATGCATCCATGCATCCTTTTCATATGACTAAGGCTCCCCCTTAGTTTGTGCAACCTGAACATTTTCACCAACAAATCATCAAGGCATCTTCATCAAAACATTAGAAACAGATTTATGAGAACTGGAACACCACCAGAGATACCAAATAGCACTGCAGCTATGCTGAAGAGAGCTGAACCAACCAAGAATTGTCAGCAACCAACCATACGCGGTTTTATGTGCAGGAACTCGCGTACATACGCGACTGTGTTTCGAGAAACCCGCGTATCCCAAGACACCTTCTAAGTTTCAACCAGATCTGATTCTTTGTAAGGCAAAGACAGTGTTCAACTTCTTTCTGAAATATTTGACTGCTTCCCTGGACTACAGATATAACAGAATAGTGTAGTTGTGTCTTCAAGCGTCATCCAATGGTTGTAGCATAAGCCCATTAGTAACCAAGCCTTCGGATCCTTTGCAGCATCAATACATTCTTTCCAAAGGAGATTATCATACCAGAACAGCATCTTCAGATATGTGTCAAGCAATCATCCATGTGGTCCAAAATCACCATGATCTTCAAGATGTAACATGAAGTAACATATGTAGGAAAAAGATCTCAACCATAGCAACCAAACTCTATATGATCAAGACCAAAGAATAAGCAGTCATATTGCCAACAATGCAATCATTAGTACTCCCTCTAAACCAGTGCTCTTGCTTAACTTGTGCAATCCTGAAGCAAGTCATCAGCAACAATCTCTGCATGATCTGTCCTAATCTCTGAATTATAAGACTTTCATCTCAACAACGAAAGCTCTTCATCATAAAGCAACCAGGCTTCAACCATAATCTTCAACACAAGAACCCATGCATCATTTCATTATCATGAGTATAACTAGAATGATGCTAACAGTGCAATCATCAGCAGTCAGACTGATGCTCCCCCTGGACCTCTGCTTCAGATCTTCAGCTATCAGATAAATTTTCTTATCATCAATGCATACGCGACTGCGTCTTCTGGAACTCGCGTGTATACGTGACTTCAGTTAATGGAACCTGCGTATGGAAAGTGAAGCATAGAAAATTTCCATCTTCCTTCATTTCTTCCTGAGCTTGTACCTCCTGTACATGTCCTTTCCACATCAGATGCGCTGTCAAAAGTAAACATAACCAGAATAATCAAATCAACCATGAGAGTCATCATGCATTGGTCCCCTTGTGACGATACATTACTAAATCTCATAATGTATCCCACATCATTCCTGCAGTCAATCAGAGAAGTAAGCTTCCAGAAGTGGATGACTGCAATAGGGTCTGAATTCCCTACGTTTCTGATCGGTCCTCCTTCTTTTTCCAAATTTGCTTGAGCTTTTCAACAGTGTGCTGAAAATTGTCCACTTTCCCAGATCTGTTCATCCTGCATTCTTTTTCTACATGTCCATACTTATTACAAGCATAACATCTCATGTGGCCAGAGAAATAAACATAAGAATCATAATGAGTATTTCTATTCTTCATCCTTTTACAATCAGCTGCTTTATGTCCATACTTGTTACATGAGAAACAATATCCCCTGAAGAAGCTAGAGTACCTTTCTGAATAGAATTTGTTTGTTTGTGGCTGAAATGATCTGCTCCTGCAATTTGCTGCAACATGCCCATAATTATGACATTTAAAACATTCAACGTTCTTGAATGAATTCTTTTGAGAATTCATGATTGTTGGTTGATCTTTTGTTTCTTTCAGCACATCAGGTTTTGCATTGAGATCTTTTGAATTTTTGGCACTTCCTTGTGAGCTAGATTCTCCTTTAACAGTTTCATGGAAACCAAGACCATGTTTGATAGCAGGAGACCTTTGATTACTTAGAATATTGTCCAGAATATTAGTACTATCATGAAACCTCAACAGTTTTACCTTTTCTTCCAATTTACCTTTGAGAATGTTTACCTCAACCTCCAAGGCTTGACATTGCTTTGTCATGCTTTCTTCTTTTCTTCTTCCATCTTCAACTTGATCCTTCAGATTTAGGATCTCTTCTTTCAGCCAATTTTCGTTTTCTTCACATGTTTGTTCTAGCTCTTCATTCTTCTTATTTGATTTTTCCAGATCTTCTTTGAGAGAAATAATTTCTGCTTCAAGGCCTTCCTTTTCAAAGGATTGTAGAGGTTCCTCATTCTCCTTACTTGATGCTTCTAGCTCTGCTTGCAGAAAGATGATAGCAGCTACAAGTCCTTCATTCTTCTTGCTTGATTTTTCAAGATCTGCTTCTAGATCTTTAATTCGATTGGATGCATAAGTATGAAACCTTTGATACTTGTCCACCTGTTCATTCAGCATTTCTACTTGATCTTTCATTTGTGATATCATCTCTTTATAGATATTTTCTTGCTTATTGTATGAACTTTGTAGTTCTTCTTCTTTAATCTTGAGAGCTTCTTCTAGATCCACAACTTTACTTTCACTATCTTTACTATTGTTTGCATAAAGAAGAGTATTACAAGTGGCCTTCTCCTTTTTCTTCTTTGCCATGAGTGCTTGTAGATCTTCGTCGGAATCTGTTTCATCTTCTTCAATTTTTTCTATACATGATTTCTGAGGTATCTCCTTTCCTCGAGTAACCTTCTTCTTTTGCTTCTTAGCCATGAGCACTTTCAGATCTTGGTCAGAATCTTCTTCATCTTCACTGGACACTTCATCATCATCTTCTTTTGCATAATAACTCTTTATCTTCTCAAATTGTTTCCCTTTACCATGCTTTTCTCTATAAGGACATTTAGCAGCATAATGACCAACTTTTCCACACTCAAAACATTTGAAGGGAAGCTTACCTTTGAATCTTCCAGTACCTAGTTGGAGCTTTCTCACGAAATTCGCTTCTTCTTCATCGGATATATAGCTGGATTCTTTGACAACTTCCTTTTCTTTTCCTTTTGTAGATGCCTTAAAAGCAGCTTCTCTTAATTGAGAAGGGCCTCCTTGTCTCATTTCAAAAGCAGTCAGAGTACCATGTAATTGAACAATAGTAAGAGTTTGCAAATCTTGTCTTTCTTCAATAGCAGAAACTTTAGAGTCAAATTTTGAAGTCAAAGATCTCAAGACCTTTTCCACCAGAGTAGTATCAGCCATGGTTTCACCCAAATTTCTCATCCGATTTACAATATCATCTAGACGAAGAAAGAAACTGGCAACACTTTCATCACTATGCATCTTCAAAGTTTCATATTCAATTCTAAGAGTTTGGAGTTTTGCACTTTTTACCTTTGTATCTCCTTCATAGCTTAGAATGATTTTGTCCCATATTTCTTTTGCTGAATGTAGCTGCATCACTTTAGCAAATTCTGATTCAGACATGCTTCCCAATAATACATTCACTGCTTTGGCATTGATTTCATACTTCTTTCTTTCAGCTGCATCAGTAGGAATACTTGCCGGGTATTGATAACCTTCTTCCACGATTGCCCATACATCTGCACCAAGACTTTGCAGATATGCTTTTGTACGTACCTTCCCGAATATCAGATTGCTTCCATTGAATAGAGGTGGCTTTATAGACATTACTCCTTCTTGACTTCCCATTGCGACGGATCTCCTTTAAGCGATCAAGCTTCTGCACAAGGACCCGCTCTGATACCAATTGTTGGGAAAAATACTGAGAGGGGGGGGTGAATCAGTATTTACTGCATAATAAAATATTTTTACTTTTTCATTCCTTAAAACCCATACGCTACTTTCCTTCAGTAAACTAGCGTATATACGCGGATCCCCTTTGTGAAACTAGCGTATACACAGAGATCTAGATCAGTCATTAAATCTTCACTTATATTATTCCATCATTCATTCATCAGATGTTCAATAAACAGTAAACATGTGCAGTAAGAACAAAATAAACCATCACACAAAGCATCAGACATGAACACCGGGATTTTTAGGTGGAAACCCAAATCGGGAGAAAACCACCACTGCAGTTGCTCAGCCTTCAATATTTTATTATAGAGAAAACATCTTACAACATATGTGCTGGCGCAGACTTGACCAGCACGCAGGCACCCACCTGCGCTCGTTTACCAGCCTCTCCTGGAAGGGAGCTACGACCCCCTGACTCGTTTACCAGCCTCTCCTGGAAGGGAGCTACGACCCCCTGATCTCGTTTACCGGCCTCACCTGGAAGGGAGCTACAACCCCCTGACTGAAGGCTACAACCTTCAGCACCACCTTGGACCACGTTTCATCAATTTTCACACTGGACCCTTTCCATACTTTTTAGCACAAACATACATCACCAACAGATACTTATCAACACAGATCAGATATCAGAAACACAGCAGAACAGATCAGATATTTCATACCCTTTCACTTCAGACATATGTTCGCCTAGATGTTCGCCTCATCACAGATCTAAGCCTTCCATAATCAGATCTAGCAAATACAAATGCATTTCAGATCTAGATCCCCTTCTTCATCATTGGTGCATCATACATTCAGATTTATCTTCAAGTGTAACCCTTTCCATTCAGATCTACTTCAAAGAGAAGTATTCATTCAAGCTTAGACATCTTGCACCCACACTTGTGATTTGCACAATGAATTTCTTCTCCTTATATAGGTTTATCTTTTTCAATACCATGGGCCAAAACAATACCATGAGCCTTCAATACCACGAGCCAAACCAATACCATGAGCCTTCAATACCACGAGTCAAACCAATACCATGAGCCTTCAATACCATGAGTCTTCAATACCATGAGTCTTCAATACCACGAGTCATCAATACCATGAGCCTTCAATACCATGAGTCTTCAATACCATGAGTCTTCAATACCACGAGTCATCAATACCATGAGCCTTCAATACCACGAGTCATCAATACCATGAGCCTTCAATACCACGGGCCCCTGGATTTGCACTTTTTGAGCGCTTTTTCCCATGCGCGACTTGGCACGTTCTTTTCCACGTGCATACGCGACTTCCCCTAGGCCAATCCGCGTATACAAAGAGACATACTCTTTTTCATCATACTTTGAGCACATTCTGAATTCTTTTCTTCATTGCCTTCTGTACACACTGTAGATACATCATATTTTCTTCATCAAGGACATATTCTATCAAGCACAACTTCATCAAGTAAGTTGTCATCATCTTCATCAAGTGGGTTGCCTTTCAAGGACAACACTTAGCATCATATTGTCAACAAACATCATATCACATCAGATTTACATCATTTACCAAGTCCATCAATTCAAGCATAACTTCATCAGGTGGATTGCCATCAAGGACAACACATGTCAACAGTCATATGTCTTCATCTTCATTCAGTGGGTTGCCATCAAGGACAACATCCTGCATCATATTTCCAACACTTTCAAGACCAAAACACTGAAAAATTAAAGCAAAAATATCCAATAAATTCAACTCCTGTATTAGAGCAACCATCCACATCTACTTCTATACCTCCCTTTCCAGAAAGATTACAAATTGATAGAGGTGTAGAAAAACAAATCATAGTGCCTAATTATGATTTCCTAGATGAGCTGAGAAATGTTTGCATTAAAATTCCATTATTACAAGCCATCAAGGAAATTCCAATTTTAGCGAAAACAATAAAGGAGTTGAGCATGAAGAAAACAAGAAAAAGAATAAGAGAAACAAAGAAAATTCAACTGGAAAGACAAATAGCAGATATTATGATGGGCAAGATTTCTATTCCAAAGTATCTTGACCCAGGAAATCCAGTTGTCAAAATTCACATCAATGGAATTGAAATCGAAAACACACTCATTGATTTAGGAGCAGCAATCAATATCATGAGTAGAAAAATCATGGATAAACTGAAACTTCCTAATCTTCTCTTTACACCCACACTATTACAATTAGCAGATAGATCTGTGATCAAACCAGATGGGGTAATAGAAGACATTCCAGTGTCCCTAGATTCTTGGGAGTACCTTGTGGATTTTATGATCCTAACTCCTAAGAATAATCTAGGAGGACATCCTGTTATATTAGGAAGACCTTGGTTGGCTACAGCTGATGCTTTTATTAGTTGTAGATCCGGTGATATGTATATCTCTGATGGTATTTCAACTAAGAAATTCACTTTATATCCTCCAGCTAGGAAAATTACAGATCTAGATGACACTTAATGGATAGAGGATGAAGAAGATTTACAACCTCTCTTCACAATTTCAGAAATTAGTGAAGATAATCAAATTCTGAATACTCTAGAAAACTTTGAATCCTCTCCAGAACACAAACATGAATCATTTCAAGAGGGATCCAACATTGAGTTTTTGTCATCAAGGCAGATGTTTCTTCATTCTATGGACAAATTTGGCAGCTCTACAAGTGAGATTTTTCCAGGAAAAACTTTGAACATAAACAAGAACCTAGAAAAATCTCAACAAGAAGAGTTAGTCAAAGTATTACAGAGACATTCTTCTGCATATGCATGGGAATACACTAACATGAAAGGGATAAGTCCCAAGACTTGCACTCATCACATCTATATAGAGGAAAATTGCAAACCAATCAAACAACCTCAAAGACGGATGAATCCAAATCTTAGGGAAATTGTTAAAGAAGAATTGCAAAAATTGCTAAATGTTAATTTCATCTATCCTATTTCAGATATTCAGTGGGTTTCTCCTTTGGTAATTGTGCCAAATAAAAATGGAAAATGGAGGGTATGTGTTGACTGCCGAGAACTAAACAAAGCTACTCTTAAAGACCATTTTCCCTTACCTTTCATAGATCAAGTGTTAGATACATTAGCTGGCAAAAATTACTTCTCATTCCTAGATGGGTTTAGCGGTTACAACCAAATCCAAGTAGCACTTGAAGATCAAGAAAAAACCACATTTACCTGTCCTTGGGGTACCTATGCTTACCGAGTATTGCCATTTGGATTATGTAATGCACCTGCAACATTCCAAAGGGCAGTATTAGGAATTTTTTTAGATCTAATACATGATTGTGTAGAGGTGTACATGGATGATTTCACAGTTTATGGAAACACTTTTGAAGAAGCTTTAGAAAACTTGGAAAAAGTTTTAAAGAGATGTCAGGAAGAAAATATTTCACTTAGTCATGAAAAATGTTTTATGATGTTTACTGAAGGTATTGTTTTAGGGCATCACATTTCAGGGGATGGGATTAGAGTTGATGAGTCAAAAGTTGAAGTCATCTCTAACTTATCTATTCCAAATTGTCAAAGAGATGTTAGAAGTTTTCTAGGATTTACAAGATATTATCAGATATTTATAGAAAAATTCACCAAGATAGCATCTCCACTCTTCAAATTTCTTACCAAATACTGTGAATTCAAATGGACTTCTGATTGCCAGTTAGCTTTTGAAACCCTGAAAACCAAAATTTCTGAAGCACCTATATTAAGGGGACGTAACTGGAAGTTACCTTTTCATATCTCGATAGATGCTTCCGATACAGCGCTAGGAGCAGTATTGGGACAAAAATATTTGATTCCTTATGCCATCTATTATACCAATAAAAATTTGACTCCTGCAGAGTTAAACTATACTGTAACTGAAAAAGAGTTTTTAGCTGTTGTTCATGCCATAAACAAATTCAGACATTATATAACAGGCTATGAAACTTTTGTTCACACTGATCATTCTACAATTAGATACTTAATTAACAAATCAATTACTAATGGCAGAGTCATAAGATGGTTATTTCTCTTACAAGAATTCAACATTACCATTCTAGATAGGTCTGGAAAACAAAACACAGTAGCTGATTTCCTATCTAGACTCCAAAATATCAAAGATGACACTCCAGTTGAAGATCAATTTCGTGATGAATATCTTTTTGAAATTTCTACTCAAACTCCATGGTTTGCTGATATTGCTAATTATTTAGTTTCAGGAAAATTTCCTTCAATAATGAATGCAAGGGATAAAAGAAAAATAATTTATGACAGTGCAAAATATTCATGGGTTGCTAATGAGTTGTACAAGACAGGTCCATATTTGATCATTAGAAGGTGTGTTCGTGAAGATGAGATGCCTGAGATTCTTAAAGCATGTCATGATGAACCTTGTGGTGGACACTTTGCTGATAAGAGGACAGCCTATAAGATCCTTAATTTAGGATATTATTGGCCATCCTTGTTTAAAGATGCTAAAGATTATGTCAAAAGGTGTGACAGTTGCCAAAGGGTAGGGAAACCTTGTCCTTCAGGTGAGATGCCATTACAACCTCAGGTACATATTGAACCTTTTGAAAAATGGGCTTTGGATTTTGTAGAACCTATTAGTCCTCCATTAAGACAGAAGAGGTATATATTAGTTTGCACTGATTATGTTACTAAATGGGTAGAAGCCAAGCCATTACTTGTTGCTAATGAAGCATCTGTAGTTACTTTTATTTTTGGGGATATTTTTACTCGTTTTGGTGTCCCAAGGGAAATTGTTACAGATCAAGGAGCTAAATTTACATCAAGGCTAGTGGAGAAAATGATGGAGAGGTACAAAATCAGGCATAGAAAATCTACTCCTTATCATCCACAAGCAAATGGTCAAGTGGAATCTACTAATAAGGTCATTGAAGGAATCCTAACAAAGACTGTTCATTTACATAGAAGAGATTGGGTAGATAGGCTTCATGAAGCCTTGTGGGCCTATAGAACTACATGGAGAAACACAACAGGCCATACTCCTTATGAACTTGTTTATGGAAAGCAAGTTTTGTTTCCCATAGAGTTCCAGATTCAAACTTTCAAAATGGTAGTTCAACTAGGACTTGATTTAACGGAGGCACAAAAGCATAGACTGGAGCAGATTAATGAATTGGATGAGATCAGACAAGATGCAGTTCATAAAACAAGTCTAGTCCAACAACAAAGGACTAGATGGCATGACAAGTACATCAAAGAGAATAAGTTCAAAGAAGGTGATTGGGCTCTCTTGTTTGATTCAAAATTCAAGGATTTTCAAGGTAAATTTCAAACACATTGGCTTGGGCCATATGAAATTGTTGAAATTTTTGACAATGGAGCAGTAAAAATCAGGACAATAGATGAAGAAGAGGTCACTTTTCTTGTGAATGGTCATAGATTAAAGCTATATCACAAACCACTCTCAAGAGAAGAATTTGTCAAGAAGTTCCAAGAAAGCAGTGATGTGAAGTTAATGAAGAAGAATATCTCTTCTTCATAAACTTGATTAAATTTTCTGAAGCATTTCTCTTTGAAAAAAAAAATAATAAATTAAAAAATAAAATAAAATAAAATAAATAAATAAATAAATAAAAATAAAGGTATAAACATGAAAACCAATCATTGATTGGCATGTTTATACAGAAAAGATAGGGTGAAAATCAGAGTTTTTCTAACACTCTAACTTTTCCCATTTTGTTTTTGCAAGCAGCTGTTACAAAATCATAAGTTCAGATCCATTGTACTTATGATCCATTTCATTTCATTTCATTCCATTCACTTATCCATCCATACCACATTTCATTCATTCATTCATACTTTACTTCATTCCATATATCATTCATCTCATTCCATACTTCATCCACCTCATTTCCATGTCAAAATTTAAAGTTTGATGTCTTGCTGCAAATGAGTAACACATGTCATGGATTGCAGAGCAGTTCTTATATTCTTCCACTCCATTTCATAAATTGAATTCACTCCATTTCATCATCCACTTCATACATATCATGACTCATCATCCATCTTCATTCATATAACATCTCACTCATATCCCAAACCACTCCATTCCATGATTAAAATACTCTACAGGTACATTCTGTAGCTTAACAGACATTATGCAGCTGATCAGACTTTCCGCAGCCAGACAGTCATTCCGCAGCTAGAAATCCTGAAGGCACTAATCAGTAGACATTTGAATTGCAACAAGATGATCCAGTATATCTATGAATAAGAAGAATTAATAAGGTTTATGAAGACTCTTCCAAAGGAGAACAAAGACGACAAAGACCACAAAAGGCAAATGAAAAAGCAGAGGTAACAAGTTTTGATTATAATGGCATTTCATAAAGTTTAGCATAGTTTTAGTTATGAATCATTCGAAAAAGTTGTTTTGATTATTTTTATTGATCATGACCAATATACCCTCCACAAACTTTGGATTAAAATCTCTCATTTCAAATTCTATACCCAACATCATTTAAGCGGTTAAAAAGGCTGAAGTGTTTGATTTCCTCATGTCACCCAACCAAATCATTCAATGATGATTTTCTTTTCCATTGTAAAAATAAAAAATCTCCGCAGTCTTTTCACTCATTAATTCTTTTTCTCCACCTCACTCCATTAACTCATTCCGTAACTACTTCCATCACTCAATTCTGTAGCCAGCCCTTCATTCCGCAAAATAGAGATATCCCTATCACTGTGAGCAGAGATTGAGCATTATCACTGTAAACGCAGAGGTATAACAGTGTGGAATTTGAAGCCATTTGTCACCGAGAGACAGAGGTACAGCAGTGTGGAATTTGAAGCCATTATCACCGAGAGACAGAGATATATCAGTGAGGAATTTGAAGCCATTGTCACTGTCAACCAGAGGCATATCAGTCCGAAGTTTGAAGCCATTGTCACTATTAACACAGAGGTATATCAGTCCGAAGTTTGAAGCCATTGACACTTAGAACCAGTGGTATATCAATTCGAAGGTGGAAGTTATTGTTTCCGTGGGTAGAAAGAGTATTAATTTGAACATTGAAGAAGAAATTATGGGTTTCATTGTAAGAACTGAACCAGTGGGTACAAAATACCTGGAAGGCTACCCTCAATGTAAATAAATGTTGCAACAGGTAGGATGGCTACAATTTCTTGAGAAATTTAATGGCTTCCACAAAGAAGTCACTAAAACATTTGCAAGGTCATTTAGAGGAGCTGAGGTTGAAGTGGGAGATGTCAAATTCACTGTCACTGAGGTTTTCATTGCAGAAGCAATGGGATTGCTTAGAAATGGAGAGAGATGGTTCAAAAACAGAGAATTCCATAATGAATCATGGAAGAAAATTCTAAAATCACCAGGTATGGATGTCACTATGTTTAAGAAAGGAATCCCAAGTTCTGCATTGAAAAATAAATGGAGAAATATCTTGCTTATTTTGCAAAAAATTGTTACATGTGAAGGTAGATATGGCACATTTTATGTTTACCACATTAGACTGATAATGCATTTTCTGGAGGAAGAGTTAAACTTACCCTACTTTTTGATTCAAAGTTTGAAAAAGATGGCTTCCTGTGTTCAAAGAAGGGTCCAATTTTTAGAGACAACTCTATACCATCATGGCTTGGTTAAGATTTTAATTGAACACCATTTAGCCAAAACAAATGATACTTGGGATAATTTCTTGATAAGAAATCATTTTGAAGAGCCAAAAGAGCCCTCACCTGAACAACAGCCTACAAGGAGAAGCAGAAAATGGAGAGCTTCAAAAATTGAAATTGACAAAACAGTCCAGGAAAGTAGTAAGGAAATCATCTCAGAGAAGTTGACTCAAATCAAGAGACAACTTAAGAAAGAGAAGGTAATCAAGAAATCTGCCACAGAAAAAGGAGAGAGATCTTCCCAGCCAAGAAGAAGCCATAGACTAAAGGGGAAACTAATAAAAAATCAAATCAAACAAACAGGGGTGATAAATATAGAAGATGAGGAAACATCTATTGAAGAAGATGTTGAAGAGGATTTTAATGAAGGAACCCCTGAAATTGACCCTGCTCAACAAGAAGTTTATGACTATGTTGAAACTTTGGAAAGGAAAGCTTCAAAGAGTAGGGATAGAACCCCTAGTCCTCCACTGTCCGAAATAGATGTGTTAAGAAGGGATAGGTATGATCTGCAAATACTTAATAGACACATCAAAAATGAGAATGATATTCTGAAGGAAAAAGTCAAACTCAAAACCAATATGAACTCAACCTTATCTCTACATATGGACAAAGTGGAAAAGGCTAATGAAAAGTTGAAAAAGAGGAACAAGAAGCTAATCAGGGCACTTACCAACTTAAGGTTCAAACTTGTCATCAGAAAAACCAGAAGATCTTTAGCTTCCAGGCAAAGAAGAAGGAGAGGATTAGATGTTCTTGCAGAAGCCTCTGAGTTTATGGAATAAGTTGCATGAGGACATGCAAGAAGTCAGCAGTGGGGGTATGTTGAGCCTCAAGATTGTGCTTTCTTTCATCTTACTTTACCTCATTTTTCCTTTTTCCATTGTTATCCCAGACCCAATTGATCAATGAATTTAGTTAAAATTACTTTTAGAATGATTAACATGACTGACTTGCTAAGTTTTGTGATTATTGTCATTGTAATGCATTTTGACCGGAACTAGCTGCAGAATGCAGACATTCCATGGCTAACCGGCAATTCTGCAGCTGTCTTCACGTTTGGGCATGTTCCAGTTGGCCTCTCAAGAAAAACCACATATGGGTATATTCCACGTCATGTCTACATTGTTCGTTGCTCACCATGAAGGAAAAACCGAATTCTGGATATGGTTTTGATACGTGGGAACTCATTTAAGGAAGCAGATTTTTAATAGGACTATCTTAGTCCAGATGTCCTTTTCCTTTTTACGCTGCCACTTTAAGAGTCCTAGTATGATTTTGATAAGGAAAGACAATTATCCTTGAATTGTTACAAGTCTTTTTATGTAAATTTGTTATAAAAACACTTGGGAAACCGAGAGATAGGCTAGATTTTTCTCTAGATTTTGCTTAGATCTTGTGCTACATTTCTGAAGACGCAGATTGCTCTGTTCAAGTTATTTCTCCTTTAATGAAGAAGACAGTATTGTTTTGAAAGTGTTGATTTGATTTGGAGTTAGATTTCGTCTGGTGGTAGAGGGCCCCTGCCTCCTGCACGGTTTTACTTGCATAATTTAGATAAGTATCTTAGTTGCATTTACGTTTTTGAAGTTTGAGTTCATAGTTAATTTCATAGCCACTATAGTTATACTCATTATAAAAACTCTTCCAAAAGAATAAACTCTTCCAAAAGATTATGATAATGAATGGGAAATGGCTATAGTTTTGTAGGATTTAATTGTAGTTTCTTTTGTTTACTATCATAGTTACACTTGTTCTAAACACTCTTCCAAAAGAAGAAACTCTTCCAAAAAATCCTTATGATGTCTAAGGCATGACTGTGATGATGAATGTTTTAGTTGTTTGTTTTCACTAAGTAACATAGCTGACCTTGCTCTTAAAACGCTCTTCCAAAATATCATAATGATGGGTAGGAGACAGCTGTGATATCTTATTTTTTAAATTTCTTTCAGTCTTTATGTTGCATTTGCACTGAATTGTACAGTCAGGATTGTTCTAAGAAACTCTTCCAAAATACCAATCATGATGGACAAACAGGCTGTATAATCCCATAGATTAATGCATGATAACTTAGTTAGGATACTCCGGAATCTAATTGCATTTAACTCATGCTCTGTTATTTTTTTTTGAGTTTGATAATGAATTTTTAGTTCAGCACTGTTTTAGACTAGTGACATCTTAATTTCAGTTTTAGCTTAACTCATTGCATTTGCACTCCACATTTAGTTGTCATCCACTGCATATTAGATTACTTCAGTTGTTAGACTTAACAAAACAACCTTCATTATTTACAAACTTCTTCTTGTTCCAAATCTATAATTGATTCATAACATATGAACAGAAGACAGTATCATTTCAAGGCCTGAGGTACTTTTGCAACTTCTTTACTACTTCATAAACAGAGCCTTTCCTCAAAAGACTACTTTAAAAAAAAATCTATAACTCTTGGGCGAGGTTTAGTGATGATTAACTAAGTTGCAGAATAGAGTTAGGAACTAGTCTTAGAGTAAATATCTTATGATGGTATCAATGTTTTCCTCCAAATATGCTTCAAAAAATCTCTAATCATGGATAAAATGTTGCATCATTATAAGCTAGTTGTTTAATTGTTTAGTTAGGAGAATTTTCATACTTAGCTGACCACTTCTCAAGCTCTCTTTCAAAATACCTTTGATGAAAGAATTGGACAAGTTGAGTTTATATTTTGAGTCATTTGATTAAAAGTCATTATCAAGCTTTGTTTCTGCTTAGTCATAGTTTATATTTGATTATGTTTCAATATTTTCAATTTCATTTGTCATTTGTCATCAACCAATTAGGCTTCACTCTATTTTTAATCATTAGCTTCTTTCCACTAGCTTTCTAGTCATTTTCCTTGCGAACATAAAACTACCAAAAGACCAAAAACATCATAAATCATCACAAAAGACCAAAAACATCATAAAACACTAAACACAATGCACTAAGATACAAACACCTAGGTACATACGGTACACTTCACTTCAGCAGTTTACCAACCCTGGTTGACAATTAAATGAACTCAATTTAGGAGACTAGGTTGAGACCAAATAGTCTTCATCTTGATCATCATCGCCACATTTTTCTGTACTTGGGAGTGATTCATTGGTATGATCACCATCACTATTTTCCTCCAAGTTATCACTGTATTTGTCTTCATGACTGCCATGTTCATCTCCCTCCTCCTTGTCATCATCATCCTCCCGCTCTTCCTCATTAAACTCTGTGTCTTCTTCACTATTTTCTTCATCTCCACTGTCATTTTCTTGTTCTTCATTCCTACTATCATCATCTTCATTTTATGCGTCAGGAGAAGAGGAATGAGGTAGGTTTCCTTGTGGAGAAGGCATAGGTGGAGGTGATGGAGGAGTGGAGGTAAGTGAGTGTGAAGTGGAAGGAAAATTTTTCTGAATGAAGGCTTGGGGATTTGAAAATATATCATGTGAGATGAAAAATTACCAAGGGATTCCCTGTTGCTGTAGCTGGTGCAAAAAAATCATCTTGACCAAGGAGTGGTGAAAGAGGCTTTGCATTTGGTGGGCATAACTCCTTTTCTTGGCCACTAAAGCCATTTTATCAATGCTCCGATAGAGATAGTATGGCATGTTCAGAAATTTAACCCTTGTGAAGTGCATTAGCAGCCTTATGTGATATGAATAAATCGTGGAGTACCTCCCCTCACAAGTGAAGTACATGATAATCTACCTCATCAGTAGGGCATATCTCTCTAGCAGGTGGGAGAAGGGGAAAACAGTCTTGCAACCCTATTGATAACTAGGTTTGAGGAAGGGCTCATAGTAGCTTAAGGCCAACTTATTCTGTTTGAACCATCTCTCACCAATATTTGGTATTCCCATGGCTTTAGAAATGGATTTGGATGATAATTCAAATTTTACTCTTACTAGGTTGACCTGGTGGTTTTGTAGGCTAAGAATGAACAACCTAGTCAACTCTGAGTGGTTTTGGAACTTTTTAACCTTCTCACAGAACTGATAGCATCCAACATCTTGAAAACATGCAAGGATCATGGGAAAAGAGGTGATTTGAATGGTATCTAAAGGCTCAAACCGGTTAACCCTTCCTCCCTTGTGTTTTGGCTTGATAGGCCTTTGGCCTTCATCACTATTGGTACTGATCTCTTCTCCGAACATGGTGGCTAATTATATCCTTGAACAAAATGGTTTTTAGCTTGGTGAGAGCTTTAGGTATAGGGAGGAAAAATGAGTGATGGTGAGGGCAGATTTTAGAAAATGAGGGCAAAATGAAGTAAGTCTAGGAATGCTTTCAGAGTTTAGGAGGAGGCTTAGCTTGTATTGAGTGTATTTATGCTAATGACAAATCTACAAGTGATAATTCTTTCCCTAGAAGGTTAAATATTTGATTGCCATGAAGATTAGGGTTTGGCCAAATTTAGGTTTTTGATATCCTCTGATTATGAGTGAAAAAAGATCAATTTGGAGGGCAAAGAAAATGACTACCAACCTTGTCTAGCTCATGTAGGAGCCTAGGGAGAACTTGAGGAGGAGAAAAAGTGAGTTTGAGCAATTTTTGGGAAAATTTAGCCAAATCTCCTCTGTGTGTAGCGCCACTCGACAGGCCATTCCAGTCAGGCCTTCCTTGTGCACAATGCCGAGTTGGGCCGGGCCTTCCATGTGTGTAGTGCCTCCGCCGGTGCGTAGTGCCACCTCTTCGGTGCGTAGCACAATGCTTTTTTACATTGTATCTCCCTCCTCTGTGCGCAGCGCCGATGGCTCTATGCGTAGCGCCTGAAAACTTTAACAAGTTTTGCAGAAAACCCTAAAAAAATGTTTTCAACGACTCTCCTTCTCTTTCAAAGACAAAAATGAGTTGGGAAGAGGGAAAAAAATATTTATACTTCTTTTTGAAAACTAATTTCATGATCAAACCCACTTTCTAATGTTTGTTTTCCCTTCTCTCTTTTTCACTGTCTTTGTTTTCCTTTTGTTCTGTAGGTGGCAGAAATGCGAAAAAAAATGGTTTTTTGCCTTGTCTGGAGCATCTTGATGCTTCTCTTTGATTTACAAAACTTTCAACAAGATTATTCTTTGCCTTTTACCTAGATTTTGGAAACATGAACCAATTCTTGAAAAGTAGAAGGCAATTTTGACAAATTGTTAAGGAAAAAGTCATTCGGTGACATTAATGCTCCTTGAAGGTTTTTCCCCTTTATCTTTTTCATGAATTTCAACACTTGTAAACAATATACATGCGATCATTTTGGCAGCTTCACCTTTGATTCTTCAGTCTTGTATCTTTTTTGCCTTTGATTTCTTGGTGGATAAGACTGAAGAGAAGAATTTTGAACAATGTTGTATTCTAAATTCTCTAAAACCTTTCAAAACTCATTAATTATTTCTAAAAATCTTCAATGTGCACTGGTTGTAGTTGAAGGTGACCTTCTATCTTTGTAGTCCTTGTACTGATTCAATTTTTTGGCCAAATTAGTCACAGACCCTGATTCTCTTCAAACATAGGCCTTGCTTCCTTCTTCTTTGATGTGGATGCCTTCAATGGTAGTTTCACCCTATTACCTTGCCTCTTTTCTAGGTTGATGGCCATCTTGATCTTTTTGGAGAAATGTGAGCAAGGGAAACTATCCTTTGTAGAATTTGTGCACTAGGCCAAGGAGGCCTTTCTTTGCATGACCCTTTGATCAATTTTGGACAAAATCACTTGTCCCTTTTCTTCTTTGAATGCAGTCTCTTTACATAGGAAAAAACAAATATTTTAGGATACCAAATCCACCCTATGACTTGTGAAACCCTAGGTGACCTAGTGGAAGGTTTATTGAACTTGGATTTGGACTAAAAACTTAGATTTTGGGGTCATCAATGTGTAAAACAGAGTTTATGATAAAATGATGTATTGAAGATCCAAAATCCAATGTACTTGATCTATCTAAAAGGCCTACAAAGACAGTTTTGAGACCATCAATGATTGGGGTATTTTTGGGAGACACAACAGAGCTATTTGATTGGTGGTCTTAAGCAGTAGTGGGGGGTTTAGGCAAAACAAAAGAGAGGATTTGGGTCAAAGGTGAAAAAATATATACAAAATGAGTGGCATTATCCCCTAATGGGTTTTCTAGGATTAGTGAGAAAAGCTTGACACAATGGAATGATGAAATAGTGAAAAATTATCTTAAGGATGATGAAGACAGTGAGATTTCTAGAACTAACAATGTTCATGAACTTTGTTTCTTGAAATCTAGGGAAATCATTCAATCATCTATGAAGGAAAAAAATTACTAATGACTAACAGTGGCTCCACTTGGGGAGGGCAGCTACTTTCCAGGAGGGGTTCAGAACTTCAGATCTCTAGCTTAATGGAGACAAGTGCCTCATCCATTAGGCATATTTTAACGTCTTTTCTCTTGTTGATGCTTGCTTGAAGCTATGATCTCAATGATTTGAAAGATATGATTAGCTCAAATTCATATCTACCTACCCAAACTACGTGCCTAACATTTTTTCTTCTTTGGGTGCATTTGGACTAGCCAACCCTTGACATTTTTTCTTTTGAAAGAAAAACAAACTATCTACTTCTATCTTATTTCTTCCAAAGTCCAAATTATGCTAATGAAATTTTTATTCTCTACCTAGACTATTCAACTGTCAATTTTAAACTATTTGACAAGATTCATTCACTAAGCTATAAACATGCAATTGAAAACATGGTTTAAATCAGGATTAGACATTCTAACTTACCATGGGTTTGTGGCATAAGAACAAGCTGCACACAAAAGTTATTTTTATAAAAAATAAGACTACAAAAATCAAGGCTATGAGATATTGTTTTCTGTTCATCCCCATTTTTCTCCTTGGTTTTGTTTTAAGCATGTGGAACCAATATCTTTCTTCCCTAATCTATCTTTTTATAAGTCAAGTTTGCATAATTTGACTAACTATCTTTCACTAAATTATTAGCAATAAATTGAAAACATGTTAAGCCATGATTAGGCTTGATGACTGAACAAGACTTTTTGGAACAAGTAGTGGCATTTAGGCTTGCACACTTTCAGTAGTACTCTTTTTTTTTTGGGTATGGGGCTATACCTCTTTTTCAAATCTACCCTCTTTTTCATTTTTTCCTTGTTTTTTTATTTTTTCTCTCTTTTTGGTCAAAACAATATAAAACTAAAGGTAGAAAGATGCTCATAGTGCTGAGCTTATTTTCTTGCCTATATATCCTAATATATCCTATACATGATATACATTTAGTTGGTGAACTCTCTTTTCCAATAAAACCAATCAAGAAGATGATTATATGAGGGATCTAGGTTCAACTCTTTGAGGGTTTTGAAAAAGTCAAAAGGCCACTCCCACCTTACTTGTGTTTGAATAGTAGTGCCTAAAATTTTCTTTACACCTTGCATCAAACTGTTCTTGACACATTTTAATCCCTCTTTGCTTGTATTTAAGAAAATATCAAAGGGGTCTTAGAACAATACCTGGATGTGAGGATTTGGAAAATAATATTGATTCAGGACTACTTTTGTCTTCACTTTGCTAAGTTTGGGACTCTTTTGGGAAATAAAATCCACCTCTTCCTTATGATCACTTGCACTGTCAGATTCATCATGTATTGCAATGTTGTATTTTAACAAAACTGAGATGCTTTGATAGAGTGAGATGAAATTTGTGTGAAGGTCATCATGTTGACGAGAAGGAGCATTCTTAGGCAATATATCTTCTTGAAATGGTAGCACAAAAGCTATCCCATGATCATCAACTTCCAAGCCTTCATGTGATTCCAAATTTTCTAAACCTCCATGATCACTATCATAGTTGTTGTGCATTGGTTGATCACTTTTGTCAAGTTGATGAAACTGAGGTTCCTCCCACAAACCAAATGTTGATTTCTCTACAAAATTAGCTTTTATTTTGATATCATAATCATCGACATATTGATAAAACCATGGATAATCATTAATATAATTAATGTCACCAACTATACATATTGGAATATCAGATTGTTTCTCTTCGAGTTGAAATATAAATCCATTTTCCGATCTGTGATAGCTGGGATTAAGAGGAAAATAAATAGAACTGTTCTATTCATATGAAGTTTTAGAGGCTTATTGCATGCTTATAAGCTGATTTATCTCCCCTTCAGTTAAAAAAGGAGGCATTTTTATCTTTTTTTGGATAGAACTACAACAGTCCTCATTCTCTTGTGAAGGCTAATTATGAGGCTATATGTCTTCTTGAGACTCACCTGGAAAAGCTGATGAATCATCACTTGGGCTTTTAGAGAGGTCCTGTAGGTTCTCTTTCATTTCCTGATTTATTTCATCCTCAACCAACTCTTATTGATTTGTGTGGTAGTTAACTCGAGCATGAAATCCATGAATTTCCTCTGGTAGATCCTTAGGGTGCCAATTTATTTTTATAATCTAAAATGAATCAAAGCATAAAGGTAGAGATCCTAAAGGTGTTGACTCATTATCTATTTTAGATTGTGTGGTTTCAAGATGGCTTAAAGGAAAGACCTCTAGATCTACAAAAGGGTTTGTATCATCTATCTTGCCCTTTATTGATACTTCAGAGAAATTCTCTCTATTTCTATTTGCAATTTGTTTGTAATGCTCTCTTAATAGTGAAGCAGAAGATGTAGGAAGGTATCCAGCACTTACTTGACAACTTTCTACATCTTCTTCCTTGCAATCTAGCTTAGCATGCATATTTTGATTGTTGTTCTTGCCTTGTAGTGACTGAGCTTGTTATTCCCAATTAAATAGTCGTAGTTGTTTTGAATGACAAGCTCCAACCTCACCCTTGTATTCTTTCTCTTTCCTATCCATTATATGCATAATTTTGTTGGCTGAATTTGTCAACAGTTTTAGCTTTATTTTTGAAGAAATTAGTTTCTCTTGAGCTAATTTGTCCTTATTTATTTCTTTTAACTTTGCCTCTCTTCCCAGTATGTTGTATTCCACAATAATGGACATACTCTGCATTTCTTCCAGGTTTGAAGGATCTCTTTATCTTATCTGGAATGCCATTTCTGGGTCAAAAGCATAAGGGTATTGCAAGAGGGCCCACCCTTCGGGTGGATTTATCTTAGCAGGTATTGAATTGTATACTTTATTGAACCTGGATGAAAAGTGTTGTACTGTCTCCCCTGGTTTTCTTTTCAAATGATTGTATTCCCTTATGATGAGAAAAATATTTCCCATGACTTCCCACTTATCTAGGAAAACTCGAGTGAATTGATGAAAATTGATAATGCTTGCAGCTGGAAGGTCTTTAAACCAACTCTTAATTTTTCCATGTAATGATAAGGAAAACATTCTAATACGCAAAACATCTTTTCCTACTTCAAATAGGTCAAGTAAATCCTCAGGATTTTGAATATGTTGTTCAATAGTGATCTTTGTATTTTCTCCATTGAAATATGGTAGCTTATTTGCATGTTTTGCAGGGAGGGGATGGAGGATAAGAGGCAAAAATAGAGGCTTATATATTTTTGGGACCTTTATGGGTATAGATAGTGCAACAAGAGACTTATGAATGTTTGAGGTGTTGGGGTTCCCATGTTTTGGCCAGATTGGCAAGACCAAAAGATGAGACAACATCAAACCACTTTCAGACCTCAGGATCTAGCCCTCCTAGGTCCAGAGAGGGATCTCTCTAAGAAATGTCAAAGGTGTATGACTTTAAAGCTCAGTGTTTAAGATGTTAGGCTAGTTATAGGCATAGGTTTGTTTGTTTGATTTGCAGTTTGGTTGTTGGGAATCGGGAAGGAAGGGTTCAATATAGAACAAGGATGAATAAGAGAGATTTTAGGAAAAGGAGAGGAAAATCAGAGAACATCAAGGCCATTGGGCAATGGAGTCAGGAAAGGGTTTACTTGCTATCAACATGCAAACTTTCAGTTGGGCTAGTCATCTAAAGCATTGGTTCCTAAAATGATTTGGTGGAATGGAACAATAAGGAGAGCAAGGTGAAATGGTGGAAAGGGAGATGAACACCAATTTTCAATCTATAGATCAGGTCAGAGGTCATTTAACTCCATACCTGCTTGGACATACTCATTGGAAACTCTCAAAGGCGGTTAAAA
The DNA here is from genome assembly GCA_034641835.2 of Pinus albicaulis. Classification (NCBI taxonomy): domain Eukaryota; kingdom Viridiplantae; phylum Streptophyta; class Pinopsida; order Pinales; family Pinaceae; genus Pinus; species Pinus albicaulis. The sequence continues at coordinate 109,393 of JAXQQM020088327.1, read as the reverse complement.
GCAGCTTGAGGGAACTTAGATAGGTTTAAGAGACAGAAAGTATCCTAGAGAGAAAGAGACTGAGTTCTAAACTCCTAGCATTACCGATTCATTCAATTAAACACTAGCAAGAACATCTAAGAAACAGATTCAATAATTCATACATCAGCTAGTAGGCAATATCATCCACTACACTACTTAAACCATTTAAAATATATTCCCAGACAACACATTAAGCAGAAAACATTAAGGCAAGGAGAGCATAAACATGAGGTGCCTAACAAGGGAAAATATCATGCTAGATTTCTGATGCAAGCCAGAAGAAATGAAATGAAATGGAAATAAACACATAGACATGAAAACATCACCTCAGCTTTAGATTAGGATCCAAAGAAATGTGCTTGCTATATTAAGAACAAAACCAGTCAAGTACAACATAGCCAAAAGCTTGATATTCTATCTAAAAACCTTCCTCAGCCTATCTTACAGTCTTATACAGAGAAATTGTCTCAAAAGAACAGTTTGCATTCTACTGATATCCAATCAACAACCTTTACAATAGTTTATTTCTGAGTTTTATAGCAGAAGATGAGTCGAGGAGGTAGGTGAAGCACTAAATGGAACATTAAAACACAGAAAAGAAGGAGAGGGCCGAAGCCCATTCTGTTTTAACTCTCTACATTTATTCCTAGTACCTTTGGAACAAAGGAGTGATCTTCTTCAGCTTCCATTTACTCTGGTATGGTCCTGATGTAATCTAACTGCAGTAGTACTCCATAGTACTGTGGTGAATAAACAAACTGGTGCACAATTGACTGGATGGTCTGCCATACTGCATTAACAACTACTCTAGTAGCATAGGACTGTGGTCAAGGTGGAAATTTCTTCGCTGGAGCATGGCATGGAGTGAAAACGGTATGGGCACTTTGTCCTTCCATGGAGAAAAACATTCTGCTGATGTAAAACCCTGCTGACTTAGTTTTCTGTGCACTAGTTTTCCTCTGGCCACGAAATCTGAGCTTTAATGGCTCCGGAGAGGACTTACAGAGTTTAATCTCTTTTTCTTTAATACAAACACTGTTGTATGTCTTCTCAGCCCTTTTCTCCATGAGTTTGACTTTGAAAACGATCTTTTCCTATCTTTCTGTAGCTGTACTGAGACTTTGAATCATGGGGGACTCCCGCCGCTCATACTTCTACAAAAACGCGCAACTTGGTGATGAAATCCATGCAAAGGGAAGACTGGTTATGGTGGGCAGAGGAAATGATAGAGCGGCGGTGGTGAAACAGTGGTTTATGTGAAAAATTGGTGAAAATGCAATGATATGGTGTAAACAGTGAACAATAGGGTTTGACGGACAAATGCATCGTGGGCCTTTCGATCATGGTGTGGAGGCGTAGATCAACGACAGAGATCAATCCATGGAATGACATATGAGAAATGGGCGTAATGAATATAAAACATTAGATTTTAAAGCAAAATCTGAAACCTTAGACTTTGGTAGAAATGAAAGGAAATGCAGTGAAATGTAATGAAATGGACATATGAAGTAGGCCCCATACGGAATCGCAATCGCAATCGGAGCAGGATCGGGAGAGGGGAGCAAACCACAATTGTAATCAGGAGAAGGAGTAGGGTGGAGTGATACATAACAAAGCTTCCGATGTGATTGGGAAAATCCTTTGTAAAAAGGAAAATATAACAAATTTCCCTTTTACAAAGGGAAAACCTTATATTATATGAATCGGCGGAGGAATTAAGTGGTGGGGCCCGAAGGGTCAATCGCAATCGGAGATCAGGAGCGGGGACTAATCGTAATCACAAAAGGGAAAATGTGCGATGCGATGGTCGGAGGGCAAAAGCGATCGGAGGGAAAGGGAGAGAAGTTGCGATCGGGGAGGAATTGCGATTGCGATGATCGGAGGTCGGAGCGATGTGATCAATCGCATTGCAAACATTAGCGATGGACCGATCGGGGGATGCGACATAACTCTTGTGATTGCGATCAGGGCAGTATTGTGATCAGCGCTCCACCGTCTAATCAAAACAACAGATCGACGGTGGAGAACACGTCGCGGTCCTTATGGAATAAAACAATCGCATCGGAACTTTTCGGTGTTTACAAAGGATTTAAACGCTCCGCTCCGGTCTTTCGATGCAATTAGCGCTTAAGGCTTAAGTGCTCGGTCCTAGGCTAAGGGCATATGTGGGGAAGTGGTTGGGGCTTGCAGTAAATGGGCTAGGCCCTTACTAATGTTAAGAAGTGGGTTTTGGCCCATTTTAATGGATTTTAAGGGTTAGGAAGGGAAACGATAAGGGAAAAAAGGGAAAAATCATCCAAACAAAGGGCAAGGGGAGGATTCAAAGGGGATTTTGGCTATGATTTAGAGGTCAAAGGGGGACTTAGAGGGAAAAAGGGGAGTTATGACCAAGGGAGAAAAAGGGGGTAAAATGTGACATTTTGCAGGAGTACAGGGGCAAATAAGGGCCTTGTGGAGCAAAATTTTAGCAATCAGTGGGGCTCATAGACTCAAGAACAGCAGAGGGAAACAGTATAAGGAAGGGAACATACAAGGCTTCAAGGATGATGTGTTTTCAAGGGAAATGCATTCCTTGAAGGCTCATTTGAACAATCTAGCCCCTTGCTTGCTTGTCAAGGAATTTATAAGGGGCTAACAGTGGCCCCACATGGGGATGGCTTCTTCTTGAAGGAGTCAAGAATTCAGAAATTTATCTTTGGTGTAGGCCAGATGCCTGCTACTTAAGCCACCTTTCTTCTTTGATTTCAGCTGCCACAAATATGTTAGATCAACAAAACATCCCAACAATCTACCTACCCTTCCTACAATCCTAGCATTTTTTCTTCTAGGGCGCATTTGAACTAGCAGACCCTTTACATCATTTATCTTTATAACAGAAAATAAACCTATTCTAAATCTACCCTTATTGCTCCATGAGACCAGATTAGACTGTTGGTCTCATATGTTTCTCTACCTAATATAATATCTTCTAGGATTAAACTATCTAGCAGATTTCTTCTCTACATTCTACAACAGAAATTTAAAAAACTGTCAAACTAGGATTAGACAGTCTAGTTTGCTGTGGATCCAAGGCATAAAAACAGTTGCACATGGACAGAAAACTTTGTAGAAAACTGAACAAAAATTTGAAGGCTTAAAATCTGAAATATTGGAGTATCCTTCTTCTCTTTGTGACTCAAGTTTTGAGCATGTTAGAGTCCTTTCCTTCACTTCAGCTCTGATTTTAGGAATGTTGGAGCTGATTTTTCTTTCTTCCTTGTTGGTCCAGATTTTGAGCATGTTAGGACCAACTTCTTTGCCTTCTTTGGCTCAAGTTTTGAGCATATTAGAGCCAATCCCTTATACCTCATAGGTTCATGTTTTGAGCGTGTCTGAACCTCTTTTTCCTCTCCGTTTTTTTGGAAAATTTTCTCTTTTTTCTTGAAAATAAAAAACTGCAATGGTATGTATAATGGAAATGGAAACTGGAAATAGTAAATCAGCAGAAGTAGTGTTTGAGCATCCTTCCATTGAAAGGACCCCCAAACAGCTCTGTACCATCTAATTCTTGTAGGAAGAAAGAATTTGGACCCACGGTGGCCTGGATGATGTATGGGCCCTGCCACAAACTGTCAAACTTGTTGTGCTTTCCTTTATCTTCTCTCCTTGAGTCCCACTTCAAAACTTTATCCCCAATTTTGAAATCAACAGCTTTGGTTCTCTTGTCAAACAACCTCTTTATGTTTTCCTTAACTTTGACAGCTATGTTATAAACCTTTTCTCTTGTTTGTTGGATATGAATTGTTTGGTTTATTCTTCTCACCATACTGTCTTCTTCTGTTTGAATCTCCTGGACCAGCTTGATTAATGGTACCCCAAGGCTGGTAGGAAATACTGCTTCAGCACTATAGACAAGCTAAAATGGTGACATGCCAATGGATTTCTTTGTTGTAAGCCTATCAGCCCACAAGGCATGCACCAACTTGTTATGCCATGACTTTTTGTTCTCTTCTAACAGCTTTTTGATGATGGCCACAAGGCTCTTGTTTGATGATTCAGCTAGGCCATTACCTTGTGGGTAATAGGCAGTTGAATGAACAAGCACTATTTGATACCTATGACAAAAATCAACCATTTTGTTGGACCTAAATGCAGCAGCATTATCGGTGATTATTTTCCTTGGACAACCAAACCGAGAGAGGATATGACCTTCTAGGAACCTAATGATGACTGTATCGGTGGCATTCCTAGTGGGTATGGCCTCTATCCACTTAGTGAAGTAGTCTGTGGCTGTTAAGATCCATTTTTGTTGTGCAGAAGAAGCAGGGTGGATTTCTCCAATAAAATCTAGGCCCCATTGCATGAAATGACCTTCAACAGTGATGGGTTGTAAATGGAGGGGAAGGAGTTTTCTCTTGCCTTCAAAAATCTGGCATTTGTGGTAGGCAATTACCATCTTACGGATGTCATTGAAGAGTGTGGGCCAGTAATAGCCGGCCTTGAGAATTTTGTTTGCAGTGGCCTTCTATTTTAGGTGGCCTCCACACTCTCCTTCATGGAATTCTTGTTTAATATTTTTTGCCTCTGTTTCAGGCAAACATTTAAGCAATAGGCCATTTGAATTTTTCCAGTATAATTTTTCATTCAAAATGCAGTAGTTTTTGGCTTTAAGTTTTATGAATCTGGCCTTAGTCTTTGACAGTTCAGGTGGAGCATTAAGGTTGGTGAGCACATAAAGGATTTCAGAGTACCAAGGGGAATTATGAAATTTCTCTTCAACAGTGGGATTAGGCAATCCTTCCTGCTCATCTAAGGCGGCTACCGTGTTAATGTCGAGGGCTTGCAGATTTGTTTCAGCCATTAATTTGGCTAAAACTTGACCTTTGATTAGCTTTGTGGGTTTTATCTCAAGATCATATTCTATAATCACAACAATCAATTTTCCCCTCTTCCCATCTGGGTCTTGGGACAAAATATCTTTGACTATTATGTTAGGCACATGAGCTATGGTGTGGGAATGAAATATGTACACCCTAAAGTCCTTTAAAGCCTTAAAAATTGCATAAGCCTGTTTTTCCATTATGTTGTATTTCAAGGGAGTGTCCCTCAGTGCTTTGCTGAAAAAGGCTATTGGCTCTTCCATACCCTCTGGATTTTTCTGCAGTAAGATTGCAGCCACTGTATGCTCAAAAGAAAATGAAAAAATCAGAAAATATTTAGAGAAATCTGGGCTGATTAGGACAGGAGCTTGGGTGAGTGCGAGTTTTATCGATTCAAAATATTGTTTAGCTCTAACAGTCCATTTAACTCCTTCACCTTTCTTCAGCATGTTAGTCATATTCCTAAGGTGTTCAGCTAGGTTGGGAATAAATCTCCTAAGGAAGTTTATTTTCCCAATGAAGGACTATAATTCTTTGATGTTCCTCGGGTGTGTGATTTGTATTATCCCCTCAACTCTCTATGGGTCTATCCTAATCCCCTCTTCAGATATAATGTGGCCGAGAAGCTTTCCTTCTTGTGGCCCAAATACAGTCTTTTTGGGTTTTAATGACAGACCAAACCTTCTACATTTTTCAAACACTTTTCTCAGATGTTTAAGGTGTTCTTCTTCAGTTTTGGAAAATATTGCTATGTCATCCAAGTAAATCACAATAAAGTGTCCTATCTCATCTAAAAAAGCTATATCCATCGTTGTTTGGAAGGTTGCACCAGCGTTCATCAACCCAAAAGGCATCTTTACATACATAAAAGTGCCCCATGGAGTGGTAAAGGTTGTTTTGAGTTGATCTTCTGGGAGAAATAGGACTTGGTTCTAGCCTAAGAAACCATCTACCAGGGGGATTCTTTTGGAGCCTACTACTTTCTGAAGAATATGTTCCATTTTTGGCAGAGGGTAGTTATCTTTGAGTGAGGCTCTATTAAGATTCATGAAATCAATACATAGTCTGATCTCCCCAGTTTTCTTTCTCACAACCACTAAATTTGAAACCCAATCAGAGAACCTTACGGGAACAATTATGCCCACCTCATACATCTTTTTAATCTCTTTTTCTACTGCAGGCAACTGTTTTGGATTTATCCTATGAAGTTTCTGCCTAAAGGGTTTCTGATTCTCTTTTAAAGGTATTTTGTGCTGTATAATGTTGGTGTCATAAGCCTTTAGGTCTTCGTAACTCCAAGCAAAGACGTCAATAAATTCCTTAAAAAGGTCTATATATTTATTTTTCATTTATGTGGGTAAGGACTTTGCCAATTTAATCATTTTTGGCTTATCGGCTGTGCCTATATTGCATTCTTCTACGTCAGAGTCTGCATGCTCTATGGTGGGATTTTTAGCTACATCGTTGAAGTCAAACAGGTCTTCTAGCGGAGCCAGGCCGTGAGGTATGTTCTTATCCTTGGCCCGCAACACCTCGACTTCTTCGTTTTCTAAGTTTTCACCATTTCCATTTGTATTTCTAGTTTCTTCGTTCAAACTCATTCCTACCGATCAGGAAATCTTCAATTTGTTTATCCCCCTCGAAAACCTACCAATATTTTTCGTTGTCTGGCACTGCAGGTCTGAATTTGGTCTGTATGATGATCTGCTGGTCATTTGGAGTTTTAGGGTAGGAGCTAGCCAGGTAGGCCAGTTCGTTTGAGATAATGTTTTGACTTCTAGTGGCGAACACTAATTTGTATTCGATAAATGTTTTCAATATATCTTTGGCATCATTCCTATACGCCCTCAGCCTAGGGTGCTTGGCTGTGTATTCGTCGTTTACCTGTTTTATGACCAACTCTGAGTCTCCCCTCACAGCTATCCTACGGGCTCCTATTTGCTTCAACATATTTAGACCTAGGATTAGAGCCTCATATTCAGCAACATTATTTGTACATTTGAAATTCAGAATATAGGCGTGGCTCTCTGCATAATCGTTTTTCATATTATGTAACCATACCCCTGCCCCCGCAGTTTTTTTAGTACAGGACCCGTCAAGGCTCATCTCCCATAGGGGTTCTTTCCGGGTTTCGTTATTATCTCCTTCCCCATGGTTGGGTTTTCCATAGTGCTGCTTTATAGAGTCTATACTGGGCTGTGAGCTACTTGTTTCTTCGTGAAATGTATGGGGTTCAGAGAGCTGGCCAGGTAGTTGTTTACACTCTGTGTCTGTTTCACCTAGAGCTAGGTCTCCACCGCACAGTCTACAGGTTTCATTGTTGTTTTCCTCTTCATTTTCCTCTAAATCTAGAGCAGCCATTATGTTAAAATCAATAGCCTCTGCCTCTCCGTTTGTATCTCTATTTTGGGACTCTGACCCTTCTAAGGATTCATCATTACAAAAGATGAAGGAGTCAAGGTCTGTGTGTACAGAATAAACAGGTGAATTTTCTGGTTTTTCGGGGCTACTGAATAGGAGTTTCATTTGTGCCTCCCTATACATTTTTCTAGGCTGGCCAAAGATAGGAATTGTGGCATATGAGCCATCCATCTACATTGTACCCTGCAGCTTGGCTCCCTAAGATCTCGATAATAACATGTCATACTTGGGTGGTACATCTGCCACCACGACATCCATGACCATACATTTAGCTTGGATTTGAGTTAAGCTCACACATAAGTCTTTGATCAGGCCTAGGCATTTTACTTTGCTAGAGTCGAAAGAGTATAAATTTTTGCAGGGACGAGTTATATCTAGGCCTAAAATCTCCATGACTACCTTAGGCATCAGGTTGTGAGATGCTCCAGAATCATGCATTGCATTATGCAGGATCTTGTCATGAATGTTGAGACTGATATAGAAAGGTGGAACTACCCCTTCCTGAAACTTCCCCTCTATCTTAGGTCCAAACAGGAGGGCAGTCTGATGATCATTCAGATTTACAATGTCACCACTCTCACTTAGGTTCAAAGCTTTCAAAATCTAGCCTTTATATACATCCTAAGTGGCCAACTCAGAGAGTGGTACAGAGATCTTAATCTTTGCAATCTCACTTTCCAAGTTGAAAGTGGACTGATTCTTAGGAAAGTTCAACTCTGTTTTTCTAGCCACGGCCTTGGTGGCTGAATCAGTGGGCTGATTCTCACTATGTATAGGTTTTGGGATTGTTTTATCAGGAGCACTAACTGCAATGCTAGTGCTACTAATTGGCTGACTTTGCTTATCACTCTTTTGGTTGTCTTTTTATTTGTTTTTCCTAGAACTTTCAACTGCTGATTTGTTACCTTCAATAGTCACTTTGGAAGTTTTCTCAGGCCCCTTTTTGATGGTAACCTCAGAAGACATAGTTTTTGAATCTTCTTGACTCTTCTTGCTTCTGAGCTCATATTGTTCTCTGACCTGCATCATAGCATTTTCAAAACCTAACCGGTAATCCTCAGATTCAAATCATTCTTCATCCCAACATGAGGGAGAAGGTTGATCTTCTTATGTGGAACAATTAAGGATTGAGTTTTCTACTTCAAACATGTTTATTGTATTCCCTTCAGACTCTTCTATGATTCCTTCATATTCATCAAGAAAATTTTCTTGAAATGGGGGAATGACTTGCTGATCTGACTCTCTTTGTCTGTTGGGAGTGTTGTTGTTACTTCTAAAGTTTTGGTTCTGGTTTTGGTTTCGGTTTTGGTTATTGACAGTGACAACCATTTTTTCCATCATTTGGTATAGCTTGTCCACTTTTTTAGCTAGATGGTCATGATTTGGGTTAGATGTGGAAGCTATATTTTCGTCTTTATATGTTACCCTCTTCTCAGATCTCAGTCTTGCTCTTTTCTTAATCAGATTTGCCTCTATGTTCACTGATCCTTTCTAAATGTCCTCCAATGTGTTGTACTCTTTATCCCTAAGCTCATAGGCCATGTCAGCATCAAAGCCTTCAGGGTATTTTTCTAGAGCCATGCCTTGTGGAGGTTTGATATGTGGAGGGAGGGCATTGTAAATGCTGTTAAATCTTGTTGTGTAATCATGGACACTCTCTCCTACTTTTCTTTTAAGGCTCATGTATTCTGCTAAGAGTTGGAAAGGGTTACCCTTAGCTTCCCATTTGTTTATGAAAGTATGATATAAACCTGGAAGAACATTGATGCTACCTGGAGGTAGGCCCTTAAACCATTTCTTCACATCACCCCCTAAGCTCTGGGAAAAAATTCTCATTTTGACTGTATTATCATCTATTTCCATTTAGTCAAAAGAATCTTCCATCATATCTACATGTTGCTGGGCTGTGATGGACTCTTTTGCAGTGAATTGTGGGATCTTTGACTGATAATAATTTGGTAAGGGTACTAGAGGTTGGGGTAAAACCAAAGGTGCATACCAGGTTGCCATGGTGATATTCTGATGAGGTAAAGGGTTAACTTGGGCAGCTGGTATATGGATGACAGGGACACTAGGACTAGCAGAGGTTTTTTGAGTAGATTTAGGGTGGGAGAGCCCCAAGTTTTGGATGAAGTGAATATCAAGAGGTGTAGATGGAGGGGTTCCTATGTCCCTAATGTGTTGACCACTATAAGATGGTGAACCGGGAAGCTCAAGGCCTAGCTGATCTAGATCAATGAATGACCTAGTTCTTGGTAATCTATTAGGTGGGTCTAGGTCAAGGTGGTAATGTGATAAAGTTGTAAGATCTTCTGGTGTAGAGTTATCTCTATGGATATGAGTGGAAATAACTAATCTTCTAGGTGCAGGTGATCTCTTGAGGATGCTCTCAGGGTTATCAACTATTTCAAGTGGGTTTGGGTCGAGATAATCTCTCGTGTAAATGGATCTTGAAGCCAGAATTCTATTTCCAACCAAGTAGCTTAACCCTACTTGTTACTACTATTGTGGTCAATGTTGTTATGGAGGCTGGTCTCCCAATGGAGTCTTATGTGAACCAAGATAGTCAGCAGGCCTACTGATCACCAGTGGAGTCTTTAAATCATTTAGGAACTATGGAGTCGCCAGGTGGAAGGTTTAGGATGTTTTTGGAGGGTACACTGTCCACCAGAGTGCTTGTGAAATATCCCTTTTCAAAGATATCTTCAAAACACAACAAACTCTAACTAGAGATTGACTGGGGGGGCTTTTACCAAATGTGTCACCTCTGAAAGAGTGTGATATCTGGAGGCTACCTGGTCCTTTCCAGACTCTGTCCAAGAGTATGGGAAAACACAAAAAATGGTATAGAGGTTGATGTGTGGATAGGAATGTTTAACTGCCAACCTAACCCGAGAGTGTAGGTTTCTAAAATTCTTAGAATGTAGTAGGATGGAGAGTATTTTAGAAAGTTCCCCAGCAGAGTTGCCATTATGTTGGGGTTCCCATGTTTTCACCAGATTGGCAAGACCAAAATATGAGACAACATCAAACCACTTTCAGACCTTAGGATCTAGCCCTCCTGGGTCCAGAGAGGGATCTCTCTAAGAAATGTCAAAGGTGTATGACTTTAAAGCTCAGTGTTTAAGATGTTAGGATAGTTATAGGCACAGGTGTTTTTGTTTGATTTGAAGTTTGGTTGTTGGGAATCAAGAAGGAAGGGTTCGATATAGAACACAGACGAACAAGAGATATTTTAGGCAAAGGAGAGGAAAATCAGAGAACATCAAGGCGATTGGGAAATGGAGTCAGGAAAGGGTTTACTTGCTATCAACATGCAAACTTTCAGTTGGGCTAGTCATCTAAAGCATTGGATCCTAAAATGATTTGGTGGAATGGAACAATAAGGAGAGCAAGGTGAAAAGGTGGAAAGGGAGATAAACACCAATTTTCCATCTATAAATCAAGTCAAAGGTCATTTAACTCCAGACCTGCTTGGACATACTCATAGGAAACTCTCAAAGGTGGTTAAAAGCAGCTTGAGGGAACTTAGATAGGTTTAAGAGACTGAAAGGATCCTAGAGAGAAAGAGACTGAGTTATAAACTCCTAGCATTACCGATTCATTTAATTAAACACTAGCAAGAACATCTACGAAACATATTCAATAATTCATACATCAGCTAGTAGGCAATATCATCCACTACACTGGTTAAACCATTTGAAATCTATTCCCAGACAACACATTAAGCAGAAAAAATTAAGGCAAGGAGAGCAGAAACATGAGGTGCCTAACAAGGGCAAATCTCATGCCAAATTTCTGATGCAAGCCAGAAGAAATGAAATGAAATGGAAATAAACACATAGATAGGAAAACATCACCTCAGCTTTAGATCAGTATCCAAAGAAATGTGCTTGCTATATTAAGAACAAAACCAGTCAAGTACAACATAGCCAAAATATTGATATTTTGTCTGAAAACCTTCCTTAGCCTATCTTACAGTCTTATACAGAGAACTTGTCTCAAAAGAACAGCTTGCATTCTACTGATATCAAATCAACAACCTTTACAATAGTTTCTTTCTGAGTTTTATAGCAGAAGATGAGCCGAGGAAGTAGGTGAAGCACTAAATGGAACATTAAAACATAGAAAATAAGGAGAGGACTGAAGCCCATTCTGTTTTAACTCTATGCATTTATCCCTGGTACCTTTGGAATGAAGGAGTGATATTCTCGAGCTTCCATTTACTCTGGTATGGTCCTGATGTAATCTGACTGCAGTAGTACTCCGTAGTAATGTGGTGAATAAACAAAATGGAGCACAATTTACTGGATGGTATGCCATACCGCATTAACAACTGCTCTGGTAGCATAGGACTGTGGTTAGGGCAGAAATTTATTCACTGGAGCATGGCATGGAGTGAAAACAGTATGGGCACTCTGTCCTTCCATGGAGAAAAACATTCTGCTGATGTAAAACCCTGCTAACTTAGTTTTTTGTGCACTCGTTATGGTGGGCAGAGGAAATGATAGAGCGGCGGTGGTGAAATAGTGGTTTATGTGAAAAAATGGTGAAAATGCAATGATATGGTGTAAACGGTGAACAATAGGGTTTGACGGAGAAATGCATCATGGACCATTCGATCATGGTGTGGAGGCGTAGATCAACGGCGGAGATCAATCCGTGGAATGACATATGAGAAATGGGCGTAATGAATATAAAACATTAGATTTAATGCAAAATGCGAAACCTTAGACTTTGGTAGAAATGCAAGGAAATGCAGTGAAATGTAATGAAATGGACATATGAAGTAGGGCCCATGTGGAATCGCAATCGCAATAGGAGTGGGATCGGGAGAGGGGAGCAAACTGCAATCGCAATCGGGAGAAGGAGTAGGGCGGAGTGATACATAACAAAGCTTCTGATGCGATTGGGAAAATCCTTTGTAAAAAGGAAATATAAGAAATTTCCCTTTTACAAAGGGAAAACCTTATATTATATGAACCGGCAGAGGAATTAAGTGGTGGGTCCTGAAGGGTCAATCGCAATCGGAGATTAGGAGCGGGGACTAATCGCAATCACAAAAGGGAAAATGTGTGATGCGATGGTCAGAGGGGAAAAGCGATTGGAGGGAAAGGGAGAGAAGTTGCGATCGGGGAGGAAATGCAATTGCGATGATTGGAGGTTGGAGCGATGCGATCAATTGCATCGCAAACATTAGCGATGGACCGATCGGGGGACGCAACATAAATCTTGCAATTGCGATCAGGGTGGTATTGCAATCAGTGCTCCACTATCCGATCGGAACGACATATCGACGGTGGAGAACACGTCGTAGTCCTTATGGAATAAAACAATTGCATCAGAACTTTTCAATGTTTACAAAGGATTTAAACGCTCCGCTCCGGTCTTCCGATGCGATTAGCGCTTAAGGCTTAAGTGCTCAGTCCTAGGCTAAGGGCATATGTGGGGAAGTGGTTGGGGCTTGCGGTAAAGGGGCTAGGCCCTTACTAATGTTAAGAAGTGGGTTTTGGCCCATTTTAATGGATTTTAAGGGTTAGGAAGGGAAACGATAAGGGAAAAAAGGGAAAAATCAGCCAAACAAAGGGCAAGGGGAGGATTCAAAGGGGATTTTGGGTATGATTTAGAGGTAAAAGGGGGACTTAGAGGAAAAAAGGGGAGTTCTAACCAAGGGAGAAAAACGGGTTAAATTGGGACATTTTGTAGGAGTACAGGGGCAAATAAGGGGCCTTGTGGAGCAAAATTTTAGCAGTCAGTGGGGCTCATAGACTCAAGAACAGCAGAGGGAAACAATATAAGGCAAGGAACATACAAGGCTTTAAGGATGATGTGTTTTCAAGGGAAATGCATTCCTTGAAGACTCATTTGAATAATCTAGCTCCTTGCTTGCTTGTTAAGGAATTTATAAGGGGCTAACATGAGGTTTCAGCAGGAGTAAGAGAAACAGCGTGAGGCTCATGTTTCACTAGCTCTTTCATAGGTGAATCTGGGATTGGAACATGTGTATAAGTCTGCTCATGGTCTACAATTTGAGACTCAACTTCTTTAGGCTTGAGATCTTTCCAATAATCAATGTGGATCTCATCAGTGTGTTCTTGATCTGGTTTAAATTAGGAAATTATTATAAAAACAATAATTTATTCAATCCAACCTAGGCCTGAGTGTTCTTTCCTTCTAGGATGACTGGTCATGTTTCAGGTTCTTCCTCCAGTGGAGTCTTTAGGTCTTTCTATAGTTGTGGAGTCACTAGGTGGATTATTTCATCTTTGCTTTCCACCATCAACAATATTAGGTTTGATTTATTCATTCCTAGGTAAGTTTGTGAGGACTAGTGGGGTCAATAGGGCTACTGAATACCAGTGGAGTCACCAGGTGGAGGATGCTTACTGTTTTGAATATGTACTTGTTGTCCACCATTAGCAACTGAATGCTAATCTAAGTATGTTTGTAGGTTTTTTGAGATCTAAGGAATACTTGGTTTTTCACTAACTCAGAAGGTCCCACTGTGATCGCCAGAATGTTAGTGATCCCGTGATTTGGAAGATTGGTATACCAAATGACAGGGTAAAATGAATCTATTCTTCGGAGTCCTAGGACCTAGCCTTCCTAGAATCAAAAAGTGATCTCTCTATTGGATGCAAAGGATGTGTTCTTTCTGCTTTAGGGTTTTGATGTTAGGCTAGTTGTTAAGTGTAGGGTTTTTTTATTGTTTTGGTTGGGTAAGATGATCAAGTGGAATAGGTGGAGTGAGAGGTCTTTGAATATTTTGGCTATGGAGTCAATGAAATTCATGAATGTCTGAATGATGAATTAGAGTGTGTTGTAGGGCCAATCTAGCAGGGTTAATGGATCCTTAAGGTAATGTGTGAGGTGTAGTGAACGTTAAGTTTGGGAAAAAATAGGAGGTCTTAAATACATATAGTTAAAAGCTACAACTCATGAGGCAGGGAAAACCATTAAGCTCAATGAACAATACTTAAACTGATATATATCCAAGATAAACATTCCACTGAAACATAGAAAGCATAAGAGCTTCTAACGTTAGTAAATTCAAATTCAGAATTTGGGAAAACGTATAAGATAACATAAATAACTAATTATACGAAGAGGGAAATCCTAAACATCATAAATCAAGTTATAAATAACTCTAAAACAAGTTCGTAGACATGGAAAAAGGGAAAGATCGAATGAGACCTCTTTGAATTAACCTAGCAAACAATATTCCGAAGATAGGTTTCAAGACAAAGTTTGGAAATCTTCAAGTAAGCAGGGAATATCGTGAATCATACTTGTAAACTAGCATACTAATCTATATATGAAACAAAACAAGTTTAGGTGGACCTAAGGAGCAATCAAGAATTCCTTAAGATGACCAAATGGAGGAAAACATCAAAGCTATAACAAACAGGAGGACTAAGGTTCCTCAAAGAGCATGTCTCAACCTATACTTTTCTGATTTATAACAATCAAGAGGATGAAACATAACAAGAACAAGAAAACATAAACAAGTTAAGAAGCATCACCATTCACCAAGCTAAGGAATCATGCAAACAATATTCTCCATCATCAAGCCAAACAAGCCATTCATCAACTTCACAAAACCAATATCTTCTCCAAGCTCATAGAAACCATGTATTGCTCTCCAATTTCATCAAAAGCCAACCAAAATACATAAGGGCCTCATGCTCTATTTATGGTGAAAAGGAGGACTCAAACCCTAAATATGGTAGGAAAATGTCAAATTCAACCATAAATGTCATTTATGGTTAAGAGACCATGCAAGGCCCAAGGCACATAATATCCCAAGAAATAAATTCCAAAATAACTATTTGCACCTAATTCTAGAGTGTTTTGCCTCAAAAAACTCAAAAATATCAATTTTCAATAAATGAGTGTGTTTTGTTGACTTTTGGTCCAAAACACACTTAGACAGTCTATGTGCGCATTGCCACTTCAACATAAAATAGGGTCTTTTGCTCTTGGAAAGCCTGATGAGTCTAATTTATAGAAATTCTTGAGTGTTCCTGAATGAGTGCCATTTTCTTGCCCAAAAACCCATTCTCCCAACACTGCTCTGTGCGCATCACCTTGCCTGAAAATGAGGCAAAATGGTCAAAAGTTTGATGTTTTGTGACCTTTTGGGGGGTCAAAACTGCTCCAAATGATTTGAAATTTTGTGAGAAGAATGCTGATGGTGAGTGGAATCCAAAAATGTAAAGTTTTCAAGCTGAGGATGCACCAAATTTGTGTGTAGCGCCAAGGGTGCTACGCATAGAGACCTCAAAATTTCAAAAAAACTAAATTTTGTTCAATTTGACCCAAAATTTGTGGAGAGGTCCCTTAAGGGGTCTTGGACACTTTTTGAGAAGCCTCAGCCAAAAATCCAAGGATATCATGCTTTTTTTCCTCCTTTAGGTTTTTTATCTCCATGAGGGCCTCCTTCAGTTTGGCACAAGCAAGCTTGTTTTTCTTTGCATAGTGCTTGGTCATTTTATTCTGGAGAGAAAGGCCCCTTTTCACCTTATTGAAGTGTTTGTGCTCATTCTTGTAATACTGAATGACCTCTTTGTGTCATCTCAAAATCTCTTTCCCACTCCTTAAGTTGTGCATATTTGGTTAAAAGTAGCAATATGGTGGTCATATCCTTATCCTCATTGTCACTGTCTAGATAAATGAATTGAGGCTCTTGAGTAGTCTTCTTGATTCTATTACTTCTCCTTAACTTTACTTGCTACTCACCCCTTTCCATTTTTTCATTTCCCTTGTCCAATGGTTTGATAGCTGGAGAAGATATGGCCCCTTGCCTTTTTGAGGCAGCAAAGACATCCCTCTTCCTCCTGTGGTATGAAAAATCAAAAGGTATAATGATTTATGCTCTAGGGTCCCTGTCATGAATGCTATAATCTATTGGAAAGCCTTCTTTCTCACCTTTTGGAGTTCTGTGTGTAGTCCCTTCTTCCATCTCACCCTCATTACTAGATTTCCCATCACTGTGTACATCATCATCTTGTTCATTAAGAAATCTGTGAGCCTCACTTCTGCCTTTTAACACCCTCATCATTATCACGCCCTTTGCTGTCTTCAGTGCTATTACCTTGGTCTTGGATTAGATCATCCACCTCTGCATCAGCTTCACTTTGGCCTTTTTCATCATTAGAAGGTTGATCTGTGTCATGACTGCCATGACTACTGTCATGAAAGTCATGAATTTCCTCTTTGCTATTTTTCTCATCACTGACTATCCTATCAATGTCATTTCCTTGGTCACTTCCTGCCTCTTCAAACTCTGTTTCAGCTTCATCATTTCCTTGTTCTTGATCTTCTATTTCCTCATCATCTTCCTCTGTTTCTTCATGTTCATCATTTTCATCCATATTGTCACTGATTGCACCATGATTAGGCTCACTGTCATGCTCATGCACATGTTTCTCTTGGCTGTCATGTTCACTTTCTTGTGGACTGTCACCTTCATAATTGTCTTCATTATCTTCTTGGTCTTCATATTGCTCATCAACACCACCTTTTTCTGTATTTTGGAGTGATTCATTGGTATCATCACCATCACTATTTTCCTCCAAGTGCTCACTGTCTTTGTCTTCACGACTTCCATGTTCATCTCCATCCTCCTTGTCATCATCATCCTCATGCTCTTCCTTATTAAAATCTGTGTTTGCCTCACTGTTTTCTTCATCTCCACTATCATCTGCTTGTTCTTCATTGCTACTGTCATCATCTTCATTTGATGGATCAGGAGAAGAGTAATGAGGTAGGTTTCCTTGTGGAGAATGAATAGGTGGAGGTGATGGAGGTGTGGAGGTAAGTCAGTGTGAAATGGAAGGAAAATTTTGCTGAATGAAGGCTTAGAGATTTGAAAATATATCATGTGAGATAAAAATTTCCCAAGGGATTCCCTGTTGTTCTAGCTGGTGCAAAACAATCATCTTAACCAAGGAGTGGTGAAAAAGGCTTTGCATTTGGTGGGCATAACTCCTTTTCTTTACCACTGAAGCCATTTTGTCAATGCTCCGGTAGAGATAGTATGGTAGGTTTAGAAATTTAACCTTGGTGAGGTGCATTAGCAGCCTTATGTGATATGAATAAATCTTGGAGCACCTCCCCTCACAAGTGAAGTACTTGATAATTTGCCTCATCAATAGGGCATATCTCTCTAGCAGGTGGGAGAAGGGAAAAACAATCTTGCAGCCATGTTGATAACTAGGTTTGAGGAAGGGCTCATAGTAGCTTAAGGCCAACTTCTTCTGTTTGAACCATATCTCACCAATATCTGTATTCCTCTGGCTTTAGAAATGGATTCTGATGATAGTTCAAATTTTACTCCTGCTAGGTTGACCTTGTGGTTTTGTAGGTTGAGAATGAACAACTTAGTCAACTCTGAGTGGTTTTGGACCTATTTAACCTTCTCATAGAATTGATAGCATCCAAGATCTTGAAAAAAATCAAGGATCATGGGATAAGTGGTGATTTGAATGGTATCTAAAGGCTCAAACCTATTAACCCTTCCTCCCTTGTGTTTTGGCTTGATAGGCCTTTGGCCTTTATCACTACTGGTACTGATCTCTTCTCCGGACATGGTGGCTGATTATATCCTTGAACAAAATGGTTTTTAGCTTGGTGAGAGATTTAGGTATAGGGAGGACAAATGAGTGATGGTGAGGGCAGATTTTAGCAAATGAGGGCAAAATGAAGTAAGCCTAGGAATTCTTTCAGAGTTTAGGAGGAGGCTTAGCTTGTATTGTGTAATATCCCAAAAGGGAGAATGCAATAATAATTCACACAATATAAGAAATTACAATAAGATAAAAAATAAATCTAAGTACAAATCAGAATATGCATAAAGAGCTGAGCCATTTTATTATATTGGAGATGATTCAGTTACAAAAGTATAGAATATAGGTAGATCTAGCCAAAAATATGAGCTAGGATCACCCTAAAAATATGTATGAAATAGGTACAGCGTAACTGGAGAGGCTCTACAACAAATATGCACTTTCCCTTCAGGAAACTATGAACATATAGTTGCAGGCTGAAAAGGGAAATCCACATCTACTCAAAACTGGAGCTCAGATGATGCAAAGATTCAAGATCTAGCTAATGTGATGGATTCCCAAGATAACCCAGAAAGGATTTTCTAGATTTGCAACTTTGGAAAATCACCTCCCTAGGATTTGATCCTTGATCTGCTAGGAAATAAAGATCTGAAGCTAGACCTGAAGAATAGATGGCTTAAATGTGTGCTCAGATTATATCTATGCTTAAAGGGCTGATCCCTTCATCATATCTATGAGCTGAAAGCTCTAGATCTACCTTCTTAATCCTCCAATGATGAATTCAGCTGCTGCAACAAAATTGCCAACAGAAACTGTGCTATGAGGGAAAAAGAGGCCTTTTTCCTGCTGAAATATGTTGCAATAAACTCTAGGCTGATGGTAATACTGATGGATATGTGAAGGAATGATCCTCCACTGGATTGCTAGCTGAAGTACTAGCAACTTCCTTCCTCCTTTCAGATCTGCAATATGGATAACGTTATTCCTGAGGAGAATATTGTTGCTAGGAGGTCAATAACTTTTGGCCTAATTCCAGATCTACAATGTGGCTTTGGGAGTGTTGATCTATAAGCCCAAGTGATGGAAATAATCCCTCACATTTTTCTCCAGTTGAAGTACTGAAGACAACTTCCACCTTCCAAACTGATCTTCATAAATCTGCGGATTTCTGAATATGAATGTTCTATAGAAAGTAGAAAAAGGAAATGGCACTTAAATCCCAATGTATAATGAAGTAAAATCCTCTTCCTTAGATATCACTCAAAGAAAGAGGTAGGATTCCCGCCTGGGAACACCCTGTGCTAAACAACACCTGCAATCTCTGCTAAACAGCCCAAGAATGCAGTGGAATGTCACTTGAAAATTCCAGATCTAAAAGATCATACATCAAATAATCCAAGATTCCTTTCACATTTTCCTTCATCTCCTTTATAAAGTTTGAGGCATCCCAAGCCTTGGCCCTAATCTCAACTGCGTAGTCTCATGTGGACAAGATCCTCCAAGTGGGACTGCATTGTTTGAACAAATCAACCAAACAGTCTAGGTGCAATGTACACCTCCTCCATCATGTGTGCTTCATTTGTACATGTTCCTCCATCACTTGATCATTAATTCTAAATGATCCCTTATTTGACATCTTCAAGATATTATTTGATTGAATCAACCCTCCATGATCTTTCTCGTTAAATGAGACATGATCTCCAATCTCATTCACATTAGTAGTTTCTCAACTAGCTCTTTTTGTAGATATAGGCTAAATTAATCCACATTCACACATACAAAGTGGATATTTATTCTTATTGAGGATTGTGGATCCCTCCACCCTTTTATTTACTTAATTCACTAAGAAAATCAAGGACTCTAATATTCCAAATATGATGTGAAACTTTGGGAAAATTACAGTCCCAACTGGAAAAGTGTTGCTTGTCCTCAAGCAACTCCAAAAGTAGATGTAAGGCCATATATTCCCCTCCAAATGGCATCCACATAAGGAAGGCTTCCTCCATTTTCTGCCATAGGTTATGCATGTTTGGTTCCAAAGTTGTCTTCTAAAAACATAAAGAATGACCTCCAACTATTTAGTTAGATGTCCTCCTTCCATCATGAAGTACCAACTGACAACCATATGATGTCCAACATCATCATAAATATATGAGGTGCATACAATAAGGTGGTTCTCTTCACAAAGGAAAATCTCCCTCTCATAATACATATCTTCATCCCATGTTTCATGAATTAAATTTAGCATCGAGATGCTCTCATACTTAGCCCTGTTGGCCTTGTTGGATCCAAACTTCATCATTCCAAAGTTATGCAAAAGAAGAAGGGAAGAAGTAACATGGGTAGACAAAGATGTCAAAACATATTCTCCTAATAACAACCACCATAGTAAGGCCCTTTTCTACCATCCTCTATCTCCTCCATGTAAGATGGACAAGCCAAACTCCCCCAAAAGCAACCCAAGAAACAAGAGATCTTGCTGCTTTCTCTCCTTCTCATGTGCATCATGAAGCATAAGCATACTAATGGACATATGAGATGTCACATCAGCCCAATACAAAGAAACATCATTAATGCATATCACGAGATCATTATGCCAAATTTTACACAACACAAAACACATAGACATAGGAGATGTCATGTGGTGGCCAACTTCTCTCAAGTGAAACAAAAATGAACATGCTTTCCTTTGTTGCAATTTATCACTGAAAAACAAGGAATGATTTAGAAAATGATGAGCTATTGGGTGGTATCCAAACTCACCCAAGAGCAGCCAGTGCAGCCATGCCTCCTTCTTCATTTCATATGTGTTTTTCAAGGCATGGAACAGAAAAATAGGTGCCTTTGGAGAGTGACAGAAATATCCCAATGGAAACCAACATAACCAAGCATGTTGGCCCATACAAATCTGCAAGTGTTTTTGCAACCCATTTCTTATCATCCTTACCCATTCACTCCCATGTGGATGATGAATGAGGCACTGCATAATCATGGCACCCTCCCTTTGTAGAATGCCATCCTCCCCAAACTGTTGAAGAACTTTGCTTCTCATGAAATTTTGAAATGAATCTCTAATGAGATCTCTTAATGAGATTCTCTCTCCATCAAAGGCCCTCCAAAACCAAAGAATTTTTGGATTTACTGCAAGTAGAAGTTTCTCTTTGAGTAGTGAGAGGCTCATTGAGAAAGGGTCATCTAGAAGGGAGAAAATATTTCTCATTTCAGGATATCTACCATTTGTCATATTTGCTTCCATTGCTTCATGAGTGAAGCTGCCTCCAGTGTTGAGAATGCAGCAAGATGATGGAGCTTGGTGAAATGAGGTCGCCTTCACCAAGTGGGCCTGCAGGCGAATTCTGGCGCAAAGTCTATTTTTAGACTATGTCTATTTTTAGACATATGGAGCATGGTTCGGGGATTCCAGTTTGAGATTGTTGGAGAATTTTTCATGTTGGTAAAAATAGATGAGACTATATTTTTTAGGTCGAAGAGGTCGAAAGCTATTTTTAGACTGCCTCTCCTAAAAATAGGGAAGTCAAATATTATTTACCCTTAATAATATTTGGACTCTAAACAGCAGTTTACTCTCTTGGGGGACTTCAGTTTGAGCTACGGATATGGCACATGCAACTGCCAGAAGGAAATACGCTTTTCTTATGGGGTATTGAGCTCATGCATGGTTGACTTCAGTTAGGACTTCAGTGGCAGAAGTTTGGTGGAGTTAATGAGACAGATAGTGGAGTTGTGTTCTGTTTATTTTAGTTGAACTGATTGAGATTAGTTTAACTAGCTAATAAATTAGTTATGAGTGGAGTGAATTAAATATTATTTAATTCATTAATTAGTAACTCATTATTCAACTCAAGAACACATCAGTTCACTACAGTACATGATCAGTTCAGTGGAGACCAGTGAAAGAGGTAGATGAAAGGGTGGAGTTAGCTATCAGTTGTGACTATACTGTTGCTATTTGCAACACACAGATAGGTGGAGTAAGCCCATGAGGATTGCACAGTTCAGGCTGGTGGTTTATCTATATAAAGAGGCCATCCCATAGCATTGAAACACGCAATAGAGGCAGGGCAATTGGCGGTGAGTTTTGAACCAGTAACCTGTTCAAAACTGAGCTAGATTGTGTGTAACTTCATGAGAAAGTACTGAGTACTTGTGAGGAGTATTGTACTGAGTTTGTTACATGATTTCTCCATTATAATATACAAAATAGCTGCGGGGTTTTCAGCTATAAGCTTTCCCCATACATACTGTGTTAATGTGTATGATGATTTGATGTGTTATCGCTTGATTTTATTTCCGCATGTGTGATGATCTGAGTGGAAGAGATTATGTGTTGCATATAAATTCGAATTGTATGTGATCAGGATAGTATTGGTGGATAATTAATTATTATTCAGCAAATTTGTACATGGTATCGGATCTATTGAAGAAGATATTTATCATCACAGTGATTACAAACTTATTTCGGTAGACAGAGTCTGCATGCGGGCCAGGTAGCCTCCAGATTCATCTTTCTTCGGAAAGTGAAAGGTCTGGTAAATGCCCCTTGTAGTCAATCTCTATGCTAGAAATAATTTTTTCTCACAGATCTAGAGCAGCTGAGCTTTGAGGTGGAATTCGAAATTTTGCAGCAGTTTTGTTTTCTTGGTGCCAGTGTTGAAAATGTCTTTCAACGGTTTGCGACTCGAATATACTCTTGAAGGCAGTTCGAATTATGTTGCATGGAAGGATCACATGGAGGCAGTATTAGAAGATAATGGTCTGAAGGAGTTCGTAGATACGGATGTCCAAAAGCCCACTGATGTAGCTGAAGTCGATGCATGGAAAAAGAAGATGGCGAAGTGTCGAAGGATCCTGTTGGAGGGTGTCAAGGATCATATTGTATCCAGCACATGGTGTGGACCATCCATCACGTAGTCACTGTTGCATTCAAGTTCCACCAAGGTTCATTTCTCCTTGTTGAGTCTATTAAAAGTAATTCTGGAGTTCGAGTTTAGTCTTGGTAGATAACATTTGCTAGGTAAGTCTTCATGTCTTCATTTCAGGAATGTCGTCATAAATAAGGCGAGATTGATTCTTCTTCAAAACCCTGTTTTGAAGAAGAAATCATTAATATGTAATTTGTCATGATGTTCCAAAGCTCTACAGTTCTTCAAATGACAGTGTTTTTGATGTGGATGGTGAGACAATCTCTGCAAAAGTTAGAAATGGATTTACATTCTCCGCAGCTGATGAACAAGGACTAGACCATGCATGATTATAGAAAGAAGCCAAATTGTTGGCTAGCAAGAGCAAGAGCCCAACAAGCCCGTATTTCTAGCTTCACTCAACAATCTGCTTCAAATCCATTTATGTTTTGATAATATAACAGTTTTTGATAATATAACAGTTTGAAGTAAACAAGCATGCTGGTGCAGGTTCAGCAGCTGAACAAAATCAGTTCTCTGTCTTTATCATATAAGGCAGCCATAGATGAAAAGTTTCTGGCAAACTTTTGGTGGTGTTGGGACCGGTTGAAGGATAATTGAACGGAGGATGTGCCTATGCCTAATTATTTCCGCCTCTCTACTCTAGTACATCGTGCATATGAACGCTTATTATCTAGTGGAGCGATTTTGCCATCACCAGCACTTCGGCTGCGACTTCTTCGATCAGTATTATCAGTTCTTCGTGAGTGGATACTTTCAACTCCTGCACAGAGAATGGGCACAAGTGCCACTGGTGCTTCTCTTATTCTCGGAGGGGTGTTAACGTCTGAGCAAACTGCTTCTATTAATCAACGTGCAGTGTATAATAATGAACCACTTGATCGTCGTGACTATTCTGGAAATGTCCCAGCTGGGTCTCCTGTGATATACAAGGAAAAGGGAATGCAGATGTCAGTGAAAATTCTCCAAAGAAAGCCAGAGCCGAGTCAAAACAAGAAAAGGGAATCAATCTACAAGAGGTTACATTTGGGCCAAAGCAAGAAGAAGAAAAAGTTAGTGCTTCAGAAAATATTACTGTGGAGCCAACTCCAGAGATCTTTAATGATGGAGCTGGACATTTACAAGGCACAGAGTATGCTATTTCTGAAAATTGCAATGAAGTGATTGAATCTCTTAGGAAAGAGGTCATAAGGAAGCTTGGAAGAAAGAGTGTAGGACATAAACGCCTTTGTTTGGTTACAGGTGCCCAGTCCTTGATCAAAGAACATGATGAAGGAACAAAAGCGGATTAGTGAAGTTGAGGGCCGAATTCAAGGTTTGAAACATCGTTGACAGGGTTTTGGAGCTCGAGCGACCCACTTGGGCGCGAGCGACCCACCTGGGCAGAGCGACCCACTTGGGTTATTTCCGCAGTGTAAATTACAACGTGAGCGACCCACTCAGAGGTGAGCGACCCACTTGCCAGCAGAATTCAGAAAAGTCGTGTTGAGCGCCCAGTTTCGTTTTAATTCGTCTCCAGCTGCCTGCAAACATGATTTAACCTTTGCTCAGTAGATTTTTGTCATGGTTGTATTGATATTGGGAAACAAGCATTGCGTGAGGAAGTTATTGATATGTTTTCTGTTATGGCACTAAAAAGACATATGTTTTGGAAAGGGAATTCCAGAGACTGTTTTTCTAGTTGATGATAAATTAAGCATACAAAATTTGGAGGGGCATTCGAGTTCTAGAGTTGCAGTTGTGCATATTGATGGCACGGAAACTGTATTTTCCAAGTCAGTCGACTACCTGTTTAAGCTTATTCAAAGAAGTCCAACGCCAGAGCCACTATGTCAAAATATGCTTCGTGCTGAAATAATGCCTCGCCGATTTATGCAGAGCTGCAGCTGTTACACTGGCCAGAAGCATACAAAAGCTTACATCAATCATTTGTTAAATACGCATGAAATGCTGTAACAACGATTTTTATTCAAATGACAGGTGGAAAATTTACAGTTAAAGACTGAAAACCAAAATTAGAACGATGACATCGACCACAGCAGAAAAATAGGAACAAATTGCCTATTTTGACATTCAGTTGCAATTTTAAAGATCTACGCTCCAGTTTGTGTCTTTGAAATGGCCAGCAGAGATTTTCGAACAGTTAAAGATCTGCGCTCCAGAGATTTTCAAATGGTAAAAATAACGTGGCAATCAAAGGTCAAAAGTCAAAAAGAAGACAACTATCCCAGCAAGGAAATTAAATTGGTGGTCTATTTTGGGGTCTTCGAGCTGCAGCTCATAAAGTCTAGCTACAGGGTCTATCAAATCATTAGTCATCAACAAACAAATATAACGCTATTCCTTTTAAAGCAGAATCTTCCTATTTTCATGAATATTGATGTAACTGTCCCTTATTTTCATCGATTAGTTAGCACTTCTCATAGTTTATTTAATACATTAAAAAATCATTTGTAAAAGGGAAGGGAGAGAGTGCTGAGAGCTAGTGTAGGAGAGAGAACAGAGCTTTATTGTACAGTTTTAGACAGAGATTTTAATGGAGAAATACAGCTCTGTTTTCTGAGATTCCTGTGGCTTGAAATTTAGAAAATGTTTTTCCTTTTGTTTCATATGTCATCGTTATGTTCACAGTTCATTAATCGCCATTTCAATATTGAATGTTTCTAAGTGAGAAAGGCAGAATTCAATTTAGTTGCTCTGTCTTGAGGAAGTATTCATAGTTAATGTTTTCTTCTGTTCGACAAGGATCCATCTTCTATGCCCTTGTCGACTTCTCAGCAGTCTTTCCATTCTGTTTATCTCAATTTAATTGTTAAATTTCTTGCCTACCTCGCCTCAGGAGATAATCTGTGTTTTGATTATATTTCTCTGCTCTTGCTGTCTTTGCCTCACACAGCCCATAAACCCAACATTTATCAAAAAACCCTTTCATATCAGTTTACTAGCCTAAGATTAGTTATGCTTTTGGTCATCTCAGCCCTTCTGAAAACCTTTTGCTGAGATAGACCCGGAGAGAGCCCTCTCCTGTCCTCGTAGGGCTAGCTACGAGGCTAAGGTTGGTTTGATGTTGCCTCGAGTTTTGCCTTCTTCAGCCTGTGGCAGAATCGAGCGCTAACACACTTTACCTACTGTATTCTCATCCTAGTAGTCCCCAATCTTAGCCAACTTAGGGTGCTCTTTCATCCCAATGTTTACTTCATGCCACTTGAGAGGCTTAGTGACATCCACTTCCTTTATTGGAGGTCCTTCAACGATGCGCCCCCCTTCCAATTTTTGGATAGAGACAGACCGTAGATCATCTTCACCTTCCTCTCTTTCCAAGTTGCGGCAGTTCACAATATCCTACATCTGTGTTTCCCTTGTCGATGTCTCGAATACTACAGAAGAGCTGGTCTTGCCAAACACAAATGTATCTGTCTCCTGCAGAGCTTTGTCAAGTGCCTTGGAACCCCCTATCAATCCAAATGTTCCTATAAAGTCATTCTTCAAAGCTTTCCAGTTGCAAGTGCGTTGATGTAGCTCCGCATCCAGGTACCAAACAGTGGTGATTGGATAAAACACGTGAGTGAATAAGTGAACCCACTCTCCTATAATTCGGTCACCCCACGCCTCCATCCATGCAGCCACGTGTTCACACAGATCCCCTAGGGCAAGGAATAGCTTGACCCGTACTGCTGCCGGAGTCTCAAATCTCAGGAGCATCATGTCCTGACAATCCTCCTACTCCAGGAACGCTTCCTTATGTGTCTCCCACCATTGTGCAGGGGTTTCATGCATCGCTAGGTTAAGGGCCCATAACCTTCGTTCCCTAGGAACCTTGGCTTCAAATGCCTGCAGTAAGTCCCTAACATTACCAAAACCATCAAAGTAAGGTAGATCTCTTACCTCTGAGGAGATGCAGTGGAATTCCTTCACGATCCGAAGAGATCACAGTGCGGAGACATCATGTAATTGGCTTTACCAATTCTCCATCTCCCCATCGGAGTCGGAGGAATATTCACTATCCTTTTCCAAGCAGAGTACTCCCTTCGCTGTGGGGTTGATCCAATATTCTCTCGTGGATCCAACTTATAGATGTGATCCACATCATCTTCGTCACGCACTGGTTCTGTGTATTTTTTGCTTTTCGCGGGGTCTAATGGTACTATTACCCTTGTATCGTTATTCTCGAATACAATGCTTCTTTTTTTTACATTAATGATGCCTCCCATATCGATGGCCCAATCCAAGCCTAGGAGCGCAGGGTAGGGGTCTGCATCCTTGACAATCTGAATTACTTAAAAGTTAGCTCGAACCTTAACCCTTGCGATATCCCCCACAATCTTTGATATTCTTCCCAATGGAATGATTTTCTTTTCATTATCCATACACAGCTGGATACCGGACCATTCCAAATTAGGTTCCCCCATTCGTTGCCAAGTTTGTTTAGGTAATACATTCGCATCTGACCTTAGGTCCAAAATAACCTAATCCATCTCATAATCACTGATCTGCGTAGTCAGCCGCATCTCCCTACCAGTGCTTTTCTTATAACTATAGATTTTGTGTACATCCTTGACTTCCATAGGGAGGATAGGTCATGTTGCGCAACTATATATCAATGCTTGATAATTTTCCACAACCCTTGGGTTCTGCAGTAGCTTCATACATGCCTGTAAAAAAGGTTTGACCTCCTCATCTACCTTGAGGTCCTCAGGTGGCGATGAAGTATATGCCTCTACCTTAGAAAAGTCTTCGCGAGCTATGATAAATGTTTCTTTCTCCTTTTTTAGATCCAAACCTTCATGTTTTCTAACTGGTAGTCGGATCAGAGGCTCGGTTGTAGTTTTCTCCCTAGGTCCCCTGGTGGCCATCCCACTACATGTGACGACATTCAATTTTGGATCTGTGTCTCATAGTTTGGCATTAACCCTCTGCACATTCTGCATAGGTGTTGGTTGATTTTCCTGCATCTTTGCTATCAAGACTGGAAAATCTTCAATTGCATGGTCCAGCTACCTGAAATACAAGTAGGACTATCTTGTAGGGTTTGTACAATCACTGGAAAAGTGCCCTACCTCTCCACAGTTATAAAAAATGAGTTTCCCTCGTCCCCGACCTACGCTCCCACCTCTTCCACCTCCCCTGCCCCTTGCTGGGGGGCCCCCTGCACTCAAGAGGGATCTTGGTGAGGACGGATCCGACTGTACCCTATAGACATTCCCTCGATTTATCATCAAATCATACATCCGGCAGTTCTATTCATCATGTCCTACCGACCTGCAGAACCTGCACCATTGTTGTTTTACTTCTGGGACGTACGCAATAAGGCAGGGACAGTGGTTTGTGTCATGCAGCCCTGCAACGTGGAAATTGTCGCACCATTTTCCGACCCACTTGGTCCAGGAACTTCCCTAGGGAGCAACAGATTGGTCCCCCGGCCTGCATGTAGTCAGTTAACAGCGGGCAATTATCCTTGCTGTGACCATTCATCCTACATCATATGCACCATCTTTCAGGGCTAGCCTTTTCTCCCTAGTCCTTTCGCAAGTTCTGGATCTCCATGTGCATCGCCTCCAGTTGTCCTTGGATTTTCTGGATGCCTAGCTGGGTATCATATATGGGTGCAGCTTCTAACTCCATAGCAACCTCCAAGGCTTTTTCCGGTGATTCTAAAGTTTGGTGACCCATAGGTATGCACAGGTGAGGCAGTAACATAGCAATGAACCATTCTATGTGTTGTTTATGATCGTACCCAAATATTCCTTCTCTGATCACCTTCTTCAGTCGTTGATCGGCCTCCCACACAGACTGAGAAGGCCCTTGTTTTAAATCCTTTAGATCAACCGCTATTTGAGAATAGGACTTAGGCTTCTTGAACTGTTGTTTCAAGGTGTTCTTGATCTCATCAATGGTTGATTTTGCATGTTGTCCAATGTATCCCATGTACCAATCCAAATCTCTTCCTTCGAAGTCAAGGGATAGCTATGCCCTCTTCACCACATCACTAGCTACATTCTGCGCAGTCCATACCGATTCTGCGACAAACCAGAACTGTTCCATGTCTTCATCTCCCACACCCTTAAAGGTAGGAAACTTCATGTGCATAGCCATGTCATCTTCTGGTGGTGGAGGTGTAGGTGAATTCTTACCCCTACACTAGTTTGAAAGTGGTGTGGTTGGAGAACTCTACGCAACTGCTTCTCTTACTAGGCTGTAGACAGATCTACCTCCTCCTAGGTTGGTCTGATAGTATTTGCCACTTCGCATCGTACTCCCATCTAGATCAGAGGTAATTCATTCGATGTGGCTACATAAAATAATTTTTTCTCACAGTAATATCTCAATCAAAAATGGTAAAGTCTTTAGAAACTTACCCCTAAATCCTTTGAAAAATCTTCGCTCTGCTTTGTAATAGGAGACAAATTGATCAATGGAGAATTCCGTCACGAATCCTCCTAGCACGCTATCCACCCAGTGGTCTATGGTGCGAGTGATGGTGTTATCAGCCTTCTCTAACTACTGGATCAATTCTAGGGTCCATTGTGTGACCTGTGCTATAGGGTAATATGCTTGGGTGGTGGTTATTGAATATCCCTCTCAGGGCTTTCCGGTGCCCGAGGCAGACAGTCAGATTAGCTGTAAAGTTCACAGAGATGTTACACACATGTTCATGATAATATCTATAATAAACAAATTAATATGGAGAGATTACCTCTTTATCGATAACAGATCCTATGGAGAACCATGAGCGGTGAAATAGAGATCCTTCTTCACTGACTCCAAATCAAGATCCTGCAATCAATCAAAGCACCTGTGTAATCTCTACAACAGTATATTTTATTATTGATTAAACTAGAATATAAGAAACATGAAGCAATACAGATCTAAGCCATTCATATCATGCTACATAGATGATTGAAAAACAATTGTGACACTGATGCATCAAATGGACAAAACAGATATAGTTTTATTGATTTGTAAAAAGGAGGGTTACAACCATCGGTTGCGCCAAGCCCTCCTCAGTCTCCCAATTCTTCTCCTTCTTTCTCTATTTTCGAGTGTGATGATGCTCAATGTAGAAAGCTCTCAATGAACTTTTCCAATCTTCAACCCTCACACTACAACAATGAAGTTCTGCTCTACATATATTCAATCCTTTGACCTTAGACCAAGAGCCCATAGCCTAGAAGATGGAGAGGGCAAACATTGCCAACTTATTCAACCAGTTTGTAATGGGAAAGATCAATATGTTTCTATGTTCTTCCATGCTTTTGCCTTCTTTAGGAGTCCAGTTGTATTTGGTAAGGCCTAATAAAATGTTTGTGCCTTTTAGTTTCTATTTTTCACTGCTTCTTTATGAGAAAAATCTGGAAGTGCCAGTCACTTTTCCACAAGGTCTTTTACCTTTTCACACTTAAACATAGATAATGTTTCCCCTTGGGCAAGATAGAGCATTAACCTAGGTACTAACACTCCCTTTACATGTCTCAAGTGCATTATAACACAGTCTAGCTACTTTTGGGGTGCGTTACCTTGGCAGAAATGGGTCTTGTCTAGGTCATTTTCTTCCTTCCATGTTACCTTCTCCTTTAAGCTAATGAGGAGGTCATTTGTATTGTAATAGATGCCCCCTAAAGTGTGAGATCAGAGATGAAGATGATGGATGAAATACTTTATAACAATTCCATCAGAATGAGAGGAATTGGAGGACTGAGGAAAACATGAAACAACAACATATGTCGGAAAATATAGTATCTGTCTTGAGTTGAGCATTCCCATGCTTAGTAGCTAATCAACATGATTTCTCTAGAACAGAGATATGAACAGTACGTCCAATGATAAGTATAATGTGAAAGTGTTTGTCATAACAGGATCAGACTGAAGAGCTGTCTCCAAAAAAACAATATCGCAACTTGGGGAGGGAAACACAACTGTAATGGTGTAACCCTTGCCCCAAGGTCTTGGCCGTCGCTTCACTAAACTGCATATTCCATACATTTGAATGAATGAGTCATAGTCGAACATGTAGGAAATCGTTTGATTACTAGTAAATAACAAAAACTGTTAACAGACGCGAGGGCAGCCACCGATAATGATGATGGTCCCCAAGATACATAGTAAAATCTAGTGAGTGTGAATAAAAGGATTTGATTTCAAACACTCATAGAATAATTCGATCGAGAGCCGATAATGAGGACCCCCAACCAAACGCAAGATGACCTGCCACTGATGTCTACAAGTATCCAGGTACTGAAGTGTTTCTGGATCAACTTCCTAGATAAGATGCTGGAGTGGATAGGAAGAGATCTGTCAAAGGGTAGGCACTGAGATGTCCTACATCAGATGACATGAAACGGGAAAAATATGATTTTGTACTGATGGAAATAATCAAGAGAAAATGGGAACAACTGACGACAAATAAGTTATGGCATATGATGACTTCGGTTGGTACAAGGAGTAGTAGATAACGGGATACTCTTGAAAAATAGAAGGCACTCTAATAGGGTACTAGGCAGCTTAGGCTCAATGAACACCCAAGAGTGTTAGGATGCACCAATGCAGGAACATTGGGAGACGAAGGCTAAACTCATAGATGGTAGGGTTCGGCTAAATGCGAAAGAGTTTTATGGGAAGTGCCATGTTCAATATTTTGTGCCAAATCAACCTTTAGAAAATGTAATAGAAGAAGTATCCATGATGTCCAACTTTTTTCCTCATCTGATTAAGTTTAACGAGTCCAGATGGGTAAAATCGGTGGTTTTTTTTCATATTTAGAGAGTCTAAAAAATACTGTAAAAGACAACTCCAGGGGGGTACCTTTGTCATGTTTGATAACCAGGCACGACGAAGGGAGAATAGTAAGCCCGAAATAGTTCATTTTCTGTGAGTTAGTCCATTGAATCCGGAACAGTGAGAAAGCTATGTTCGATGGACATCTACCTCAGTTTGTTATGAGTACGAGGAGACGGAGTACAATCAATGTTATTTGTGAAATTTTAACAAGTCCAAAAAGGAAAAACTCAATGTTTTCCGTGAAATTTTAACAAGTCACGCAGAAAAAAACTCGGTTATTTTTTTTTTTTTAAAGAGATTTGAAAAAGATGAAAAGAATGGCTCATATGTCTCTGTCGTGGTAGTTTAACGAGCCCTACAAAGGCAACTCGGGGTTTTCTTGGTTTTATGAGCTAGAAAAAGTCCCTAAAAAGAAATCTCATTACTTCTTCGCATAATTTTGACAAGCCCGAAGAAGAGAACTTGAGGTTTTTCAGATTAACGAGGGAGAGAAATACCATAAAAAGAATGCTCGGAGCTTCTTCGTGCAAGTTTAACGAGCTCGAAGAAGAGAACTCGAGGTTTTTCAGATTTAATGAACGAGAAAAATACCATAAAAAGAATGCTGAGAGATTCTTCGTGTTATCAACCTTCTCTAACTGCTGGATCAATTTTGGGGTCCACTGTGTGACCTGTGCTATAGGGTAATATGCTTGGGTGGTGGTTATTGAATATCCCTCTCAAGGCTTTCCGGTGCTCGAGGCAGATAGTCAAATTAGCTGTAAGGTTCACAGAGATGTTACACACATGTTCATGCTAATATCTATAATCAACAAAGTAAGATGGAGAGATTACCTCTTTATCGATAGCAGATCCTATGGATAATAATGAGCGGTGAAATGGAGATCCTTCTTCACTGACTCCAACTTGAGATCTTGCAATCAATCAAAGCACCCGTGTAATTTATACAACAATATAGTTTATTATTGATTAAACTAGAATATAAGAAACATGAAGAAATACAGAACTAAGCCATTCATATCATGCTACATAGACGATTGAAAAAAAATTGTGACACTAATGCATCGAATGGACAAAAAAGATACAGTTCTATTGATTTTTAAAAAGGAGGATTACAACCATCAGTTGCACCAAGCCCTCCTTAGTCTCCCAATACCTCTCCTTCTTTCTCTATTTCCGAGTGTGATGATGCTCAAGGTAGAAAGCTCTTAATGAAATTCATCGATCTTCAACCTTCACACTACAACAATGAAATTCTGCTCTACATATATTCAATCCTTCAACCTTAGACCAAGAGCCTATAGCTCCATTTTATAGAAGATGGAAAGGGCAAACATTTCCAACTTATTCAACCAATTTGTAATGGGAAAGATCAAGATGTTTCTATGTTCTTCCATGCTTTTTCCTTCTTTAGGAGTCCAGTTGTATTTGGCAAGGCCTAATAAAAGGTTTGTGCCTTTTAGTTTCTATTTTTCACTGGTCCTTTATGAGAAAAAGCTGGAAGTGCGAGTCACTTTTCCACAATATCTTTTCCCTTTTCACACTTAAACATGGATAACATTGCCCCTTGGAAAGGATAGAGCATTACCCTAGGTACTAATGCTCCCTTTACATGTCTCAAGTGCGTTATAACGCAGTTTAGTTGCTTCTAGAGTGCGTTACCTTGGCAGAAATGGGTCTTGTCTAGGTAATTTTATTCCTTCCATGTTACCTTCTCCTCTGAGCTAATGAGGAGGTCATTTGTCCTGTAATAGATGCCCCTGAAAATGTGAGATCATAGATGAAGACAATGGCCGAAATACTTTATAACAAGTGTAGCACAATGAGAGGAATTGGAGGACTGAGGAAAACCTAAAACAACAAAATATGTCAGAAAATATAGTATCTGTCTTGAGTCAGGCATTCCCATGCTCAATAGCTAATCAACATGATTTCTCTAGAACAGAGATATGAACAATATTTCCACTGATAAGTATAATGTGAAAGTGTCTGTCATAACAGGATCAGACTAAAGATCTATCTCCAAAAAAACAATATCACAACTTGGGGAGGGAAACACAGCTGTAATGGTGTAACCCTTGCCCCAAGGTCTTGGTCGCTACTTTAATAAACGGCATATTCCATGCATGTGAATTAATGAGTGATAGTTGAACATGCAGGAAATCATCTGATTACCAGTAAATAACAAAAGCTGTTAACAGACGAAGGGGTGGCCACCAATAATGATGATGGTCCCCAAGATGCATAGTACAATCTAGAAAGTGTGAATAAAAGGATTTGATGTCGAACACTCGTATAATTATTCGATCGAGAGCCGATAATGAGGACCCCCAACCAAACGCAAGATGACCTACCACTGATTTCTGCAAGTATCCGGGTACTGAAGTGTTTCTGGGTCAACTTCCTAGATAAAATGTTGGAGTGGATAGGAAGAGATTTGTCAAAGGGTAGACACTGAGGCGTCCTACATCAGTTGAAAAGAAACAGGAAAAATATGATTTTTTATTGATGGAAATAATCAAGAGCAAATGGGAACAACTGACGACAAATAAGTTATGGCATATGATGACTTTGGTTGATACAAGGAGCAGTAGATAATAAGATACTCTTGAACAATAGAAGGCACTCTAACAGGGTACTAGGTAGCTTAGGCTTAATGAACAACAAAGAGTGTTAGGATTCACCAATGCAGGAACATTGGGAGACGAAGGCTAAACTCATAGATTGTATGGTTCGGCTAAATGCAAAAGATTTTTATGGGAAGTGCCATGTTCAATATTTTGTGCTGCCAAATTGACATTTAGAAAATGTAACTGAAGAAGTATCCATGATGTCCAAATTTTTTCCCTGTCTAATTAAGTTTAACGAGTCCAGATGGGTAAAATTGGTGGTTTTTTTTCATATTTAGAGAGTCTGAAAAATACCATAAAAGACAACTCCAGGGGGGTACCTTTGTCATCTTTGATAACCGAGCGCGACGAAGGGATAATAGTAAGCCTGAAATAGTTCATTTTCCGTGAGCTAGTCCATTGAATCTAGAACAGTGAGAAAGCTATGTTCGATTGACATCTACCTAAGTTTGTTATGAGTACCAGGAGATGGAGTACACTCAATGTTATTTGTGAAATTTTAACAAGTCCAAAAAGGAAAAACTCGATGTTTTCTGTGAAAGTTTAATGAGTCACATGGAAAAAAACTCAGTTTCTTTTTTTGTTTAAAGAGCTTTGAAAAAGATGAAAAGAATGGCTCGTATGTCTCTGTCGTGGTAGTTTAACGAGCCCTACAAAGGCAACTCGGGGTTTTTTCAGTTTTATGAGCTAGAAAAAGTTCCTAAAAAGAAAGATCATTGCTTCTTCACATGATTTTAATGAGCCCGAAGAAGAGAACTCGAGGTTTTTCAGATTAACAAGCAAGAAAAATACCATAAAAAGAATGCTCGGTGCTTCTTCATGTAAGTTTAATGAGCCCAAAGAAGAGAACTCGAGGTTTTTCATATTAATGAGCGAGAAAAATACCATAAAAGGAACGCTCAGAAATTCTTGATCTCTTTCTCGTCAATAGAAGGATATATGCTGGGAATTTTATCAGAAGTCCAAGTAAAGACACTGTGGAATTCCTTAAAAAGGGATGCGAAGCGTGAAATTTCCTCGGGATTGCAATTGGCTCCAATCTGAATGTTTTCCACGATACACGTTTTGACCGAGATATTGATGAGCATGGTTTTAGAAAGGTTGCCCAAGTTCTCTTCCGAATCGATAGTTTGAACAGTCATGTAAAGGGAGGAGATGATCTCACGTGGGTCAAAATATAGGATTTGAGTAGTTATTGCGTCCAAATCGAACATCAAAGTGCGATGGTGGAACTCTCCCTAAGGTCATTCTTCTAGAGACATGATCTCTCAAATAGCTTCGTCCGTAGGTGGGAGTTCATCGAGGAGATCCTTAGAAAGAACCATGATGGGTGGGAGGTTTGTACCATTGGTCGAAACCATAGCTGTGGAGGGTTCAGATGTAATCTGGATGGCTTGATAAGCCAACTCGACTAGTGAGAGCGGCATATGATCTCTGTAGGAGTCAATTTCTGAAGGCGCCGATAGGATCCATGGGTTGATAGATCTATCCAAACTGGTGGATATCATTACAACCATATGTGGAACTTGTGGGGGCAGGAGAGGAAAGAAACCCATAAGGGAAGATGCCTTCATAAGACTGGTATCAATATTGACGTATGAGTCAGAAACGCCTCCTATTAGGGGTACAGTGCTAGTTCGTAATGTGGCATAATCAGGGGTGCAAAAGGATAACAGATCCACTGTGACTATTTTCCCATCCAATGGAAAGAGGATGATTCAGAAGACCAAAGAAACAGTGGTATTCATTGCTTATGACCAACTGCAACCTAGCAAAAGATTATAGTCGAGATGACGATCTATGACTTCAATGTCCACTGTTATCGTTTTCCCACTAAGGGAAATGGGAAAGCTAGCAAGGTAGCCTTTTGGGAGGAAAGTGTGGCCGTCGAAAGCTTTAAGGGAATTCGACGGTGGAGACTAAGCGGGAGAACCCAAATCGAGCCAGCAAGTAGATGACATAACGTAGGTCGAAGCACCTTCATCTATGACAGTACGATGGATTGGTCTCCCTTTCAACACAACTTGTACCTGGAATGCAACTTGGTGTGAGAGGTGAGGTTTAGATTTCTCCATGTCAAAGATAGCTAGCATGGAATCCTGGGGGTCAATCCCACTAATGGTCGAAAGGAAGGCTTTCCTTTGTGTTGGGAAAGTTTGCAATTATTCGAGAGCAGACATAGTTGGCAGTGCATGCGCCAAATCTTCTACAATATTATAGTTTTGGGCGGCACGTGTAAAGGTGTTATGATTCGTGCGACGAAGTGTCCCTTTGAGGGGACGAATTGCGGGGTTAGCAACAGGCCATTCGATATGCAAATCATTGGGCGGCAGTGGGTTTGAAATGGTCCCAGGATCCTGAGTATCAATGACAGGATTTACATAAAGTTTCACTCATGTTTGGAGTTCAACACTTTCTACGCCATAAATGGTAGACGATCCTTCACCAGAAGGATGCATACCACCATTGCCCCTTTGCGGGGGTTGTGGTGGGTTTGCAATAATGTGTTGCTATTGCTGCTGTGTATTAGGGAAGGGATTATGAATGACGGTAGGTGTCCTCCTAGAGTCCTTATTTGTGATAAAATCTGTGCATTCCTGCACCCGAGGACATTTGTATGTCAAGTGGTTCTCTGCATAGATTTTGCAAGGAAATTTCATGGGTTTCTCTTTCCCTTTGTCATTTTTAGCAGCATTTTTCTGATTGGGTTTATTTTGATGATCCGAGTGCTCTTCCGAAGAAGAGGTCTTTTTCTTGTTCTTCTTGTTTTTGCCACTAGGTTTTTGTGAAATTTGCACAGAATTTACCTCAGCGGTAGGAAGAGTAGTCGATTGGTTAGGGGTGGTGGTAGCCGAAGACGTCTAGGAGGTTTTCCCACTAGGTTGTTTTACGAATACGCTAGAGATGTCACCGATGAGACCATCGACATGTGCTCCAGGTTTCTGAGTAGCGGGAGGATTCGGATTACCAGGGGCATAGGGGAGTAAATCATGTAGCATTCCAGATTGTGAATAGATCAAATCTAAATGTTGTGCACAACGAGTGGATTGATATTCCGTGACTGCAATGGATAGACAAATGTCCTTAGCTAGCTTTGGTAAGAGTGACTTACAAAACCAATTAGATAAGAGATGATCCGGGATTGGCGCTTTGACTAACCTCCTCCTACGTCTCCATTCATGAATGTGATCAGAGATGTGGGTGGTGGTGTCTTGGCGCAGTGAGGTTAAGATTTTCATGTCGGTTTCATATCTAATAGGTATTTGGAAGTTTTTAAGTAATTCCATAGCTAAAGCACCAAAAGTGTTGACGACTCCACTTGGTAACTCAATGTACCATTTGGCAGCATTGCCTGTGAGAGTGCGGGGGAAAGGTCGAAGCCGGATACTATCATCCACCATGGAGTTAGAGACAGACCATAGATGAAAGGTGGTTATGTGCATATCCGGATCTTCCCCTTGTTTCTCGTCGAATTTAGGGATGTCAGATGGAATCTTGTGCGGTACCAGAGGCCAGAGTGGGTTGTGATTGATGGGATCATTGGTCAGTTTGTAGATGTTGGGGATGTCTAGAGCTGCTAAAAATGGCAATTGTGTGTTTCCCCCTGGGTCTAACCAAAGAAGAATAGGCTGACTATTCGGACCATAGGGTCCGCCCATCAATGTATTACCAATAGGATAAGTAGGACTTTGTTGATAAAATTTCCCTGTGGGTGGCAGTGTAGTTATGTATGGCTGCTGATCATATGGTATATTGTACTAGGGGTCTAAGTGTTGGTTGCCCTCAGTGTAAAAGTTTTCCCCTTTTCCTAATGTATTTTGGGGTTGGTTTTCCCATATGGACCCAATAGAGCTAGCTGGAGGCATCCTGCCATTTTCATAGTTAAGCAACGGCATAGATCCTGCACTGGGATTTTTCCCACTCAAAGGAATAGTGTTGACATTAGGCTGTCTTGTTTGTCCTAATGATTGCAGGGGTACCAAAGTGCCCCTTTTCATCTGTGTGTTGGTGACACTGCCCCTTGGTATGGTGGCAAAGGGGTTTGAACTCAGCAAAGGGTTCCAACCGAAAGGGTTGCTAAAAGGAACCGAAGTAGCCCCACTCGTAGGAGAGGGAACCGTGGGTCTCGGTATAGTCACCATAGGAGCAGATCTCGAGGGACTCAGAGGTCCACTAATAGTTGTTGTGACCGTATTGTTGGGACCAAGCATCGGCTGGCTACTGGGGCTGCTGATTATAGGCATAGAACTGAATATCGGTGGGGAAGGTGGGGGAAAACCTAGGTTGGTTGCCATTGGTACCGACCTGTTAAACTGAAAATTGTCACCTTGACATTCTGCTAACTATATGAGCTCATTATTACTCATACTTCTCCCTTTTGCAAGTCTAACATATCAGTTCCTCATTTCAATCCTTGAAAATCAGAAAAAATTCCTAAAAGTATCCTAAAATTTGGTGTCGCACTTTCTGGCTATCTTTCCTGCGGTCCCGCACCTAATATTTAGCTCTCTTGCGTACCTGAACACACTTTATCTATGTTAAAGGTGCGGACCCCTGTAAGATCAAAAAGGCGCAAGTAAAATCCAAAAAGCTCAATAAAAGTGAATTCTATAAGCTTCTAGAATGGATCTTGTGGTGGCAGAACCGCTCTTGTGAGGTGCATGAATCCCTTACCTTATGGAGCTAACCCCTTGATGTGAGGAGCTTATCCCTTTGAAGGAGGATTCTATCCCTTCATATTTGGAATAGAAAACCTCCTCTTTTCCACTATAAAAAGAGGCATTGGGTAGCCTCAAAGGGAGTTCAAGCTTAAGAATATTTTGAGGTTAAGTGCTATTGAGATTTAGACTCAGTTAACTACGACTTTTTGAGGAGAGATTACATACCTCTACTTGTCTTGGTTGGAGGAGTGCAGAAATTGTCCAAGTAAACGAGACTCCTGCTTCGGACCCCGGAAAGTCCTGTGCAACATCAAGGCTCAAGTTGTAAGGATTTTCTACTTTTGAAATTAATACAAATATACTCATTTTTCTCAATAAGCTTTCAATCAATGGTTTATTTCATAGATTCCTTGATCACTATGATAAGCATCGTTTATGATGATTTCTATACAGGTGCTATGTAATATTTTGCTTGTTTGTGACTGCAAGTTTACAAGGAAAACTCCTTCAAACGCGCGAGGGATAACGACGACTTCAAACAAGCACTCGATAAATGGTAAGTCCTTAACACCTCTATAGAGATTTTCATAGATCGTATATTCTTAGAGAAAGATTAGTCTATTTGGATGTTTGTTGCTAGATACTTTTAGTACTAGGGAGATCGGTCTTGTCCACAAGACGGATTAATCCATACAACAAATTGGCGACTCCACTGGGGAAAGAACTTGTTGTTTTTGGTTCTCTTTTATTTTGATTTGAGGAAACATTTTTCTTGGTTTTTGATTCATTCACATCTGCCTGGGTAGCTTACGTTTTCTCTGTTTTTAGAAATTTTGAAATCTTTTAAGTTTTTC
This sequence comes from Pinus albicaulis, assembly GCA_034641835.2. Taxonomy (NCBI): domain Eukaryota; kingdom Viridiplantae; phylum Streptophyta; class Pinopsida; order Pinales; family Pinaceae; genus Pinus; species Pinus albicaulis. Next base: position 69,661 of record JAXQQM020088327.1, on the reverse strand, counting down.
TTTAATTTTTCCTAGGACCGCACTTTATCTTCTTTTCACAGTGTGGGCAGTTTCGCATTTTTTCTTTAGTAAACAGTGCGGTACTACACCTATTCCTTCTGCAAACCTGCGGACCCTGTTAAAATTTTGAAAAACCTTTAGATTTCTTTCTTTAGTTTATCTTTATTTTGATTTAGAGTTTTTTGGTTTTTGCCCAGATTGATGATTGTTTCTGTCAAAAGCTTTCTGTGAATGAATCTTAGCAGTATTGGGTGTTTTGAGTCTCTTTTTTGAGAAATTCTTAATTTGATTTCCTTTGGTCATTACTTGGAGGTTTGTCTCAGTCTTTTCACAATTTTACATCTTTTTTATTTTGTTTTTGGGGGGGCTAAAATGTGTATGAGTGTTAATCGCCTTTGAGTGTTTTTATTTTTTGATCTTTGGAACTCTCACCCAATTGTCTTGGCTTGCACTTGATTGTGTTTGATAATTCTCTTGCATAGATCACATTTGCATAATTAGAATTCTCATTTTCAGAATATGAATGAAAAATGTGCATAGATTACATTTGCATACTTTTCAAGTGAATTGTGCATAGATTACAACTGCATAGTTCACATTCTGAAAAATCAATCGTAGATTTAGATCAGTTTTCTTTGATTTGAATTTAGATGTTTTTATGCTTGTTTTAAAAACACAAAAATATAAAAACTATTTTGGAATTGATTTGCATTAGTTTTTCTTGATGAAATTAGTGCATTAGAGAATTTGTTATATTTTCTCTTAGTGATCAATTTTTGCATTGTTGGAAGTGAATGGAAACTCTCTCCTTACTTTAGTTAGGATTCATCGAATTGAAAAGATTACATTATCATATTCGATTGCATTCAGTTTTTGGTCGGGTCATAACACCATTGGTTTCATGTCCATTTATCCTTTTGAGTAATAACAACCTAAATAACACAGCGCTTAATAAAATTCATCTAGTAATTTTTTCATTTTTAGGGCTCTTTCCACCAATCTAGCTCAGGATTAGTGCTTTGGAATAGGTTGTAGTTAACTTTCCAAAGCAACTAAAACAAAAAAGTAGACAAATCTTGCGGTAGGAAATAAATCCAATTGTAATTGGTACAATCTGGGAAGCTTCTCTTAAAGAAGTCAATCACGAGATCATGTCCAAACCTTTGAAACAATCAATTCTGTTTCATTGGGGAAGATAGAAGATTTTGCGCGCATTACAAACGGTAAACCTCGGATTAACCATTGTCAAGGAGCCTGGGGTCACTTGTCGGTAAACCTAGAATTGACCATGTCGAGGAACCTTCAAGGGGATTGAGCTTGCTACTCTGCCCTTGCGTGTGAGATCAGATCGTAGACTGTTCCCTCAGTTGTATTTGTTATTGTTGGTAACCTCAGTGTCCATAAAATTAAGATTATTTCATAAGGTGACGGTGAAGGAAAGATCTCACTGTACCTGGAGCAGACATCGACTAGACTCACTTGGACTCTCTGGGGGGTTCTCTTCACTCGAGATGGTTTTGTGAAGAAACTTGTGCCAGTCTGTTTCATTAAGTAGGTTGTCGGGGTAACTTTTCCAACTGCCATTTCTGCATTAAAATTCTATGATGTTGGATTTCATCACTAACTAATGTTTTTAGTGCGGGAATCTACTTTTTGTGTGTGGTTTGACTCCTAGATTTGATAGCGCGTGTTAATTTGTTTGTTTTTACTTTTAGAGACCATAGGTGTGAATTGTGAATTTTAATTGTTAGGTGTGAATTGTGAATTGTTAATTTTAGTTTTAAATTGTTAATAAAATTCACCGAAGTTGAATATAATGGCAACTGTTCCAGAATTTACCAACCAAGGAACCCCTCTTAACGAGATTCCTAGTACTTTTCCTTGCTTTGGAAATGTTGGTCCTCCTTATATGGCTACTTTTTCATTACCTGGATTTACAATAGGTTTACCGATATGGTTATGTTCAACTTCGTTGGCCCCGAATACTCCAATTCTTCCACCTCAACTAGATGCTTCACCTCAATAGAGTTCACCATCTCAACATCACCAACCTTCTGTTGACCCTTTACCTTCTTCGCCTAATATTTCTTCCTCCATTTCTTCCTCTTCACTTGGTAAAAGCCTTGACGCTAGTAACCAGGTGGCTAAGAAGAAGAAGAAAGGGAAGAAGAAGAAGAAGAAGAAGCAAGATAAGAAAGAAGTCAACCAACCAACCATGGTTGTAAGTGTTAGTTGTGTCGAGGAAACCTCCAACATGCATCGTAAACCCAAGTACCCTTGCAGGATTTGTAAGGGTGACCACTTCCTTATCAATTGTCTTGGTATTCCTAAGGTCTTGGAAGTATGGTCAGAAACATCTCATCAAATTTCCATTGATCCATCAACCAGTGATAGTTAGGTTCCTGGGAAAAAGGGTAAAGTTAGGTTTCCTTGTAAGTTATGCAAAGGGAGTCATCAAACTCACATTTCTCCTCACATGGATGAAGCCTCAAAATTGTTGGAAAACCTTACTATTCCACAGCAAGAATTTCCAATTGGTTATCGTAAACTTTCTCCCAACCTATCGTCAACTGACGGAGTGATTGATCTAATTTCAAGTACAGTCGATCCCACTCTTCCATTGGAGAGTGAAACTCATATCGCTCAGGTTGATGATCCATTAGTTGATCAAGTGGTCGATTTAATTTCACATTTAGTCGATCCCATTCTCCCTATAGAGAGTGAACTTCATACTGCTCAGGTTCTTCTTGTTACATCAGATTCTTCTACGTTGGGGGGCATTTCACCTGTTTCTACAGAACCCCCTCCAAGTACTGAGGTCTTTTCCTTTGATTCGAATAGACTGACAGAACCTCGTCTTCCTTCCTCCATCCCTTTCCACATTATTGTGAATTTTGGTGGTAGGGACATACACCACACACAGGTAGATGAAGGTGCTTCTGTTAGTATTTTATCCTCAACTGCTCGAAAAGCTTTGGGTTCCCCTCAGCTTGTGCCTATTACGCAGAATCTGAAAGCTTTTAACAGAACCATTAGTGAACCTTTAGGGATCCTTCCTAAGTTCTCTATTACTTTGGAAGGTAAAACTGTCTGTATTGATTTTATGGTAGTTCGAGGTCCCTTGGATTTAAATTTACTCCTTGGGTGAGACTATGTTTATGGAATGAAAGTTGTCGTATCGACACTCTTTCGCGTGATGTCTTTCCCTCACAATGGAAATATTGTGACTGTAGACTAGCTTTCGTTCCCTAGTCCTGTTTCTACTACCAATAATATGACACCCCTAAATGTTCCTAATTCTAAAGTGGTATCTACCCTGCCACGGGTTAATTATGTAGCAACTAGTCCCATGTTTTCAGTTACCGATGTAAGCGAACCTCTCACTGTAAGCTTGTCTTCCTTTGAATTAAATCCAGTAATTGACATGGAGAAATATATGGGATTATTTGAACGCGATGTTCTTCTCCCTTTTGAGTCCCTTTATATGTGTTCCTTCCAGAGAACTATTCTTCCATCTGATGAAGACCTCTTGGAAGCCATGATCAGTGGATGTGAGGATAGTTCCTTTTACTGTGTCAACCTCATTAAAAAATGAATCAGTGAGGCCGAGGACAGTTCTTTTCCTGTTTCAACCTCGTTAAAAAATGAATCCGTTGGATTGAGGATAGTTCCTTTTACTGTGTCAACCTCGTTAAAAAATGAATCAGGTATGAGGACAGTTCTTTTCCTGTGTCAACCTCGTTAAAAAATGAATCAGTTTGTTTGAGGATAGTTCCTTTTACTGTGTCAACCTTGCTAAAAAATGAATCAGTCGGCGATGAGGACAGTTCTTTTCCTGTGTCAACCTCATTAAAAAATGAATCAATTGATAGATTATAGAGAGTAGATTGATAGACTATAAATAATTAGTTTATGAGGATGGTTCCTGTTACTGAGTCAACCTCGTTAAAAAATGAATCAAGTATGAGGATAGTTCCTGTTACTAAGTCAACCTCGTTAAAAAAATGAATCAGGTATGAGGATGGTTCCTTTTACTGAGTCAACCTCGTTTAAAAAATGAATCAGGTCTGAGGATAGTTCCTGTTACTGAGTCAACCTCGTTAAAAAATGAATTAGGTATGAGGACAGTTCTTTTCCTGTGTCAACCTTGTTAAAAAATGAATCAGTTGGTCAGAGGATAGTTCCTTTTACTGTGTCAACCTCGTTAAAAAATGAATCAGCGGGTCTGAGGATAGTTCCTGTTATTGAGTCAACCTCGTTAAAAAATGAATCATTCAGCGATGAGGACAGTTCTTTTCCTGTGTCAACCTCATTAAAAAATGAATCAGTAGGTAGATTGTAAAGAGTAGATTAATAGATTAGAAATAAGTAGTTTCTGAGGATAGTTCTTGTTACTGAGTCAACCTCGTTAAAAAATGAATCAGGTATGAGGACAGTTCTTTTCCTGTGTCAACCTCGTTAAAAAAATGAATCAGTTGGTCAGAGGATAGTTCCTGTTACTGAGTCAACCTCGTTAAAACATGAATCAGGTATGAGGACAATTATTTTCCTGTGTCAACCTCATTAAAAAATGAATCAGTAGGTTATATAGGTAAATTGTAGAAAGTAGATATGAGGATAGTTTCTTTTACGGTGTCAACCTCGTTAAAAAATGAAACATTTAGGTGAGGATAGTTCCTTTTACTGTGTCAACCTTGTTAAAAAATGAAACACGTTGCCATGAGCATAGTTCTTTTCCTGTGTCAAGCTCGTTAAAAAATGAAACAAATCCTCCCCTAATTGAGTCGATTCTTTGACTAGATCTCGTAAATGTTAAGTCATATATTTAGGTTAGTTTTTGCATAATTTTCTTATAGTTTTAGGTCGGGTCTTTCATATGATCTCGTAAATGAACCTTCATTCCATCCAGTTATTAATTACCAACAGTGTACTTAGTTGAATGAAATGAAGCTGGGGGGCATGCGCTCTAGCAGTTACGGTTAGGGGGCATCAAGCACAGTTTTCTCTTTGTTTCAAGCTTGTGTAAAAATGAAACCACTCTGAAGCATATTTTTCTTCCTGTTTCAAGCTTGTGTAAAAATGAAACCACTCTGAAGCATATTTTTTCTCAGTTTCAAGATTTTATAAAAATGAAACCTATCTTTAGTCAATTTCGGTTATTTTCAAGACTCCTTAAACTCATGAAAATCCCGAGATTATTTTGCTATCTTTCATTCTCGTAAAACACATGAAAATGCCGAGTTCTTTCCATCTTTTCCTACTCGTAAATTAAATTGAAAGTCAAAACCATGAGTACATTTTTATCCCTTTTTATAACTCATTAAAACTTACGAAAAAGTGAAAACCATGAGTACATTTTTATCCCTTTTTCGAACTCGTTAAAATTTAAAGAAAAAGTGAAACTACTGAGTATACTTTTATCACTTTTTCAGACTCCTGAAAATTACGAAAAAGTGAAACCCTGGAGTTATCTTTTAAGCCCTTTTCAGACTCTCTAAACATGAAAAGATTTTCGAGCACTTGACTATTCGAACTCGTTAAAATAAATGAATGATCATCCCTTCAATATAAGTTTACCCCTTTTACGGACTGAAATGGACTATTTACGAAAAAGGTATACGTTGACTAATTACGGTCAATAGAGTTATCTCCCGATTATTTTATCCTTTTTCGAGCTCGAGAGACTAAATTTACGAAAAAGTACACCCATGGATTTTTCTTAAGTTTTTTCTTTTGACTCCCTAAAATTGAAAAACACCGAGTTTCTCCTATACTGGACTCGTTAAAATTTAACAGTAAAGGACCTGTTCAATTTTAAAACAGGAACAAACCACTCCTTCTTAGGGTTCAAATCTTAAACTAAGTTGGACTCATCCGAAGGATGAGCTTATAAACAAGCAAATGTTATCCTCCTCAAGCTTGTCAAAAATAAAGAGGTACTTGCCAGAAATGGTGGGGGAAAAGAGAGAAAAATGGACTTGTTTGTTGTATTTTGATTTTTCGAAAATCTAGTTAACCACTCTTGAACACGACACTTTTTGGTCACCTGGGTTGGGAAATCCTTTGCCTAACAGTTAATCGAACCTCATTTGAAATTCTTCATCTGGTTTGTGGGTATTAGCTTTGGGTCAACTGTCACTAAGCCATCTGCAGTGTCATTATGTGTTTAAGAGGATAGTTCAAATAAACCATTCATCTGTAAAATATCTGTCATCCATTTTGACCATCCCTAAGTCAGTCCTTGCCTACAACGAATCACTTCCTATCGACGACAACTCATTATCTAGGAAGTTGATCTAGAAATCGTCAGTACCTTGAAATCTGCATGCCTCAATGGCAGGTTTCTCACTTTCGACGACAGGTTGCATCATTGACCTTAGATCGAATGATTCCGTGACATGTTCGACTTTAGCTATTCATTCACATTTCATGGATTGTACTGGGTACTTTGAGAGCCATTGACGTTACTGGTGGTTTCTCTCACACTTGTTAACAGTTTACATCATTGACTGGTAATCAAGTGGTTTCTACCATGTTCGACTTCGACACATTTATTCACATGGATAGAATCGTACTAGTTCGAGATGCTGAAATCAAGACCTTGGATCTAGTTTCTACCATCCAGGCTGCAAGGAATTTTGTTATCATTTATACAGTGGATTATTTATAAACAGATGGCTGCATCCATATTGTGTCTACATATATCTATACTGTGATGTACTCAAAATCATTCCTGTATCAGAACAGTTTAGATTAGTTTCTAGTTAGTTTTGATCTGAGTATGGGAATGCCTACCTCAGCGATGATATATATATATATATTTTGCATTGAATTTTTTTATAGGTGTTGACTGGGGTATCCACAGGATTATCCTTGAAATGATAAAGTACTGCACTCTTCATATATGACAGACTTCAACATCATCTATTCCAGACTTTGCACTTTGGGGGGCAATCTGTTACACTGAAAATTGTCACCTTGACATTCTGCTAACTGTATGAGCTCATTATTACTCATAATTCTCCCTTTTGCAAGTATAACATATCAGTTCCTCATGTCAAGTCTTGAAAATTAGAAAAAAATCCTAAAAGTCTCCTAAATTTTGGTGTCGCACTTTCTGGCTATCTTGCCTGTGGTCCCGCACCTAATGTTTAGCTCTCTTGCGTACCTGAACGCACTTTATCTGTGTTAAAGGTTCAGACCCCTGTAAGATAAAAAAGGCGCAAGTAAAATCCAAAAAGCTCAATAAAAGTGAATTCTATAAGCTTCTAGAATGGATCTTGTGGTGGCAGAACCGCTCTTGTGAGGTGCATGAATCCCTTACCTTATGGAGCTAACCCCTTGATGTGAGGAGCTTATCCCTTTGAAGGAGGATTCTATCCCTTCACATTTGGAACAAAAAACCTCCTCTTTTCCACTATAAAAAGAGGCATTGGGTAGCCTCAAAGGGAGTTCAAGCTTAAGAATATTTTGAGGTTAAGTGCTGTTGAGATTTAGACTCAGTTAACTAAGAATTTTTGAGGAGAGATTACATACCTCTACTTGTCTTGGTTGGAGGAGTGAAAAACTTGTCAAAGTAAACGAGACTCCTGCTTCGGACCCCAGAAAGTCCTATGCAACATCAAGGCTCAGGTTGTAAGGATTTTCTACTTTTGAAATTAATACAAATATACTCATTTTTCTCAATAAGCTTTCAATCAATGGTTTATTTCATAGATTCCTTGATCACTATGATAAGTATGGTTTATGATTATTTCTATACAGGTGCTATGTAATATTTTGCTTGTTTGTGACTGCAGGTTTACGAGGAAAACTCCTTCAAGCGCGTGAGGGATAACGACGACTTCAAACAAGCACTGGATAAATGGTAAGTCCTTAACACCTCTATAGAGCTTTTCATAGATCATATATGCTTAGAGAAAGATTAGTCTATTTGGCTGTTTGTTGCTAGATACTTTTAGTACTAAGGAGATCGGTCTTGTCCGCAAGATGGATTAATCCATACAACATGACCCCATGGGTTCCGATTGTGAAATGGATGGTCATGCAGCCGAAGACATATCTTTGCTTGGTATAATCTGAAATAACATTGGTGCCAACGGATCAGTGGGTGGAGGATTGCAAGGAGGTACAACTCCTTTCTTGAAAGGATCCTCTAGAAATTCCATGTGATATGGTGCTATGTAAAAATCAGGGGTTGTCACTGAAGGCTGCTCTTCCGAAGAAGGCTCACTAGGACTCGACTCCTCCTCTAGTGTCAACGGAGGGAGACCTCGCTATCGTCGAGACAGTTGGCGAGGGTCAAAAGACGCCATGGTGACCTATTTATTTTTATCAAATTTTAATTATTTATGATGTATTATAAAGTCTCAGTGATAGTAACCACACACCTAAAAAAGAAAAAAGAAAAAAGGACTTTCTAAAGTCAATCAACAAGTAGCCAGAACAGGGTGGCCCCGTCTGAGTACTACCGTTTGCTGGAGATGAAACCTAGTATCACAATAGCATACAGAGAGGGTTGGTTGTAAACACAGTTATGGTTACTCTAGAGCTTTTCCCGAACCTCAGACAATAGGTGTAAGCACTTTCGTGAAGATGAGTACCCTCCCAAATACTGAAGATAGAGTAGGTCTGTCTGTCTTATGTACTAAGACAGCCCGTCCTAGTCACCTCGCATAAGTACCTAAAAATTTTGGCCACTAAAGATACCTCAAACCATAGACATCATAAGGGGGTTCATGGTCGTAGACAGCATTCTATATGCGCAGAACACCTAGATCCTCGATCTAGTTTCGATATCCCTGAAGGGAACCCCAATATATAGCATGCCCACTGAATGCACTCGAAGGTGGGCTATTGGCTAAGAAACGGGTCTCGCAGGCAAGACCCAAGTTTAGAGATTGGGGCCAACAAGGGAGTCCGCTGTAGTCTAGAACCATGCCGGAATTTTCACCCTACTCCAGAGAGCAGAGAGTCTCACCCAAGGCGTGCCACAACCACATGCAGAAGGGGAATAGATTGATAGTGGAAAATGGATCCGCAAGTTGAGATTAATATAGAATTGGTTGCATAAATATCATCATATACGCAAGAGAATTTCAGAACATTGAGCAGATACTAAGAAAATAAAATTTTAAGACATCACAGACATCATGCATGCATGTAACTCATATCATAAGACAACGACCTACAAGTATATTGATAACTTTCAGCTGGATCCACAATTACATCGCTTGAACAGGAAGAGCTTACAATTCCGTTACAGACATCCCGTAGGACGGAGAGATAGATAATAGAAGCCTAGGAACTACAAGGATTTCATGCTCAGGATAGATCTCTTCTGCAACATCCGCTCGATCTTCTTCAATCCCTCTGCATCCGTGTGTCTTCTTTCGGCTGGGTAACGGCTATTTATTCACCCGCCATCGCAACTCCTAGTTCCTCTTGCGTTCTTCTTCAGCTACTTTCATCTTCTCTCTGTTGTCTATGAGTTCTGCTATCCATCCTTTTCTATATCTTCTCTTCATCTGCACTTATCTGCATCAGCTTCTTTAGCTATCTCCTATTCCCCCGCAACCTCGGTAACTCTGCTACTCACTATAGTTGTGGCTTGGTTGCGGCTACCATGTGTCAATCCACAACCCAAAAATCTTTTCTTTATTTAAAATTCAAAACAAGGGCCCCAACAAGCCCCGACCACAGTTTCTTGACTCATCCCGAGTCAATCACAAATCACTATCTCCACTTCCATCGCTCGACCAAACCCTGTGCCCTATTCTTGCTATGCACCTTCAGTCTGCTACCCAAACAAGGGCCCCAACTCTGGGACCTTGCTTAACGCTGAAGCCTTAAGCTCGTTGAAGGTTGTCACAGCATGCTACCACCCCTGTAACAATGCATCTATCTCTGCGGCGATCTTGGTGACAGCTGCCTCCTCGACGGGCTCTAGTACCGTTCCGAATACCATGCTGATTTGGGTTTTGGCTTCGGCGGCTAACTGCTGCATTGTCTTGGCACTGAGTTGGAGGGGCTGGCGAAGCTCTAGAATTTCTTGTTTGGCCATTGCCGAGCTAGCCTCTATTTGCTGGATCTGGACATCCAGAGCATTTGCCTGAGTGTATAGCTGGTCCAACTACGAGGGGTCTATGGCATCTTCAATCTCTTTCGAAAGTTGTTGTAGCTGTGCTGAAATGGGCTGAATCTTTACCGTAATGGCCATCGAGCATTCTTGGAGACCTTTCAGGAGGTCATAAGCGTTGCGCGCTGTAGAAGTGAGAGCTTCTTGCATCTGGGTGACCTGGCCCTGATTCTCTATAATTTGTGCTGTGTAGACTGCCTCTGGATCTGGCAGTGATGGCCATGCTGCTAACATTGCTTGGAGCTCTGCATTTTCCTTATGGAGGTCAGTGAATGCTACTCTAAGGTGGATGGCTCACTGTAATATGTCTGTTTCTGGCACATCTACAGGCATCCGAGTGTAATGAGCTTCGACAGCCAGCCATAGCCCCGTAAACACCCTGGCCACTTCATTCATCTAGCCCTGGAGCTAACCGTGTGCTACTGTGAGCTGTTTGCGCTATTCAGTAAGCGCGGTGATCTGTTGTTGCTACTATTCGCACTGTTGTTGTAGTTATAAATGAAGCCATTCCGCCTGCTGGGCTACCCTCTGAATGAAGTGGTACAGCTGTGGAGCGATAAAAAGGTGTCTTTGTAACTCCTAATTACCTCACATTAATTGTCAACCCAGGGACGACTTTTTGTTTCAAGAGTGTACTCAGTCTGAGGCGGCTATTTACTCAAGAGTAATGTTTTGCAATATAGTGCTTAAAATCCAAAAGTAAATGAAAGCTTGTCTATAACTAAGTTACTTCAAAAGAATAAATCACACATTCAGAAAACTAGGCAGCTTATCAGTCAAGGGTTTGGCAGTGATAACCCATCCCTTTGGAAACTGATGGAGAGGAAATTAGAGCATAGACCACGGGTCTGGGAGCTAGACAATGAATGTCGAAGCTCACTACAGCCTTAGATCGTTTCTCACACCAAAACAACAAATGCGAGTAAATAGAACAACAAATAAAGAATTGAACAACAAATCTAAAATGGAACAGCAAACGAACAGCTAAGTCTCGCGAGTTGTAACCAAACTTAATCTATTAACTCCAATGCAATCAAATAACAATCTTTCACTCTTAAGGCAAATCACGCAAAACACACTAATAGAACAGCATCAACGATTGACAAGTTATGGAACAGCTATAGTAAGTCACGTACGCACACAACACGCTGAAATAGTAATCTGATCAATCTTAATCAACAAGAATACGACCGTGCTTCCAAATAGAACAGCATCATTTCTGAATCCAACAATTATGAGAAACACTATTTCAAATGAATCTATAACACGTTCAGTATAAAAGCTCTGTAACAAAACAGTAAGAATATTCAATTAAGACTTAACAACATGCAATTAACTCTGAAAGGATTAGCAACTTGATGCAGAGTCAATACACGATTCTATCTGTAAAAACCTCAATGATTTAATCTTAACAGAGCATGTAATATCAACTTATAAAGCATATCAGATTACCAAATAACAGCGATAAACAAACCACGCAGAAGTCAAAGAGATAATATACAGCGGCAAGTGTCCTCCGGGGCCGGGCCCTTAGCCTCCAAGGGGACACCGCCTTAAGTTAATCTAGACGCCGAGATGAGAGAACCACCAAGCCTATATTAATGCATCGGACAAAAGTACACTGAACCAGTTCTCAACGAAACTTAATAATCAAAGCTGATGTCTTACAGAAAATTACATGAAACGTCTTCCCAAATCCTCTCCCTCTCTGATCTCTGTTCTGATTTAAATAAAGAGAGATCAGAGAGCGGTTACAATAAAGATGAGTACAACATGATTTCCATTACAAAATTAGATTGTTTCCAACCATTTGATCAACAAGAAGAAGGCGAATTTGGCTTTGCAGCTGAGATTTGGAGGACGGCCGCAACAACAGATATGAGAAAATCGTGCTCAAAGAACTCTGCGAATCTCTCAACACAGGCCGAATTTGGGCAAACCGTTCTTTACTAAAGTTAATTGGGTCCGTTCTGGACAAAACCCATGTTCCGGATTTTCCAGATTCGTCTTCATTTGCTCAGAATATCAACCGCAAAACTGTCACTCCTTATTCCAGCGCATTTCTGAGTTGGCACTTTTAATGATCAAATCTTCAATCTGGAAATTATCTTGGAGGCTAAAAATGGTGAATAATGTTATAACCAACTTATTAAAACTATCATTGATAAAATCATTCATAATCATCAATTTATTAGAAATAAAGGAGAATAAATAATATTCATTCATAAGAGCATAAATCATTATAAAATGGATTTAAATAATAAATTATAATAAATGACGTGATGAAGAATAGTAGAAATGGGTGGAATAAGCGTTCACAAGTGATGATAATAATGGCATATTAACGGCCCAACATACCCCCACACTCAATATGTTGCATGTCCTCATGCAACGAAAACTGAATATATTGCATGTCCTCATGCAACCCAAAGACAAAAACCCATGTGTTAACCAAGCAATAAAAATTTGAGAACAAATGAATGCTTCCTTAATTAATGAATATTCAATTTTAGCAATCTTGATGAAGGCATAACAATGAAGTTGCAGCAAAATATGATATAAGTCACAGCAACCTTCATTGAACATTTTCCCAAAAACTACAAACCAGCTTTTGTTGAAATGTTGCAAGTAAATTTATAATATATGAATGTCTCTATGATCCAAAAATCAGATCGTTTTGATGCACGGATCATGAGATATAAACAAAATGGCTGTAGGTGAGAGTGCATGATTTCTGAAATTTTATGAACCAATTTATCTTGAAATTATCTGGGTTTGTATTAATGATACGTCTGTGTTTTCCAGAAATCACAAGAATTGAGTTCATGGTTTTTTTTTTTTTTTTTTTTTAAATATTATGGAAATCCATTTCTGCATTGTATAAAAATGAAATTGTATGCCTTGAATGAGAAAGAAAATTGAAAACATTCATCATGCGTAGCAATTCCTCCCCCTCTCTGAAAAATTAGCATGCCCTCATGCGATGCTAGAAAAAAAAAATAGAGGCGGTTGCTACCAGCTGTTGAATTCTATGCTTGGTGGAAAACAACATGGAATAATGGAGGTGTTGAGAATGAATAAGAATAACAATGGATGATAAATAATATGGATGACATGGTCATAAGAAAGAAATAAATGAAAGAAATACTCCCCCATACTCGAAAATGATATGCCGCTGAAAAATAGGAAGTGGTAAAGATGTGGAATGAAGGATGATAAATAATGCTCAAAATGGATTTTTATGAAATTCTCCTAAATTCGTAATAAATCAGAAAATTATGCGATTTTACCTCAAGTTTTACCTCCAAAAATGTGGAATGACATATATGGACTGGCAGTTGTTGAAGCTGATGAAGGCAGAGTTGGTGCTGAAAGTGATGCAAAAGGTGGAATCCAGGTAAGCACATCAAGTCTGAAGAATTGTTCACGTTCGTGAGCCTCTTCTGTTAAGTGCAATAGTGTGGTCATGCTGTGGATAGAATTCTGCCCATACTTGTTGTTTTCCTGCAAACAAAGCACTATTTGGCATAGAATGTTCTTGAATCCATAGTGTTAGGTTTGAATAGCAACATATAAGATGCATGCAAAACTTTCAATCAGAAAAAATTTTGTCAAATCAACAAGTTATGGCAGAGTGCAGTAATCATATCGCATGCAATCCCATAATGCAGACATTCCCCCCTCCAATTGGAAAAGGAATTCCATGACCATAAAGCATATGAGAGGTGTTGTACTGATGGCAAGGCAAGGGAATGAACAATATAGCAGTAAATGAAGCAGAGTACACATATCAATGATAGGACAACGAGAGTTATGATTATAATGAGAGCAGAGTGTGTAAAGATAGTTATGAATAAGAGATAGGACGCTTTGGATTGATGATAGTTTATGCAAAACGAAAAAGGACAACAATATGCTAAAAGGATGCTTAACTGACAACATTCTAGCTGAAAATGATGTGATTGATCTGAAAACAATTTCTCATGCATAAAGGTTCAAAACAGGGAAAAAGTTAAGGAAATAACTTCTCTGATAAAAAAGAAAAAGAAAATAAGAAAAGGGTATTATAGTAATAATTGACGATAAGATATAACTTCAATACCATAAGCAGAGCCTCTGCTGCCAGCAGGCGTCCATAGCCTCGGCAGGGTTTCTTTTTAACCCATATGAGCCAGAATCCTCAATTTATAACTAGAGAGTTTCAGTGATGTTCTTACAGAAGAGACCAGTATGTTGGCGTGGTAACCAGATAACCACACTGCCATTCACTGGGATGTAGCAAAAGTGATCAGGTCGGCTTGTGATGAGACCTCCTGTTCCAAGGATAATTTGACTATCCAATGGATCATAACCCTGGTGTGGTGGCCATAATGGGAATGTCACTTTCTTACAACCTTATGAACATGGTAGGCTGGCTCGTAATGAGACCCCCTATCCTCCATCTGTGAACAAAATTTTGTTGTTATTACACAATTTTAAAAAAAGGGAGGCTCAGTACTCCTTAAGAGCAGGGATGGTGGAAGAAGTTGAACAGGTCAATAGAAAAATATACCCATAATCTCATTTATTACAGACAGAGAAGATTATAATCCAGAAGGGTGGAACCAGCATGGTATTAAGATGATCAATCAATATCATGTTCAACAGAAAACAATGCAGTAAAGTAGTATATAAATAATTGTGTCCCTTTTTAAAAATCATCTATCATTAAGGAGCTGTCCTGTTAAAGATCATAATGTGAAGGATATTAACTCGCTTCAATAGAATCCATAATTCTTGTCCTCGTAAAAATAGTGTACTTCATGCCATGAAGGGGAATCAGTAAAATGTGGTTGAGATGAACTAGGAATAGTCCCACAAGAGGAAGGAAGGGTTGCTCTCGAAAATAATCCAAAAGTGTTGATCTTTTGAATGAACAGCAAAAACACGCAAAAAAGTGTTGTTCCTTGTAGGGAACAACAAAGGAAATGCACACAAAAAGCAAAAATACACACAAAAAAAGTGTGAAAATGCAACTGTCGTTCCTTTGGAAAAATGAACAGCGAAAAAAGTGTCATTCCTTTGGAAAATGAACAGCAAAAACGCAAGTGTCGTTCCTTTGGAAAAGGAACAGCAAAAACACACGTTCCATTCCTTTGGAAAAGGAACAACAAAAAATGAAAAGTGCAAAAGTGCTATTCCATTCGGAAAGGAACAACAAATCGTGAAAGTGCAGAAGTGTTGTTCCATTTGGAAAGGAACAACAAAACGTAAAAATGCAAAAATGGTGTTTCATTCGAAAAGGAACAACAAAAAGTGGAAATACAGAAGTGCTATGCCATTTGGAAAGGAATAGCAAAACGTGAAAATGTAGAAGTGGTGTTCCATTCGGAAAGGAACAACAAAAAGTGGAAGTGCAGAAGTGTTGTTCCATTCGGAAAGGAACAGCAAAACGTGAAAAAGGAACAGCAAAAAGAGTCGTGGAAAAGGAATGGCAAAATGACCCGTGACAAAGGAACAACAAAATGAATTGCTAACCAAAAAGGTGTTGTTCATTTGGAAAAGAAATAAGAAAACGAAATTGTTGTCCCTTTGAAAAAGGAACAGCAAAAACGACAAAAGTGCACGCAAACGCTGTCCCTTCAGAAAAAGAACAACAAAAATACACAAGCATGAAATGCAAGCACGCAAAGAATGAATTAGCTGTTCACTGTATTGATGCTAAGGATGGGTCACAGTTTGAATGAAGCAACACCTGAAACACAAAATATAAAAAAATATCAGAAAAGAAACAATGTTTTATTTAAAAACAATATGTAAATAACTAAATTAAGTTACAACAGCTATGATGTTATGTCAAAAAAAATGATCTCTTTGAAAAATGTTTTGGCAGCAGTGATAAGACATGAATCTTCAAATTGAAATCAATTCTTCATTTTTTCTATTATGAATCCGTTGGGTAATGAGTTGGATGAAATTCCTTTGTTTTATTTAAAATTTCTTTCAAAATCACTTTTCCATAAATTGACCTTCTTTTTCTCCTAGGACCTGCAAAAAACGAGTATCTACCTGCAATAAAACATTAAATCATGGAGAAAGAGAGGTGTACGGGCTCCCTTAATCCAAGAATTATGAAAAAAATTAACAAGTAGTTACTCTGTATAACAAATTCATGGAGAAAATAACAAAGTAAAATTTATTTGTTACCTGCGGGAGAGCAGTGGCCAATCATGCTAACCTGCAGTGTTTTAATCACAACTTCTTTGTTTTTCGTCCAAATTGAGTGATTCCAAAGCCAAATGAGAGCTAATTCAAAGGTTAATTTGCAATAGAAACAGGTTTTAAAATTTCAATGATATGCTATGTCAATTTTGTTTAGAACAACCTGCATAATAGAGTCATTTTCGATTACCCAATCTAGACCAACGATTGATATTTCAAGCATAGATTCTTCGTTTGATGTCGGATTCAAATGATTCAAATTGGAAATGAAATTAGATTCATTTATTTATCTCCAATAGAAACAGGTTTTGAAGAAAAGAAAAATTGATAGGTCAAACACTGTAAGGAACAGCCGGAAAGACATAGTTTTAAGGGTGCTGATTTACGATAGACAGTCAGTATTTTGATCATAAATTCCCCATACGATATCGAAAATGAGTGATTCCAATTGCATTGTAAACTAGATTCATAGGGGAATCTACCATAGAAACATGTTTTAAAAATTCATTCATTTAGGCCTCCAAAAACTGACTGTCCCAACTCTGTTCCTGAGCTGCCCAATAGACAGCCGGTCAATGTTTTGGTTATAACTTTTTCGTTTCAAATCCAAATTGACTGATTCAAATTGGGTTAGAAAGTAGACATCAAGGGCTACCTAGGATAGAAACAGGTTTTAAAAATATGGTCATTTAGGCCTCCAAAAACTGACTGTCCCAACTCTGTTCCTGAGCTGCCCACTAGACATCCGGTCAATGTTTTGGTTCTAACTTTTTCGTTTCAAATCGAAATTGACTGATTCAAATTGGGTTAGAAAGTAGACATCAAGGGCTACCTAGGGTAGAAACAGGTTTTTAAAATATTCATTTTTGGTCCCTCAAAACATGACTGTCCCGACTGTTTTTCTAGAAAATTCATCAAGCCCGCAGGCCAAAAAATGATATTCAAGCATTTTTTTCAAATTGGTGATAAAAAATGAATATAAGTGTTTGTAGAACTATTATTTCCATTATAAGTCATCTACATACACCAATGAATTAAAAACAATTATCACCAATGTTGATTTGCATAGCATGTTGCAAAAAACAAAAAAAAACAACTAGTTTTCCATAAAAAAAACAAAATGCATTTATTTATTCCCTTATTTATTTTATTTTCTACACTAACCTATTTGAAAAAATGAATATGACTACGTATATGAGTACTTCCAGTGGAGCCATTTTCGAAATAAGGCTTCACGTATACACATACCCAAATTTGAAAAATGCATATTAGTGAAAATTAGGGTACGAGAAGCCAACTTCCCTTGAAAAGATGGAGTCAAAAATTGTTGAAGTGTGGAGCAATGTTGCAAACAAGTGATGGAATGAAACCAATCTTCAATATATCCTTTATTTTCTTGATTTCCCATATCCATCATATCATAAAGTTCTTGAGCTCTTAAAATGGTTTGTTGATGCAAACTAGAAGTAAGCTCATTTTCTTCCATAACTTCTACAATTTTTGAATTTGAAACATTCTGAATCTCATTGTAAGTTTTCTCTAATGGCGCATGTGAGATGGAATGGGTGGGAAGGGTGGGTAAATTTGGCAGTTCAACACTGTAAGTATGTTGTACTGGTTTATTGCGGTGAGGGTGTGGAATTAGTTGAGCAGGAAATTCAAAAGTAAAAATGTTGGACAGTTTCTTACCATCACAAAAGATGTCCTTCATGTGTTCCTTCAAAGCTCCTTCTTCCAATGTTCCTGTCAATTAGTTAGTGAAATGGGTGGTGCTTACATCACCACTTGAATGAAATCATGTGATTCATTTTTCAAAATTTCTATTTTTTCCTAGTCATTCACAGAAAAATTCAAACATCTATTTCTACCTAACAAAGCAACAGAAAATCTGTTAGGAAAGCGGACAGTGGAGCAGGGCTTTTACATGCTCCGAACGCAGGTTCTTACCTTCCGTTTTTAAGATCCAACTCTTCCCTAGCAGGCACTCATCAGATTCACATTACTCTTTAGAAATGGCTACACTCTCCCCGGCAACGGCGCCAAAATGTGGAGCGATAAAAAGGTGTCTTTGTAACTCCTAATTACCTCACATTAATTGTCAACCCAGGTGTTGTTCAATTCTCAGCAATAGCCACGAAAGTCCCTAAAAGATGAACCGGTCACACTAAAGTTATATGCCAAGTAGCAAGTGCCAAATCAAATCAGGCCGAAAGGGGAAAAAGGGTGGTAAAACGCACATATATTGACACCAATGGATAAATGGCGCTAAGTAAGGAGAGGCGGAATAATAGTTAACGACTGGCACAAAGGTACGAGAGACATGCCTTTGCAGATCAACTCATATACGAGAGAAGGCCTTTGATTATACATGACGGCAGTACGTAGAAATTCCGGGGGGGTCAAGCCGTGGGGTAAGGACAAGGCCCTTACCCCCGCGGAATTGCGACACGTGGCGGGGCTTCACGGCGGAGAAGTAGTAACAGGGTTGGGCCAAGAGATTATATATCGTGGTGGAGTTAAGGTGGGCCCGCTCAGGTGAGGAAGATAAGCGTTAGTCCGGCAAAGGGGAAGTCCTTCGTGTTAAAAGTGGATAGTGCATATGGAACAACGGTAAGGTAAGTCCATCAGGACAGCTGGTACTAAGGCCCGTACCAGTTTTTAACCCGACACGAGGCGCTCACCTATATCTAGAATTACCCAATCCCCACGCGCCACGTGTCTCAGTGTCAGTGTCCTTACGACACTTGCCCTCTGTTTTCTTACACTTTCCCCTTTTAACCTAAACAGTCCTCCCGAATGGTAAAAACTCTCGTATTCCTCTTTGGTAAATCATTTTCAGGTAGTTTTCCACGGCGATTACCAAGTAGGGAAGAACGCCGGGTTTGCCCAAGTCACTGTCACAGTTCCCCTCGTCGTTTTCCCAAGCATTGTCACCCTCTGCTCAGGTAATCCATTTTCCCGTCTTTGTTTCATTATTTTTCCCTTTCTCTCTTGTCCGAATTGTTGAATAACTGCCATGGGGAGAGGGACGCCCAAGAAGAACGAACCTGAAACTCCCCAACTCCATGAGTCTAGAAATCCTCCTGGTTTCGAGCCCCTTCGTGACTTGCAAGCGGGTATCTGTGACCCAAAATACCCTTTCGATATACGGAACATCAAGCCCCTACTGTTCGGTCACCACTGTAAAAGTGTTGATCGTTTCCGAGTTGTCGCGTCCGGCTTGTATCACTACATTACCCCCCAAGTCCATTCCTGTGTCGATTTTATTGTCTGGCTTAGAGACTCTTACGATTCACATCGTGATGCCTTCATTTCCCCTCAGGGTAGCATAATCTTCTCCCTTTCTCTCGATATTATAAGGCAGGCTCTTCGTTTCCCTCCCAGTGATGCCTACTTCAGTTTTAAAGACGAAACCTTGCTCGCACAGTTTAATAAACTGTCGAAAGAAGCCCGCCGTGCCTTCATAGCTGCCATAACAGTCGATCAGGCGACGGCCCTACCTCCGGTTGAGCCTTTCCCATTGAGTCTGTTTAATGAAGAGGTCCGACCAGTCCTGTCCCTCATTGCCGGCCTCCTGGGAGAAGGGACCCCTGAAGACAGTTTCTGGGTATGCATTCGATTCTTGTGGCTTATGACTCAGAATGGGGTTACACTGGATATTCCAGGTTTCCTGTCTTTTACCATCCGGAACCAATTTCGGGAGCTGGCCAAGGCCCGAAAGTTTCGTTTTTGTTCGTTGGTTTTCTACCTCTTCCTGTTCCAGCATGCAGACAAGTTTAATCATTTGGGGCTGCACCGGATGTATTCTGAAAATTCTCAGCCCAGGCCAGTCTTCGACTGGAATTTCTCTGTTCGTCAATTGCCTAAGGGGGAGGGTTACATCAGTTTCGTGAATACCTTCATGTCCATTGCTTACACCATCATTCACGATGTACCTTCTCCTAGGGTTTTCCCAGAGATGAAGCGCTGGTTACAGGCTGGGAAGTACCAGTGCACTGGCGATTGGTTTCTATCAGAGGAGTATACCGAAATCCGTGTCTATGGAGCCGAAGTAGCCCCCTACCAGCTCCCAGCTTTTCCTGTCCGACGAGTCTACGCCCTTGAATACATCCGGCAAGCCCTCAAAGCTGACCAGCTTCATTTCGTCCCCGCTAAGAAAGGCTACATCCTAAAGCTCCCCGACAATATTGGCCCCTTTGTTGTAAATTCTAGATATGCCCTCCCGATTGTTGAGAAAATATTGCAGAACTTGGATCTGAAATTAGGGGAAAGTTGGGATTATGACCCACGGGAAATTATTTCAAATAAAAGAAAGAGAAACAGGTCTGCGCCCTACGTTCATGAATCCAGGCCATTTCTGGAGTGGAAGGCTAATTATGAAGTCTGGCCTATGTTTTCGCAGATGGAGACGGACTCATCTGCCACAGGAGAAGAAGAGGAAGTGACCAAAGGGGGAAATGAGCAGGAAGCTGGTACTTCCGGAGCGCCACCACCCAAGAGGCAAAGGGTGGCCACTAGTGAAGCCGAGGTCATCGGGGAAGGGATAATTCTGGAGCCCCTCGCGAAATTTGGAGAGTATGATAAGAGCAAGGCAGGGATAGTAGTTCTAAGAGATATCACCGCCTCCTCTGACTACACTGAAGTCACTGAGGCCATCATCGAGCCTCCTGCTTCGAAGACAAAAGAAAGGGAGCTGACCAATAAAACCGTCAGAGACAAATATAGGGCCGAACTAGGAGGTTTTGTTGAGAAATATCACACCAGAATCTCTGCCTCGGTTAATGCAGACACTGAAGACCTGGTGCTTTCCATGGCCGAGGCTCTCCTGGACCCGAATTCGGACGTCCCTAGCTACAAGGGGATTGAATTGGTTGTCGACATGAAGAAGGTTCCGGTACAGGACCTGAATGACTTTTTCCAGACGATCTGCGACATGATGAAGGATAAGATTTCGCAGATCACCCTTGCCCTAAAGAAGACAGAGCAAAAATACGACGTCCTGAATAACTCTTTTGCCGCGGAACAGAGTGCTAATCGTGCTAACGCACACCAGGTGCGAGTCCTTAAAGAGCAGATTAAGAATTCAGACGACGGAGGGAAGGGAATGCAAGCGGCATTAATAGCCAAGTTGGAGAAGGATATTTCAGCGGCTAGGAAACGGTCTGGCATACCGGCTTCACATCCGATACAGACCGATGAACTGGTGCACGTGGAGGAGGAGAAAAACGAGCTGATGGCCAAGCTTTCCAGAGAGAGAGAGGAGAAAGAAAAAATGGTCAGAAGAATGGAAGATCTGGAAAGCAGAGCTACCGAGCTGCAGACCCGCTGGGACACACACAGTTGTCATGCAGCCGAGACCTCAAGTGGGACAGGATCAGCAACAGCACAACTATCCACAGCTATGGCTGAGATACAAGTGCTGGGGAAGCAAACAACGACAGCAAGGCAGAAGGTGGAAGAACTGGAGGGCGCCCTGGCAGAGAAGGTCAGAACTATTGAAGGGCTGCGAAGAGAAGTGGAAGAAGGAAAGAAGACTGCGACTGAGCAACAACAGATCATCGCTGAGCTGAAGAATAAGGCGAAGGGAAATATCACCCTGGTCGAGGCCAGAAGCCTGATCTGGTCAGATATAATCATGGCCGTGACTGAACAATGGGAGTTCCTAACAATGATAGGAGAGCTAAAATCTACCCTTCCATACCTTAATAGGAGATTACAGGAGGCCGGGGATAATCTGCCGACTAGAGCCCGCCACGCTGGAATTTATATATCTTTTCTCTATACACTGAGAGCGAATGACGTGGTAAAACATGACATTCCCAGCAGATTTATGGAAATCAATGAATGTCGGAAGATTATAGAAAAAGAGGAGGCTCGATCGGCAGCTTCAAAGGCTCTCCAACTGGTCGCTGACATGGTGGAACAGTTCAACAAGGTATGGAACGAAATCACCACTGCTGGCCTCCCTTCATGTTGGGAACCAAACGCTCCTGCCGTACTAATGCACCCCGACAAATACACAGCACTTCTAGAGGCAGAACGGGATCGGTCAGATCTTCAGATGGGCAAAGGAACTCAGCTTAAAGCTACTACCATCATCACAGCCCTACAGAAGGAGTTTAGTCTCCTCCACATGATCCGGTACCATCTCCCCACCCACGCAGACATCCACACCTTCGGCGAGGCATTTACCAGGGTGGAGAGACTCTCAGAGATGTCAGAGCCAAATCCAGAAAGCCAACGGAGGTTAACGCAGTTCCTGACTCAGCATGCCAGTCCTTCCACCGATGTACCTCCTCCAGCGTCTACTACAGCCTCGACCCAACAGCTTTCATGACACATTATGTTTCATTCATGACATGGCCTTAACGGCCTTTACTTTCATTTCAGTTATGTTTGATTTAAATTTCCGAGTGGGCGGTTTTTCCTCCCACTCTTGCATTTTTACTTTTACCTTGAACAATGATCTACATTTTGGTTTTAAGTTTGGCCCGGGGCCTGTTACGCATGATGGAAGAGTTGCTTTCCCCATCATGCCATTTTGTGGTTTTGATAATGATTGTTAACAATTTTGAGCATGCGAGAAAGATATTTTCAGAAAATATCTTCTCGATGAAAGGCAGAGAGAAGGCTATATAATACAGGAAAAAGAATGATACCAGGTTCCATTTTCTTCAGAAAATTGATTGTATTAGAATTTCCTGTGCGTCTGCTTTGTGAACAATTTGGATACTGCCCGGAGGAGCCCATTGGGTTTCAATAATAAGAAGCTTTACTGTAATACAGATTCTGGACACGGTTGTATGGTGGTGTGTGTGCCTCTCTATTGTTAGTTTCATCTTTGCTCATCTCTCTTATATTATATCCTGGAATGCGAGTGTCTTTTGTCTTTTGATATGAACTTATCGTGTTGATACTTATGTCTGTAGCAGTGTGACACTTTAAATGGCTCAGGAGTAATGTATTTTGCCACATGCATTTCACTCGTATTTCTACTATGTTGGTTGTATTTAAATGTTATTGACGAAAGCTCTTGGTATGCGTGGATTCTTAGATATTTAAGCCCATTTGTATGCCATGAAGTTCTCCTTAGTATCATCTATGTGACAGCTGATATCCCCTTCTTGCTATACAGCTTCGCTATTGTTTATAATTACTTTCTCTGCCATATGTCGTGAATCTGGCCCTCATTATGTTGATCTGTCTTATGATTGTCTGAAGCAGCAGTATCTAAATATAAGCATTCCATTCGTTCAGCGTTATTTAAAATGCCTCAAACTGTCTGAAGTTCTGGTTCCATTTTAGTTTGTTTTCTGTTTCAAAAAAGGTAGTGTAAGAGCTCTGTCACGTTAAGGGATGAAACGTTGTCTCAAATATCCTGCTCTCTACACCTCATAAGATGTCCTAGGCACTGGTCTGTAACAACTCTAGGCTGTCTCTAGGAGTTACAACACCAGGGACGACTTTTTGTTTCAAGAGTGTACTCAGTCTGAGGCGGCTATTTACTCAAGAGTAATGTTTTGCAGTATAGTGCTTAAAATCCAAAAGTAAATGAAAGCTTGTCTATAACTAAGTTACTTAAAAAGAATAAATCACACATTCAGAAAACTAGGCAGCTTATTAGTCAAGGGTTTGGCAGTGATAACCCATCCCTTTGGAAACTGATGGAGAGGAAATTAGAGCATAGACCACGGGTCTGGGAGCTAGACAGTGAATGCCGAAGCTCACTACAGCCTTAGATCGTTTCTCACACCAAAACAACAAATGCGAGTAAATAGAACAACAAATAAAGAATTGAACAACAAATCTAAAATGGAACAGCAAACGAACAGCTAAGTCTCGCGAGTTGTAACCAAACTTAATCTATTAACTCCAATGCAATCAAATAACAATCTTTCACTCTTAAGGCAAATCACGCAAAACACACTAATAGAACAGCATCAACGATTGACAAGTTATGGAACAGCTATAGTAAGTCACGTACGCACACAACACGCTGAAATAGTAATCTGATCAATCTTAATCAACAAGAATACGACCGTGCTTCCAAATAGAACAGCATCATTTCTGAATCCAACAATTATGAGAAACACTATTTCAAATGAATCTATAACACGTTCAGTATAAAAGCTCTGTAACAAAACAGTAAGAATATTCAATTAAGACTTAACAACATGCAATTAACTCTGAAAGGATTAGCAACTTGATGCAGAGTCAATACACGATTCTATCTGTAAAAACCTCAATGATTTAATCTTAACAGAGCATGTAATATCAACTTATAAAGCATATCAGATTACCAAATAACAGCGATAAACAAACCACGCAGAAGTCAAAGAGATAATATACAGCGGCAAGTGTCCTCCGGGGCCGGGCCCTTAGCCTCCAAGGGGACACCGCCTTAAGTTAATCCAGACGCCGAGATGAGAGAACCACCAAGCCTATATTAATGCATCGGACAAAAGTACACTGAACCAGTTCTCAACGAAACTTAATAATCAAAGCTGATGTCTTACAGAAAATTACATGAAACGTCTTCCCAAATCCTCTCCCTCTCTGATCTCTGTTCTGATTTAAATAAAGAGAGATCAGAGAGCGGTTACAATAAAGATGAGTACAACATGATTTCCATTACAAAATTAGATTGTTTCCAACCATTTGATCAACAAGAAGAAGGCGAATTTGGCTTTGCAGCTGAGATTTGGAGGACGGCCGCAACAACAGATATGAGAAAATCGTGCTCAAAGAACTCTGCGAATCTCTCAACACAGGCCGAATTTGGGCAAACCGTTCTTTACTAAAGTTAATTGGGTCCGTTCTGGACAAAACCCATGTTCCGGATTTTCCAGATTCGTCTTCATTTGCTCAGAATATCAACCGCAAAACTGTCACTCCTTATTCCAGCGCATTTCTGAGTTGGCCTTTTTAATGATCAAATCTTCAATCTGGACTTTATCTTGGAGGCTAAAAATGGTGAATAATTTTACAACTGATTTATTAAAACTATCATTGATAAAATCATTCATAATCATCAATTTATTAGAAATAAAGGAGAATAAAAATCATTCATTCATAAGAGCATAAATCATTTATAAAATGGATTTAAATAATAAATTATAATAAATGACGTGATGAAGAATGGTAGAAATGGGTGGAATAAGCGTTCACAAGTGATAATAATAATGGCATATTAACGGCCCAACAACAGCTGAGCTGTACCCCACGTCTCCAAATTTTCAGGCCCAGAAGTACTTTGATCCAGTCGTCGTTCCTGCAGTGGTTGCCCACTGACAACTGATCTAGTGTAGTGTTCTTGGGGGGACGGCGACGAAGTCAAATGAGGGGCAGAGTCCGCCATATTCAGGTCTGGCCACCCCTGTTGATTGGTGTGAATGGCCTGTGGAAATAGAGGAGGCTCAGGCTATGCCTCAGTCGTCTCTACAACAATTTGCGTCATCTGTGTAATTATATCAGAAAAAGTGACCTGGGGGTCCCCAGCGAGGTTGACCGGTGGTACCGCTACAGTACTTGAGTCAACCTCAGCCCCGTGGTCCCCATTGAGTAGATCTTGGATTATAGGGTCTGACACAGTGGTGGATGAGTTGGATGGTGCAGATAAAGTGGTAGGTGGAGGTGGAACGGTACGTGGTGGTGAAAGCAGAATGTTGATGAAGTCAGAGTGGTCAATGGGAGGTGGAGGTGGAATCCCTCATATTTCCCTTGTGTCGACGAATGGTTCTTCTTGTATAGGCACCTCTGGACTTGGTGGCTAGGGTGGATCCTCCTCAGTGAGGTCCACCACCAGACTCAACTCTATGGTTTGGGCCCTCTTGGCCTGAGGAGCTTCTAAGGGGTTTGTGGGCTTGCTCTTTTCCCCTATCGGGGTAGTCATCGGACTTGGTGAAGTAAATAAAACATTAGGGATGGGGGAGGTGATGGAAGTCATGTGGAGAAGCGGGTTGGGCTGAGAAAGTAGAAACTCAGAGAAAACAGGGAAAGGAATGGCACCGCTTGAGACAACCTGGGCCACTTCATTGAAGCTATGTACCTGAGTGTTTAGGTGGCGAATGAGGGGGGCGAGATACACATTGGAGACCCGTTGTGCCGCCTCCACTTCCGATTTTCCAAGCAATGGCCACGGTAGCATCTTATCAAAGTTTTATGTGGGTACCCCGCTTCGGACTTCCATCGAGACCCCCGGCCACGAACAAAATTCATTGTGGAAGGTTGTGTCTTTGAGCTGGAACTTCAACAGCCGCATGTGAAATGTCTCCCCCGGCATGCAAGTAGGTCGGAGGAAGGTGTGCCTGTGGCTGACCCCGAACCATACTTGCTTGTTGTACCCATCCAGTAGATTCCTGGGCACCCTCTGCTGGCTTGATACCACATCTGTCATTAAGCCATACCAACTTCGAAATGCCTCTGCATTGACCTCTTTGGTGCTGGGATCACCCGACACCTTCCACGGGACAAACTTCATTGCCAGAGGCTGACCCTCCACTATTTCCGCCAGTGTCCTGATGAGGGGAATATGCCACTTCCACATGGCAAATGCAACTATCAAATACCCATAAATAAAGCTTGTGGCCCTCTTGTGATTGTCTTCCCATGCGTCGAACAACTCCTTCAACAGGAAGGAGCACTAGTTCACCTTAGCCCCCTGGACATAGTGCTATACAATGGAAATTATATCCAGGGTACATTATCCCTTCATGTAGTGCCTCATTGTCTTACTGGCAATGAGGTAGCATGTGAACTTGACTTCGGGCTTGTTGATAATTTCCATCTTCGCTCCCTTTCCTCCCCATCGTGTGCCATATTTTGCGTAATATTCCACATCTACCGACTTCTTTGCTCTTTTGGAAGTGGTCTGACATGCAGAGGACACATCCGGGCCATTCTGTGAGAGCCCTATGAGCCGGTGGATATCCTCGGCATGGATTGGAATTTCTTTGTTCAACCACAATGACCCGTTCTGGATGCGACTCAGCAAGAACTTGGTACATTGCATGGCTGGTCCTGTTGTCCCAAATACTGGAAGATTTCTTTAATTCATAATGGAAGATTGCTGTAGGCCTCAGAACTTTAGAAAAATTTTGTTTGCTGCATGCCTTGCTTCTATGGTATAATATTCCATATACACCAGGCGCTTAACCGCTGGGAACTCGAAAGAGTCCGTGAGGTCTGCATCTATGAGAGCAGCACTGTCGTACTTCCCGACGACGGACTCTTTTTTGTGAATTCGACTGTGGAGCTGCGGTTCTATGACTGCTGGGTTGGCTCTTGTCATCTTCGCTCGATGTTGATACACTTGCAAAATCAGTCTTGGCGCCTTCTCTTGGCTCTGTGCTTTTGGATACTTATGCTGCTCTGGTGCTGCTCCAATTTCTAATTCTAATTTCTCCGACATTCTCACGCTTTTCTTCATGCACGTTATGTAATTAACTGGCATGAGTGAGGTTGATGAGACCCCATAACGAATTAATTCCTGCTGGCATTCTCCACGGCGATAATCATGTGATCAGTCACCTACTGAGGTGTGTTCTGACATCTGCTGACGGTGGTATGGGGAAAGAGGCAGACGCGATGGCTGAGGTTACTTCGAATTATGGCAAAATGATTACTGCAAGGTTACTTCTAATTATGCAAATTTATGTTGCAAATCTAGTCGATCCTACGAACTGACACAAGTACTAACTGAAATGATATGGACTGACACTTGACACATTTGCATATCCTACAGGGATTGTTAGGGTCCCGTGATTTGGCTGATTGGCAAGCCAAATGATATTGTAACATCAAACCAAGCTTTGGAGCCCAACGACCTAGCCTTCCTGGACTCAGAGAGGGCTCTCTCTATATGTGTAAGGGATATCTGTGTGTTTGCTTATTGTGTTCTGATTTTAGGCTAGTTATGAAGTAGGTTTTTTGGTTTTGGTTTTTAGGTTGTGAGGGATGAAACTGATCAAAGATATAAGATAGGTAAAAATATGTCAGATCAAATGGGCTATGGGGTCGAAAAGGTCGAGAAAGCTATCAGACGATGATACAAGGCTGTTGAAGGGCCAATTTGATTCAAGGTAGAAAGGATCTTTGGGCAAAATGGAGTAAATGGACATCAAGTTTGTGAACAACAAAAATTTTCAAGAATAACTAGTTTAATAGCAGATATAAACATGGTAGGGAAAACCATTAATCATGCAAAATGTAACTATAAGCTAATCAGTACATAGAAATAAACATTCAAGCCATGCATAGAGGTATATGACCCTCTAACTTTGGGAAATGGCTTTCAGACTTTGGGGAAAACACTTAAGAAAGACAAACAACTTAACTTAATATGTTGGAACGCCTAAACATAGTACTTCAAGTTATTGGGCACTTTGAAAACAAGATTTGCATAGTCTTAGACAAAGGGCTAGATCGGAACTAGGCCTCCTTGGTTCAACAAAATGATAATCTAATCAGTCAAAGAGAAATTTCATGGATGGAACTATAGCTAGCCATAGGTAAGAAGGGTGTACCGTAAGTCATACTTAGCATGTATAAAACCATGAATGAAACAAGAAACAATATCCTAAATTATTAAAGAGTAGTCAAGAATTCTTTAATGTTACTTAGGAAGAGGAAAACAAAGAAGATATGAAGAAACAGGAAATTTGAGGTGCCTCCATGGGCATGTCTCAAATTTTTTCTCTACTAATCTATATCAAGAAAGAAACATGTATTCATGAATGAAAACTCAAAGACAAAACAAAGAAAGACACACTATACCATTCTACCAAGTCATGGAATCCAACAACAATCCTCTATTCATCATCCAAGAACATCCAAGAGGCAATCCAAGTGCACGAGACAAGTTTTTCTTCCAAAGCTTCTATGACCATATATTGCTTCTATCATCAAGTTCAGCCTCGTTTACAATGAAATTATTTGGAATAAATAGGCCAAAGTGAGGAAAACCTCATGTTTCAACTTGTTATCCCATTGGCCTAATCAAAATATCTAAACTTGTCCTTGAGGCTTTGCAAAGCCCAAGGCACAAAATATCTCATAATATATCTAAAAAATGATAAAAAAGGGAATTAAATTGACTTTTCATAACTTCTCATGTGCAAAAATAGCTAAATGCACATGAGGAAAAAGCAGATTTTAAGGGTTCAAATTTTACAAAAATACTCAAAATTTACATCAGCAAAAGGTCCCTTGACTTGCTGGTAATATTTGGCAACCTTCCTGATGTCGAAACAAGGCTCATGATAGCTCGTTGGAAAGATCTGAGTGTCTAATTTCTGGAACAACTAAAATTTTCCTGATATAATGCCTGGAAGTCCTCCAAAACTGAACCTGTGTGTAAAAAACCAAAAATTACAGTCTGCTGATAGACCGGGCAGAGTGTGCAAAAAGCGAGCATTTTTCGCCATTTCGGGGAAGAAAATGATCTCCAAATGTCCTGAAAATTGCTAACTATGTGCTCGTGAAATTATGGCATCCAATGATACCATTCTCCTCCTTTGACGATCCCCCAAACTGAAATGGCGAATTTCATGAGTTTTGACCAAAAACTCAAAAATGCAAAAAAACCAAAGTATGTCAAATTTGCCCAAAATCGGTGTGTATGACCCTCAAGGGTCCTTAGCAACATGCTCTGAAGCGGTGGCCAAAATCTCAAGTCTTGATGTGTCTTTCTTCACTTTCCGTGTCGGGCGCTTCCCTTTAGCTTCCTTTAGCTTTTCTTGGGCAGCGTTTAACTTGCGACGGGAAAACTGATTTAACTTCTTGTAATGCCCCATCATTCTTATTTGTAGCTCTAAATACCTATTTTCCCTCTCCTATTTCTTCTCTAAATGGTCATTGATTCTTTCAATCCACGCCTCCTTATTGTTTTCTATCTCCTGTTCAAACAATGCTGTGAGAGGGGTGGATTGGAGAAGGGCATTTTCCTCCTCTTTTTGTTTCTCAAGGGCTCTTTTAAGCCCTATGGTTCTAGGCATTTTTCACCTAGGCTGGTCTTCTTCTTCACTTTCATCAAAATCGCCTATGAGCTCATCTATCCTTGCTTGGGCTTTAGAGGCCTCTTTCTTGTACTTAGTCGCCCTTGTCTCATGAATAGCCATATGGACACTCATTTGCCTATTTTTGATTTGCAAGAATTGATTGAAATTCCTTTCCCTATGAAGATCATCCTTCAATGCATCAATTTGTATCTCTCTTTCGATCAAAAGGTTTTCTAGAATGCAGGCCTCATTATCACTATCATCGCTTTGGATTGGGATGATATTGAATGCACTCTTTTGCTCATCACTTCCTTCTAGCTTGCCTTTCCCTTTGCTTTGGGAGGCTATTCTTGTGCTCTTCCTCTTAGGAAAGTCAATCATAGGCTTCTTTGGCAAATTTCCTTTGCTATGGAGAGCTCTTGTCACATTTGGAGTGACAACCTTAGGCTCTCTCTTTCTTGCAGTCCTAGGCTTGGCCTTTTTAGGAGAGGAAGGCATGATTCCTTTACCTTTGTCATCTTGTTTGTCATCCTCTTGAATTTTCCTTTCTTCTTGATGCTGCTGTGTATCTCCTTTAGGCTGCCCCTGCTCCTCAATATCATGTTGTTGTTCTACCTCACTTTCCTGCTGTCCTTGGTCATCAACATCATGCTGCTACTCTATCTCAATTTCCTGCTCATCCTGTTGTTCAAACTGCTACCCTTGATCCTCATCCTTATGCTGCTGCTCAAACTACTGCCCTTGATCCTCATCCTTATGATGTTGCTCAGATTGTTTCCCTTCCTACCCTTGCGGCTGTTCATCACCACTGAGTTGCTACTGTTCAGCACTCTCCTCCTCTTGTTCCTGCTGCTGCTCACCATCACCACTGTCATGCTGCTACCCCTCATCCTCAGTTTGATGCTCTTCATCTTTTTATTCATGTTCATGTCCTTTCTCCTCATGTTGGCCACATCCTTCTCCTTCTCCATGTTCTTTTGCTTGTTCTGTAGTGAATTTGAGCTTTCTAGGAGTAGGTCTACTAGAGGAAGGCGAGGGGCGATGAGTAGGAGAAGTGGGGGATGTATGGACTGGAGGGACAGTGGAGAAATCCGGGTGAGTAATGAAAACATCCCAAGAGACCTCTCTCTTCTCAAGCTGGTGAAGGATGAAGATTTTAATGAGAGAGTGATGGAATAGATAGGCTATTTTCTGTGATGGAGGCTTCTTCTAGACAAAGGAGGCGATTTTCTCAATGCTTTTGCATAAGAAGAAAGGAAGATTCAGCTGCTTGGTTCTTGTGAAATGCATCAACAATCGGATGTGATATGCATAAAATCGGGAGAATCTCCCCTCACAAGTGAAATACTTCACGATGATCTTCATGAGGGGGGCATAGCTGGCTAAAAGATATAAGAAAGGGAAAATAGCAGGGCATGATTCTCTGTGTTCAGGCTTGAGGAAGGGTTTGTAGTCATCTAAGTCCAAATAGCTTTGTTTGAACCATTTCTCACCAATATAGGGAATTTTAGTAGCCTTGGATATGGATCTCGGGGAGAGCTTGAAATCAAGGCCTACCAATTGAAAATGTTTGTCTCTGAACCTCAAGGTGCACAGATGTGTTAGAGGAGAGAAACTTTTTACTTCTTGTACCCTTTGGCAAAAATCCAAGCATCCTACCTCATGAAAATTGAATAAGATAGATGGGTGTGCATTGACCTCTTCGGTGGAAATGGGCTCATACCTCTTGTGCAACCCACTCCTGCTATCCTGCCTGGGAGCATCTTGATCTAGATGTGCTCTTGAACCACCAAACTGCCTCAAAAGTTCTTGAAATTTGTTTTTAAGCAAAACTCTGTCTCAGCCTGTCATCTTATTGTTTGATCAAGCAACAATGATTTCAGATGTAATGTGAAGTGCCCTTTTAACACACAACTCTCTGCCCTTTTCCAAACCAATGCTTTTCACTTGGTATGTCACTCAACAAGTAACCTTAAGAACAAAAACACAGTCAGTAAAAGATACACAGTCAAAGTGATTTTTTCTGTGTTTTGTGGTAAGGTCACCTTGCCTTTTGGTGTTTTGAGGACAACAGTATAACCTTGCATTTTAGACAAAGGAAAAACCACAATCTTCTTATTTCAAGACACTGCTTTCTTCTTTCTAGGCGACTTCACCAGTAGATTCAACAACATGAAGACAGTCAATCAAAAAGGCATATACATAGTCAAAGGTCACCGTGTAATAGGATAAGGTAACAGAGCTTATTGTGTTTTGGATGTGGTTACAAAAAGTTTTGTAGCATTCAAACAACAATAAACTCCTCTTCAGACAAAACACTGCACTCTTTATACTCCACTGTTCCTCATATCCAGTTTGACAACACCTTCAAATGCAAATGTTAGCTTATTCACTGACTCTTCTTTATGTAACTGAAGGCCAAACACTGCTTTTTATCTTTTGAGCATACAGAGGAGACTTTTGGAAGGTAAAAAATGCTCATCTAATGATCACTGTGTTTGAAAACTGACCTACTGTTTCACCCTTTAAACACCTTGTCTCTCCTTTCTTTCATCACAGTTTTGAGAGCAGTTTCATGGCCTTTTCTTATCAACAAAACTCATAAGCTTTTAATGTTTCATCTCTAGCCAACAAAAACTACATCAAATCTTGTTCTTTTAAATAAAAACACAAAACTCAAACTTGTGATTTCACCCCATGAGTTTCATCCCTTTTACCCTCTCTTGGTAGTCTTAACAAAGCAAAAAGGCACATAGGATACCTTTGAAATCGATGATGATGCTTCTTGAGGAGTTTAATTTGCTTCAGGAGTTGTTTGGAGGCATCTAGGACGTTGGATTTATGCGCGACACTTTAGAAGGAGAGAACACCACGAAAAACACAGTCGGGTCACTTGTTGGGCCCTTGTGACCAGAAGCTACATGCACGCCGCGTAGCTTCTTTCTCCTCTGTAAAATGAGTGTGTGAACGCGCCACACAATCCTACAGGCATGCCACATGGTGAAAAACCTCGAAAAACAATGAAGTTTCCTGTGAACTCGTCTTCAGTCTTTGGAATAGAAAGAGTGGATTGATGCTTCGTGTTTTTTGAGAGATTTAAAAGGAAGTTCAACAGTTTTCTACTCCTTTGAACACAAAGCAACCAAATAATTTTGACATGAATTCATGAGGGCTTGGAAGACACCCCTTTTGTTTAAAACCATTGCCTTTGTCCATTTAAAACGAAACAAAACAACTTTGAATGTGTTAAGAATGGCTCACATTTTGAAAACTGTTGGTGAAAATTTCAGTGTATTTTAATTGAACAGTGGCAATGGTTATGACTCTTTCCAAGGGCCAACTCTATTCATTTGTGTGTTACATATTTGAAAAGTGACTTTTTGTCACTGCTGACCCTTTCATTATCCTTTTCAAAATGTGACATTTGCTCAACAATATACCAATGAGTTATGGAGCACCTTTGCCACTTTGCAAGGAGGTGGATCTTCTCTTTGAACCTCAAACTAATGTGTTTGCTCTAGATGCTTTAAAAGTGATAAGGCCCTACTGTGAAAATGATTTGACTGTCAGGTGCCTTTTAAACTCATTTTCTGACTGTGGATGCAAAATGCAGTTGCATTTACTCAGGCTCTTCCACCTCTGTCCATTTAAAAGGGAAATTATTTAACACTTCTCTCTTTACTCAAAATGCATTGATAAGGTACCTTTGACCTTTTTATAAGGAACATGCCTATATTTTTTTGAAGTTTTCTATAGAATTTGAAAAACATGTCAAAGTCCTTCTTGCATTTTATGAACAAATGTGTCTAGTTGCAATACCTTTCTTGGGAAGAACTAAACTCAAATTTTCCTTTGTCAACTTATGAAAAGTAATCTGAAGGACATCCTCTTATAAGTAGGAAGATCAGTACTCTTTGAAACATGATCATTATCATGTATTTTTCCTGTGCAATGACCCATCTCATCAACCACTCTACAATTTTGTTTTGTTGGAGCTGCAGACTGTCTTTTGAAAGAAACCCTGTTAAGAGATAAGTTTAACCCCTTGGATTGCAGTGGTAACCCTGCTTTCCTTTTTGGTATTTTACATTGTTTCTCTGTTTCAACTATCTCTTACTGTTCTTACCACTCATCTTTTGATCAGTCAAACCTTGAAATCAGTCAATGCCCTGGCCCTCTGCTTATGAATGAAGGAGGCCCTTTACTTGGCGAAATGTCTGATGTTCTTTTAACCTCTTTGGCCCTCTTCTTGTAGATGAAGGAGGCACTTTTAACCCTCTGCTTATAGATGAAGGAGGTTCTTTGTTCTTCAAACCCTCTGCTTATAGATGAAGGAGGTTCTTAACCATGTCATATCATCAGCCTTTTGACAGTGTTGTTTTCCCTTTTACTGTCCTTTCAGGCTTTGAATGAGGTCGCAAGAGCTTGATGAAGAATTCTTTGCTTTGTAACTGTATTTCGAGCTCAAGATCACATTGAGAAGCAGCTATCTTCTCATGTGGAGCCAAAAATTGTCTTCTGAGATGCTGGTAGGTATTTCTTCTTGAAAGATCCATCAAACATTGTAAAAACACCTAAAATTAGCTTGATTTATGGTCTATGAATTGCTGAGACTTAAAGGTGTATTACTGGCGCGACCTAGGGCTGTAACCAACTTCATTAGCATAGTAGGAAGGTCTGTTATGACTGGTCTATAGCAGATGGATGTTTTTTGGCTCTTAGGTAGTTTGCCAAGGGAGAAATTCCTTAAAGTGCCACTTTCTAACTTAGGGAATAGATTTGAAAAGATTTGGATTGTCTCTTTAGAGCTGATGGGCAAACTAGTATGGCTGAGGCTAGGTAGGATTTGATAATGAGGTTTCATCTCGTCATGGGCGGACTGAAAGGTAGGAGGGCGAAAAAGTTTTATGGGTGTTTTCCCAGTTGGTAAATTTGTCAAATTTTTACATCAGCTGTTGGAAAACTTGGCTGTTACAACTAGTCATCACCAACAAGTAAAAAATACTGATGACATGCTGGACACATCCCTCCTCGACCATAATCAGTTAAGGTGTGATCCCCGCAACATAACGGTTATTGACGACCTATGCATGGACATCGAACCCTACCTATGCTCATCCCGGTTGCGGGAGAGTTATTCAACTACTCTACTCTACGGCTTCTCTCGGGTGCGAGAGTTATTAATGAAAAGCGAAAGAAAATTAGTCATGGTAGGGCTTCAGGCGTGCGCCATTCACCCACCCAAGTAAAATAGTATCGTCCATTTGAGCCAACCGAACGGCTCCGGAATCCCTAATCTCGACGACGAAGTAGGGTCCCAACCAGTGCATCTGCAATTTTCCTAGAAACCTCTGAAACCTGCTATCGTATAGGATAACCTTACCTCCAACCTGGAACACTTTACTCTTAATGTAGTGATCATGCCACGCCTTCTGCCTATCCTTTTGAACCTTTTGGTGGAACTCGGCCAGAAACCAGGCCTCGTCCAGTTCTTGTAATTCATGGAGGCACTCCTGTAGTGATTCCTCTTCCGAGAACTTCAGGGATGTGGCAATTAGAAGACTTGGTATGGTGAACTCGGCGGGAATCACAGCTTCACAGCCATACACTAGCTGGAATGGTGTTTTATTGTTCAAACGCTTCACCATAGTTTGGTAGGCCCATAGTGCAGCTGGCAACCGCTCGTCCCAATCATCCTGCTTGGCATTGCAGATCTTCGTCAAACCCTTTTTGAGGATTTTGTTGAACGATTCAATAGTGTCATTGGCCTGTAGGTGGTACAGGCTACTTTTGTGGCGTTGGATCATGAAGGTGTCCAGCAGTGATTTGACCGTTTCATTAATGAAATGCATACCTTGATCACTGGTTAAGCTCTGTGGGCAGCCAAACCTGCTGATGATATATTCAAAGATGAACCAAGCTGCTGTATCGGCCGTGCAATCCTGTACCGTTGCTGCCTTAGCCCAGCAGGTGAGGTAGTCGGTGGCAGTAATGATGTACCGGGCTTTGGAATGCCAGGCTACTGGGGCTATGGGGCCGAAAAAGTCAACAGCCCATTTCTCAAATGGCCGCAACACATTCATCGAGTGTAGCGGTAGCTCGTCTCTATGAGAGGGCCTCCCCATTCGCTGACACACATCGCATTTATTAAAAAATGATTTACTGTTTGCATGGACCATCGGCCACCAGAGTCCAGCCTGTAGCACTTTCCTGGCGGTGGGTTTCACCCCCACATGTCCTCCCGCAATGCCGCTATGGCATTCCCACAGCACAGCCTCACGTTCATGGTCGAGGACACATCATCGCAGAATCTCATCTAGGCCCAATTTATACAACTGTCCCACAATTAGCTGATATTCGACGGAACGGATGACCAAGTTCCATTTTTGGATCAGAGTGTAGTGCTGAGGACACTGCCCCATGGTCAGGTAAGTTGTGATGTCGGCCAAGTAATCTGGGATGGCTTCTACCCGGAAAAGATCAGCATCAGGGAGCTGATCATCGAGAGAGCCCTCATTCTCCCCCATCTCTAACCTAGGTAAGTGATAGGGCTCGATGTTCAGCCTCCCAGGCTTGACAATCACCTCGAAGGTGAATTCTTGGAAGAGTAGAATCCATCTGCATATCCGTCCTTCCAACACAGGTTTATTGACTAAGTACTTCAATGCGGAGTGATCATTGAAGAACTTAAACTTACCTCCTAGGAGGTAGTGGCGGAACTTCTAGAGCGAGTACACCATTGCGAGGGCTTCCCTCTCCATGGTGGTGTAATTCCGCTCTGCATTGGACAATTTCCGGCTGGCAAAGTAGACTGGGTGATCAACTATCGTCTCTCTTGGTTGCGCCAAAACAACCCCTAGTGTAATACCGGAAGCATCGATATGCACGTGGAATTTCTTATCCCAATCTGGATGGACCAGAATGGATGCCATTGCCAGCTTCTCCTTTAGGGTGTCAATGGCTATCCTACAGTCATCCTTCCACTGGAACACTTCTGATTTCTGGAGTAACTTTTCCAAAGGCGCGGTGATCTTCGCGTAATTTCAGATGAACCGTCTGTAGCAACCCATGTGCCCTAGCAGTGATCGCAACTGCTTCACCGTTTCCGGGGCTTCCATGTGGACGATCATGGCTACCTTGGCGGGGTTGACACAGACCCCTTACTTGCACACCACATGTCCTAGTAGCATTCCAAAGGGAACCACAAAGATGCATTTATTCAAGTTCAAGGAGATCTGCAATTTTCGACACCGATCAAACATGATACATAGCATGATGGCATGGTCCTTCAGCAAACAGTAGACGGTCCAATCGTCCATGTAGACTTCTAGGAACTTATGAATGTACTCCCGGAAAGCAGCGATGATGATCCGGGAAAACACAGCAGGGGCGTTCTTCAACCCAAATGGCATTATGTGGTATGCAAAAGACCCCCACTCAGTGGTGAACGTCATCTTCGTTTTGTGTTCTTCTACAATGCGCACCTGATGGTAGCCCGAAAATCCATTAGTGAAGGAGTAGGCCTCGTTTCTCGCAACATTTTCCAATACTTCATCGCTGAAGGGGGTGGGAAACGGGTCATGAATGAAGGCGTTGTTTAAGCTTCGGTAATCCACATAGACGCTGCTATAGGGTAAAATTATTGGGTTGTTGGCTATCATATATCCCTCTCAGGGCTTTCCGGTGCCCGAGGCAGATAGTAAGATTAGTTGTACAGTTCACAAAGATGGCATATACATGTTCATATTGACTTAAAACCACTTGATGGAAAAAGATAGATAATTACCTCTTTAACGATCTCGGAGTCCCTTGGAGAGCACTAAGTAGCGAAGCAGTGTTCCTCCTTCACCAGCTCCAAATCTAGATCCTGCAATCAATTAAAGCACCCGTGTAATTTCTAACATAACATACATTTCCTATCAATTAAGCCAATATATAATAAACATTTAAATTGTGCACATCTAAGCCATTCATCTCATGCTATATAAGTGATTAAATAATAATGACAATATCAACGCATAGAATGGACAAAACAGATACAGTTCTATTGATTTATAAAAAGGAGGATTACAACCGTCGGTTGCACCAAGCCCTCCTCAGCCTTCCAATCTCTCTATCTCTCAAAGTGGTGATGTCTTAATAAACAAGCTCTCAATGAACCTCTTTGACCTTTGACCTTCACACTACAACAATGATCTCTACTTCACAAGTATTCAAAACTTGACAATCCTTCGACCGTGAACCAAGAGCCTTCAACTCCATTTTATAGGAGATGGAGAGAGCAATCATTGCCCTTCTCTTTCTACCAGTCCTTGAATGGAAAAAACCAAGATGTTTCCTCAACCTCCATGCTTTTGCCTCTTTTGAGTGTTCAGTTGTTTATGGCAATGCCCAATAAGAGTTGGTGCTTTGCAGTTTCCTTTGTTGTACTAACTCTCTAGTGAGAAAAAGCTAGAGATTCAAATCATTCTCCGCGGGTTTTTCCCTTTTCAAACTTAAAACATGGGCAACGCTGCCCTCTAGTGTAAACAGAGCATTGCCCTAGCCACTACCGTGGCTCATTCACTGATTAGCTGCGTTATAATTCTCTTGTGTTGTTATAGAGAGGCGTTACCTTGGAAGAAATAGGTTTAATTTAGGTCTTTGTATTCCTTCCATATTTGTCTTCTCCTCTGAGCTGATGAGGAGGTATTTTGACCTGTAACAGATGCCCCCTAAAGTGTGAGGTCAGAGACGAAGACGATGGCCAAAATACTTTACAAAGTGTGTAGTAGAGATAAAGAGATTGAAAGACTGAGGAAAACCTGAAATAACAACATATGTCAGAAAATATAGTATC
This sequence comes from Pinus albicaulis, assembly GCA_034641835.2. Lineage (NCBI taxonomy): Eukaryota > Viridiplantae > Streptophyta > Pinopsida > Pinales > Pinaceae > Pinus > Pinus albicaulis. Next base: position 30,486 of record JAXQQM020088327.1, on the reverse strand, counting down.
TGCCTTGAGTCGGGCATTCCCATGCTCAGTAGCTTAAACAACATGATTTCTCTAGAATAGAGATATGAAGAATCTATCCACCAATAAGCACAATGTGGAAGTGTTTGTCATAACAGGATCAAGCTGAAGAAGCTGTCTCCATAAATAGTATCGCAACTTGGGGGAAGGGAACACAACTTTAATGATGTAACCTTTGCCCCAAGGTCTTGACCGCCGATTCACTTAAACTGCATATTTCCCAACATGTGAATGAAGGAGCTATCGTCGAGCATGTGAGAAGTCATCTGATTACCAGTCGATAATGAAAACTGCTAACAAACGCGAAGGTGGCCACCGATAATGATGATGGTCCCTAAGATGCACAATACAATATAGCGAGTGTGAATAAAATGAGTTTAAGTCTAACACTCATAGAATCATTCAACCAGGAGCCAATGATGAAGACTCCTAATCAAACAAAAGACTACCTGCCAATGATGTCTACAAGTATCTGGGTACTGATGGGTTTTTGGATCAACTTCCTAGATAAGATGCTGAAGTCGATAGGAAGAGATGTGTTGAAAGGTAGGCATTGAGGTGTCCTACATCAGTCAACACGAAACGGAAATCAAATGATTTATGATTGAGATAATGAAGAGTAAATGGGGACGTCGGATGACAAATAATTTATGGCATAATGAGCGGTTTGGTTGATAACAGGAGCAGTAGATAGCGAGATCTACTTGAACAATAGAAGGCACTATAACAGGGTACTAGGCAGCTGAGGCTTAATGAACACCAAAGAGTGTGTTAGGATTTTATCGGTGCAGGTACACTGGGAAATGAAGGCTAATACACATAGATGGTAGGGTTCGGCTAACTGCGAAAGAGTTTTCTGGGAAGTGCCATGTTCAATAATTTTTCTGCCAAATCGACCTTTCTAAAATGTAACAGAGGTAGTATCCATTTTGTCTAGATTTTTCCCCGTTTGATTAAGTTTAACGAGTCCAGACGAGTAAACTCGGTGAATTTTTCATGTTTAGAGAGTCTGAAAAATGTCATAAAAGAAAACTTCGTGCCCCTTCTGATTAGGTTTAACGAGTCCAGATGGGTAAACTCGGTGAATTTTTCATGTTTAGAGAGTCTGAAAAATATCGTAAAAGATGACTCCATTGGGGTACCTTTGTCATGTCTTGATAACCGGGCACAGAAAAGGGATAATAGTAAGCCCGAAACAGTTCATTTTCCGTGAGTTAGTGCATCGAAGCTGGAGAAGTGAGAAATATATGTTCGATGGATGTCTACCTCATTTTTTTATGAGTACAAGGAGACGAAGTAAACTCAATACTCTTTGTGAAATTTTAACGAGTCCAACAAAGAAAAAATCAGTGACCTCCATGAATTTTTAACGAGTCACGCGGAGAAAACTCGATTACCTCCGTGAAATTTTAACGAGTCACGCGGAGAAAACTCGGTTACTTTTTCGGTTTAAAGAGCTTTGAAAAAGAGGAAAAGAATGGCTCCTTTCTCTCTGTCGTGGTAGTTTAATGAGCCCGACAAAGTCAACTCGGGGTTTTTTCAGTTTTATGAGTGAGAAAAAGGTTCCTAAAAAGAACACTCAGTGCTTCTTCATGGTTTTAACGAGTCTAAAGAAGAGAACTCTAGGTTTTTCAGATTAACGAGCAAGAAAAAGACCATAAAAAGAACGCTCGATATCAACTTCGTATAAGTTTAACAAGTCCGAAGAAGGGAACTCAAGGTTTTTCGGATTAACGAGCAAGAAAAATACCGTAAAAATAATGCTCGAAGCTTCTTCGTGTAATTTTAATGAGCCTGAAGAAGAGGACTCGAGTTTTTTCAGATTAACGAGCAAGAAAAATACCATAAAAAGAATGCTTAGAATTTCTTGATCTTTTTCTTGTCAATAGAAGGATCTATGTCGGGAATTTTCTTGTAAGACTAAGCAAACACATCGTGGAATTCCTTGAAAAGGGATGTGAAGCATGCAATTTCCTTAGGATTGCGATCGGCTCCAATCTGAATATTTTCCACGATACACTTTTTGACCGAGATATCAATGAGCATTCTCTTAGAAATATTACCCATATTCCTTCCGAATCGAGAGTTTGAACAGGCGTATAAGCGGAGGGAATCATCTCAGGTGGGTCAAAGGATGGGATTTCAGTTTTTATCACGTTCGAGTCAATCGTCGAAGCCTGATGGTGAAACTCTCCCCAAGGTCGTTCTTCTAGAGTCATGATCTCTCGAATAGCTTCGTCTGTAGGCAAGACTTCATTGAGGAGATCTTTAGAGAGAACTGTGATGGGTGGGAGGTTTGTACCTTCGGTCGAAACCATAGCAGTGGAGGGTTCAGATGTAATTTGGATGGCTTGGTAGGCCAACTCAGCTGGTGAGAGCGGCATCTGATCTCCGTAGGAATCAATGTCTGAAGGTGCCGGGATGATCCAAGGGTCGATAGAGCCATCCAAAGTGGTGGATATCATTGCAACCGTATGTGGGATATCTGGTGGCGGGAGAGGAAAACAACCCAATAGGGAAGATGCCTTCAGAAGACCGGTACCAATACTGACGTAAGAGTCAGAACCGCCTCCTATTAGGGGTACAGTGCTACTTGGTAACGTGGAATAATCAGGGGTGCAGAAGGATAACGGATCCATTGTCACTATTTTCCCATCCAATGGAAATAGGATGAGTCGGAAGACCGAAGAAACAATGGCAGTCATGGCATAAGACCAACTGCGACCGAGCAATAGATTATAGTCGAGATGGCAATCTACGACTTCAACGTCCACAATTACTATTTTCCCACTCAGAGTGATGGGAAATCTAGCAAGGTATCCTTTTGGGAGGAACTTGTGGCCATCGAAAGCTTTGAGGGAATTAGATGGCGGTGTTAAGGTAGGAGAACCTAAAGCGAGCCAGCAAGCTTGTGACATAACGCAGGTCGAAGCACCTTCGTCTATGACAGTGCAATGGATTGGTCTCCCTTTCGACACAACCTGAACCTGGAATACGAGTTGGTGTGAGAGGCGAGGTTTAGCCTTTTCCATATCAAAGATAGCTAACATGGAGTCCTGGGGGTCTATTCCACCAATGGTCGAAAGCAAGGCTTTCCTTTGTGTTGGACATGTTTGTAATACTTTGAGAGCAGACATAGCTGACAGTGCCTGTGCCAAATCTTCTACAATGTTGTAGTTTTGGGCTGCACGTGTAGAGGTGTTATGATTCATGCGTCGAAGTGTCCCTTTGGGGGGATGAATCACGGGTTCAGCAGTAGGCCGTTCGATATACAAATCATTGGGCGGCGGTGGATTTGAACTAGTTCCAGGTTCTTGAGCATCTGTGGTAGGATTTCCATAAAGCTTGGATCGAGTTTGAAGTTCAACACTCTCAATGCCATAAATGGCAGATGGTCCTTTTCCAAAAGGATGTGAACCACCATTGCCCCGTTGATTGGGTTGTGGCGGATTGTCAACCATGTGTTGATGTTGCTGCTCCTAATTAGGGAAAGGATTATGAAGAACGGCAGGTGTTCGCCCAGAATCCTTGTTGGCAATAAAATTGGTGCATTCCTGTAGCCGAGGACATCTATATTTCAAGTGGTCCTCCGCACAGATCTTGCAAGGAAATTTCATGGGTTTATCCTTCCCTTTGTCATTTTTGGCAGCGTTTTTCTGATTAGGGTTATTCTGATTATCCGATTTCTCTTCCGAAGAAGATGTCTTTTTCTTGTTCTTGTTATTTTTTCCACTAGGTTTTTGTGAGGTTTGCACAGAATTCACCTCAGCGGTAGGAAGAGCAGTCATTTGGTGAGGGGCGGTGGCAGCCGAAGATGGCATGGAGGCTTGCCCCCGAGACTGCTTTGTGGCCACAACGGAGATTGTGCCAATGAGACTGCCGGCATGTGCTCCAATTTTCTAAGTGGCCGGAGGATTTGGGTTACCAGGGGCATGGGGGAGTAGATCGTATAGCGTGCCAGATTTTGAATAGATTAAATCCAAATGCTGGGCACGACGAATACATTGATCTTCCGTAACCGCACCAGAAAGGCCAATGTCTTTAGAGATGTGGGATAAAAGAGACTTGCAAAACCAATTGGCTAAGAGATGATCTGGGATTGGCATTTTGACTAGCCTCATCCTACATCTCCATTCATGAATATGATCAGAGATGTGGGTGGCGGTGTCTTGGCGCAGCAAGGTTAAAAATTCCATTCCGGTTTCAAATCTAATTGGTAATTGGAAGTTCTTTAGGAACTCCGTCGCTAAAGCACCAAAAGTATTGATGGCGGTGCGTGGCAATTCAATGTACCACTTGGCAGCATTGCCTGTAAGGGCGCGAGGAAACAGTCGAAGCTGGACACTATCATCCACCATGGAATTAGATATAGACCATAGATGAAAGGTAGTGATGTGTGCAGCTGGGTCGTCCCCTTGTTTCCCATCGAACTTCTGGATGTGAGAAGGAATCTTATGCAGTACTGGAGGCAAAAGCGGGTTGTGATTGATGGGGTCATTAGTCAGTTTATGGATATCGAGAATGTCCAAAGCTGCCAAAAATGGCAATTGTGGATTTGCCCCCGAATCTAACCAAGGCAGTATGGGCTGACTACTTAGACCATAGGGTCCACCCATCAATGTGTTACCAGGAGGATAAGTGGGACTTTGATAAAAAATTCCGATAGGTGGAGGAGTAGGGACATACTGTTGTTGTCCATAGGGCATATTGTATTGCAGGGTGAACGGTTGGTTTCCCCCAGTATAAAAGTGCCCTCCCATTCCAGATGGAGGTTGGGGTTGGCTAGTCCAAATGGATGCAATAGAGTTTCCCGGAGGCATGCTACTACTTGCATAGTTTGGCAATGGCATAGACCCTACACCTATATTTGAACCACTTAAGGGAAAAGTATTGACAATAGGTTGTCCCATTTGTCCTAAGGATTGTAGGGGAATTGAAATGTTCCATGCTACCTAATTGCTGGTGACACTGCCCCCTGGTATAGTAGCCAAGGGGTTTGAACTCAGCAGAGGGTTCCAACCGAAAGGGTTGCTAAAAGGCACCGAAGTAGTCATACTCATGGGAGGAGCTACCGTGGGTCCCAACGTGGTCATGGTAGGAGTAGATGTCGAAGGATTCGACGAGCTACTGACAGTTGTGATGACTGTAGGGTTGGGAGTAGGTATATGTTGACTACTGGGGTTACCTAGTGATGGCATAGAACTGACCACCAGTGGGGAGGATGGTGGCGAACCTGGGATGGTTTCCATTGGCATTGACCCTGTGGATGCTGGTGGTGAAATGGATGTTTGTGCGGCTGAAGACATATCTTGGCGTGGTGGAATATGAATTATCACAGGCCCCAACGGATCAGTGAGCGGAGGATTGTAATGAGGTACAACCCCTTCAGTGAAAGGGTCCTCCGGAAATTCCAGATGATATGAGGCTATGTGACAATCAAGATTAGTCAGTGGAGACTGCTCTTCCGTAGAAGGCATGGGTTCACCAAGGTTCAATTCTTCCTCAATTTTTAGAGGAGGTAGACCTTGCTGTCGTCGAGACTGACAGCGTGGGTCGAGGGACGCCACGGTGACCTGTTTAATTTTAACAAATTTTAATAAATTGTGATGTATTATAAAGTCTCAATGACAGTAACCACACACCTAAAAAAGAAAAAAAGACTCTCTAAAATAAATCAGCAAGTAGCCAAAATAGGGTGCCCTGTCTGAGTACTACCGTTTTCTGGTGATGAAATCCAGTATCACAATAGTATACAGAGAGGGTTGGTCGAAAGTATAGTTACGGTCACTCTAGAGCTTCGCTCGAACCTTAGAAAATAGGTGTACGCACTCTCGTGAAGATGAGTACCCTCCTAAATACCGAAGACAGAGTGGGTCTGTCTATTTCAGGTACCAAGACAACCCATCCCAGTCACCTTGTGTAAGTCCCTAAAAAGTATGGCCACTAAAGATACCTCATATCACAGACATCATCAGGGGGGTCCACGGTCAAGGACAGTATGCTATATGGGTAGAATACCTAGATCCCCGATATAGTTTCGACATCCCCGAAGGGAAACCCAATATATAACACACCCACTGGATGCAGTCGATGGTGGGCTACCTTCTTGTGCACCCAAGTGTTGTCTCGCGCTGAGCTCCAGTAAAGGAACGGTTCCAATAATATGAGTGCAGTAGGATTTCGCTCATTAATGACTCTAGTTTCAAGTTTTGAGATCTTGGGTGATTTTCTCATTGTTCCTAACCCAAGATCCTAGCCTGAACTACTATTTGTGTGAGCTCAAAAAAGAGTAATGTGATTGATTTTATTATCGCTTGATTCTTAATGTACTTGATTATTAGTCTCGCGGAGGGGGAGTGGACGTATGAAATGTAATGAGACTCTGACTCAAGAAACCATGCAAAACATGCTCTAAATATTCAATTCGATGAAGAGTATTTCTACAAGGAGAGGTTTCTTTTCAACATCCATGCAATAACATTCAAATAACACAGTTCAGCTTTTAAAGATTTAGACTTCTATCTACCTCTTCTTAACAGTCTATAAACTAAAAATTTCAGAATTAAATCAGCTAGATGCAGAAAAAGCTACAAAAAAAAATTTCTTCTCTAAAAATTAAATGCTTTTGAAACTAACTTTTCAAACAAGAGCAAACAAACAAAAATTCCAGCTTAGTAAACAAGCACAGGGATTCAGTTAAGGAGATATACTGATGGCAAAAAAACTCTGTAGCTAAAACACAATCACAGCAGTGAACAACAATTTTTGGCTGAGTAACGCACTGTCTCTGAGTAAAGACAACGTTAATCCAGAGACTAATGCACTGTATTTAAGCAGAGACCACGTTATAACGCACTGGAAAACCTATAGAGGTAGCGTGAGCCAGGGAAAAATTCTTCAGATGGTCAAACATAAACCAGATTGAATTCTATGAGCTTTTGAAATGTCTACTAGGCATAAGTACTGGTCAGAAGGATCTATGAATAGAGGAAAGAAGAAAGGAGGAAAGAAATAGTCTAGAAACTATGGGGAAACTCCCCAGCGGAGTCACCAATTCTGCTATAGGGTAAAATTATTTGGTTGTTGGTTATCGTATATCCCTCTCAAGGCTTTTCGGTGCCCGAGGCAGACAGTAAGATTAGATACATAGTTCACAAAGATGGCACATACATGTTCATATTAACTTAAAACCACTTGATGGAAAAAAATAGAGAATTACCTCTTTAACGATCTCGGAGTCCCTTGGAGAGCACTAAGTAGCGAAGTAGCATTCCTCCTTCACCAGCTCCAAATCTAGATCCTGCAATCAATTAAAGCACCCGTGTAATTTCTAACATAACATACATTTCCTATCAATTAAGCCAATATATAATAAACATTTAAATTGTTCACATCTAAGCCATTCATCTTATGCTATATAAGTGATTAAATAATAATGACAATATCAACACATATAATGGACAAAACAGATACAGTTCTATTGATTTATAAAAAGGAGGATTACAACCGTCGGTTGCACCAAGCCCTCCTTAGCCTTCCAATCTCTGTCTCTCAAAGTGGTGATGTCTTAATCAACAAGCTCTCAATGAACCTCTTTGACCTTTGACCTTCACACTACAACAATGATCTCTACTTCACAAGTATTCAAAACTTGACAATCCTTCGACCGTGAACCAAGAGCCTTCAACTCCATTTTTTAGGAGATGGAGAGAGCAATCATTGCCCTTCTCTTTCTACCAGTTCTTGAATGGAAAAAACCAAGATGTTTCCTCAACCTCCATGCTTTTGCCTCTTTTGAGTGTTCAGTTGTTTATGGCAATGCCCAATAAGAGTTGGTGGTTTGCAGTTTCCTTTCTTGTACTGACTCTCTTGTGAGAAAAAGCTGGAGATTCAAATCATTCTCCGCGGGTTTTTCCCGTTTCAAACTTAAAACACGGGTAACGCTGCCCTCTAGTGTAAATAGAGCATTTCCCTAGCCACTAATGTGGCTCATTCACTGATCAGCTGCGTTATAATGCTCTTGTGTTGTTATAGAGAGGCGTTACCTTGGCATAAATAGGTTTAATTTAGGTCTTTGTATTCCTTCCATATTTTTCTTCTCCTCTGAGCTGATGAGGAGGTATTTTGACCTGTAACAGACGCATATTTCTAACATGTCCTTCTTATTCTAAATGATGATGGGAATCACCCACTCTAATTCTTCCATAGGGAAGATTAGACCTGCTGTCAGCATCTTATTGATCTCCAACTTGACCTTTTCTTTGATCTGTGAGTTCAACCGATAAGGTCGATGCTTCATGGGCCTGGCGTCCGGTTTCATCACTATCCACATTTCTCCAAGGTCCCCTTTGATGCTCTTTAAGTCAGTAACTGATGAAGGGAATAAATCTTCATATTCCTGGAGGAGGCTAAAAATTTCCTTTGTCGTCTCCTCATCCTAGTAGTCCCCAACTGTAGCCATTTTGGGCTTTTCCTCCGTGTCGATGTTTAGCTTCTTTGTCTTCAGCAGGAGTAGATGGACTCCTTCAATGGTTAGCTCTTCTTTGATGTTCCGTTCACCTTTCGTCTCTTCAAAATATAGGTGCCTTAGGTCCTCCAAGTTGTCATCATCTGGCTCGTCGTCGACCCGTTGGCAAGCCAACGCATGCCTACCCTCGGGATTTAGCGCTAATACTCTCCCGTCAGTACCTGGATTGCAGAGAAACAATACCCTCTTTATGGCCTGTAATGCCTGGGACACTAGCACTGTCTTCCCTTCAAACGAAAAACACCTAACAAACTTGTTCTCAACTTCCTGCCAGGAGCTGGTCCCTCTTTTCCTCTCTTATTCTAAGTACCAGGCCTATGGGATGGTATCTAGCGAGTGGAAAAACCGATGTACCCACAGTTCCTCTGGGTACCCTACGTCTCACCGCTACTCTTGACAGGTTTTCAGTTGGTCTCCTAGGTTAGAAGTTCCCTAGTACCTGTACTGGCTCTAAGGTCCTTCGTCTTCCTTGAACCGTGCTCTCAGAGCCACCACTACACAACTCCACTGGGTCATGGAGTTGCGGTGATTTTTCCACCACCTTGCAGATGTGAACTGAAGTGCTACATCCAAAAGGAGTATCCTGTTCTCCTCTGCTACCTTGTCTTCCAACTTGGCGATGAATGTGTTGACTGCATGCATGTTGGACAGGGTGGGGTACTCCCTTATCTCTGTTCCAATCCAATGGACCCTGGCAATGTTGGCATATCTCCGCATGCTGGTCTCATACCCCCCGTGCTGCCAGTCTTCCCAGGTTAGTTCTGATCCTAGCTCTGAGCTCTAGACACTGCGCCAACTCACGGAGGTGGTCATTGTCAGGTTAATATAATCCTCCCGCTTCCTCGCTGACATCTGATAAATTTTGTCCAACATCTGAGCATCCTCCCAGTTATCCACAGTTTCTATATACCTCGGGCCTTGATACGGGTCGAGAGGCCAAGTGACTCGGACTTCCCCATCTTCAAAAATCATCAGCTCCTTTTTGAGGTCGATGATGGTGTAATTCTCAAAAGCCCATTCGATTCCTAGCAGTGCAGGGTAAGGATCCTTGTCTCCCATAATATCAATGACCTTAAAGTCCATGTAATTCTTCACCCCTGCAATGTCGACCTCGACATCTTTGAGTCAGCTAATTGGCACAATGTAGTACTGGTTCACCATCCTAAGCTAGATTGGCGAGTAGGTCAGCCGTGGTCACCCAAGAGTCTCCCATGACTTCCGCAACAGGATATTGACGTCAGATCCTAAGTCAAGCATGGTGTCGCTGATCTAAAATCCTGCAACCTGCGTGTTGAGCCAGAACTCTTTTCCCATTCTTCATTTGTTTCGCTTGACCCGCTGTACGTACTGGGGTGTTGTATTCAAAGGTTCCCTCGACCCTCTGTTCCCCTGCAGTACGTCCTCCAAGGTATGCTTGAGTTGTTCCCGTATCGAAGCATTGTCAACAATCTTGAGGAATAGATGGAGCCATTCCTCAATCAGGGCCCCCGTAGCACTCTATTCCCTAGTGTCAGTCGTCATGGGTACCTCAAGGCCTTTGTCTCCCCCCAGCTAAGCAAATGTATCCACTGCCTCCTGGAATTACTTCTTCTGTGCGTCCAGCCTGATCATTTGTTTCAGGGAGGTGGGCCGGATCCCTTGTACCGGATCCTTCTCATGAGCGTCATCCCCCATCTTCTTTCCTCCCCACGTCATGATAGCTATGTTCTGCATGGCCGGAGTTGCGGTTCCCTGAGGTTTGGATTTTACCAGATTTGTGCCCCTCTATCGTGCTCGTTCCTCCCACTTCTTGATAAGTTCAGGGCAGTCCTCTGTCGCATGGGTGTTCACATGGCACTGGGAACACCATGGTCGTCTAGGAAGGGGGAATTCCTAGGCCACGTGACCCTCCTAGTCACAGTTGTAGCATTTCAGTGGACCCCGTCCCCCTGTGCGGCCTCCGCGCATACCGCCTCCTCTGCCCCTGGAAACCTCGTTCACCCTATAGGAGGGTGATCCAATCAGTCCGCCAGTGCGTTGAGAGCTCTACATTTTTCGGTGTTGTGAGTCGTGGAAGCACAAAAATCACAGTATACGTTGTTTGGGACATTGGAGTACTTTTGCAATATTGGACACGTCCAAGGTTGATGACCCATCATCCGGCAAATTTCGTAATACTCTGTGGCGGTTTGGTTTGGTTGAGGTGGGAACCCCGCATAAGGTTGTTGCGACTGATAGACCCCCTGTGGATTCATCGGCACGCCACCCCCACTAGGTGGACCCCCCTGTATTTCCGCGATTGAGGGCCCCACACCCAGGCTACGCAACTAAGGACACTCAGTTGCCACGTGCCCTTCGATCAAACAGTGTGTGCACCAAACATTCGGCCTGGCTGGTCTTATAGGATGCATCTCCTTAATTTTTTCAGTCAGACTGGCAATCCGATGTTGCAATCCAAATAAGGAAGGATCCTATGGGGCTGGCCCTCCTCGATATTCCTAAGGGTAGCCCGCCATTGCCTCTATCTTCATAGCCTGCTCCAGAGCGTCTTGCAAGTTGTCGATCTTTTGCTGGGTGAGGGGGGTTCGTGTCAAGGGAAGCAGAGCCTTGATGAACAAGTCCCTCTTATGGTTTGGATCAATCAGGTAGTTGAGTTTCACGATCGTGTCCTTGAACTTGTGCATCAGCTCCCATGCAGTCTCTCCTTCTTTCTGCTTAATCTCCCATAGTTCAGACAGACCCTGCTGGTCTGTTTGGGGGAGCTTAACTTCTCGGACAAAATCCTGCTTGACGTCCGCGATTGCTGGGCTCGGGTGGGCCTCTGACCACTTTATGAACCATCACAATGCCCTTTCTCTCAGCATGGTTTGGAATTCTATTAGCTTCCCTACGTCTGGCATCTACCAAGCCCTCCATATGGCTTCACGGAGATACCAATGTTGCTCCACATCATCCTTACCTCAACCAGAAAATTATGGATACCAGGTGAATGACCCAGCCATATTTAATTGCGAAGGTGTGAGTAGAATAAACCCTCCGGGTCCTGGTTGTGTGACTATACCACTAAGAACTGCAATACTACTAGTAACGCTGTTATTGACGTGTGTCGCTGCTAACAATGAACTGCTGGGCAATCGACTCTGTTGTACCCAACCATATCTTCATCTAATCATTCAAATGGGCCAAAATGCCATATTCAAACACTACATTAAGGCCTGGCCCCTTTTGCCGCAAGCTCAAACCACTTCCCCGCCATGCATCGTTATGAAACTTTATGATAAATTTTTATGTATATAAAACCTCGTTTATTAACCGCAATCGCAAGGTCCGTTCCAATCGCGAGTTGAGTTACAACTGTTCCGATTAATCCATCGCAAATATTTGCGATGTGATTGATCGGGTCATCACACCTCGCTGATTACCCCATCGCCCCGATCGCTCCATCCTCCCGATCGATTGCGTTGCACTTCCTCCCAGTTGCGATTGCAATCACCTCCATGCCCCGATCTCCGATCGTGATTGACCCACTGGGCCCCACAATATGATACTTCCGCCTGTCCGTATAAAAGGCCTTTTCCTTGGTAAATCAAAAATTCATTGGGATTTCAGTTTTAAAAGGGGATTCACCCCAATCGCATCGGAAATTATCTATGTGTCATCCCTTCCCTCTCCCTCTTCTGATTTCTGATTGCGATTAGACCCCCGGGTCCCACTCCATAATATCCATGTCACCTCTTCCGCTAATCCTACTGCTGCCTTTCACGTCTCTGCCATTCTCTTGTGTTTTCCACTGTCCCCCATTGTTCACCATTTCCGCGTGTCTTCACCATCACACACATGTAATTCATCACGCCATTATCCCAGTGCCTGTTTTCCTTAAAATGTTTGTGGATTTTTGCAGGTTGCAGCAACAGGGAGCCTCCATTAATTTCCATTCCCATTAACGGAGACCGAATGCATTTCAAAGGGCCATTCAATAGATGCAGAATAATGGAGTAAAGATCTGGGGAGATATACTGATAAGACCATCATTTATGGAAGCTAAATGAACATTTATTAAATTCCCAGGGAAATTCAAAAGGGGCGGGTGCTGGTAGCTGAAAACATAAATGAGGTTACAAAGAATATCAACAGAACACCAAGGAGTTCAGTGTCCGGCACCGAAAAATATAAATTCCGGCTCCAGGCTCAAGGGGCCGAGAGTACCATGCACGAACACAAGTAACCTCAAGGCTTTATTGTAGTAGATTTTCCCTCTCCAGCCAAGTACAATCATTTATATGGTAGTCATTCATGGTATGGGTGCGAATGTTTTCCACCATTTTGTTCAAATTAAGTCATTAAGTGTGCTCCACCTACCTCCTTCTCGAGAATTCTCTTTCTTTTCTATAAAAGCCCAGAAATAAGACATTAGAGGGGTTCCAGATTTCTATCAGCAAACTGTGCAGTGAAGAGGCTTTTGTATACATTTTGTAATATTTTAGTATGAAAGTTTAGAGCCCGTAGGGTCTCAGTGAGGAGGAGTTATAACTGTATTGAGGATTCTGGTCTTTGGTATCTTGCAGTATGTAATTTTCTCTTATGTATTAATACAATATCTCATTTCATGCTATTTATCTTCTTGTATCATGTTCTAGAATGTGAGTGGCTCACTAATTTGCAGTAAGCATTCATCCTTGTTGATGCCCTTTCTGGAATTAGTCAAGCGCTTTAAATAGGCCTAGTCATGATATACTGTTCCATGTTCATCTCTTCCATATGTTCTGCTATATCAGTTGTTTTAGGAGGGTGCTTTTAAAATGCCAGGATTGTGTATGGATTCTTGAATTGGCAAGCCCATGCATGGTTTTGTTGTATATCTGGGTATCAATCTAATGTCAGCTGATATCCTCTTACTATTCCTCTCATTGCATCCACTTTCTGATATTTGATTTCTGTGATATATTATTTGAACTGGCCCTCTTTACAGTAAGCTGTCTCTTAACTATCTGATGCCTTTGTATTGAAGTTTTGCATGATGTTTCTACACTATTCTTATCCTTGCACCAGTTTCTGAGAGATATTGGTCCCATTCTAATCTAATTTCCTTGTTCAAACAAGAGATAGCAAGTGAGTTTTTGGATTGACAACCCAAGCTATATGAAAAGCTCCTTGATATATTAAGATGTCCTAGGCACTGGTCTATGGAAACTCTAGGTTGTCTCTAGGGGGTGACAAAATTGTCCACAACATCTTTCTGGCGCCGTTGCCGGGGAACGAATTCGAGAATATCAATTTCCCTGGGTCTCGACAAATTGTTTTCACTCTCTAATCAGGTGAGCACAGAGAGTTGAAGAGTTGTGTATCTCTCACCTTGGCGACTCCACTGCTTTCATTTGATAAATTTATTTGTAGTCCTGGCTCCTCGTAAGCCGCATTTGAGGTCAGATACATCTCAATCAAAGACACCTTACGTGTCTGACCTAGAGAAGATCATTCATAAAAGAGTTTGGAAGGAGAGGAAGTCAGTTCGTGCTGAAAACCTTGAATATTCCGTTGAAGATTATCCGCCCTCTTCTTCTCAAGAAGTTAGAACAGAAAATCCCGAGTTTTATTCGGAAACTCCACGAAGAGGAAGTGCCTGGATTGAAGAAGATTCTCATCCTACTTTTGAGGCTGAAGAAATTAAAGAAGTTGCAGAAGTAGCTCCTGTTAACCGTGGACTATTCCCATCTACACCTCAGGCTTCTGTGCAATATATTCCCATTGTCATTCATACTCCACTTCCTCCTACTTCGCTCCCTTCATTTGTTTCTCAGACTGTTGCTCAACCCCCACCTCCTCCAATGGCTAATGTTCCAGCTTTCCTATTAAATAAATATGCTCCACTGCCCTTACCTCAAGTGCTGAATGATATGCCACAGGATTATTTGAAGATTCTGCCAAGATTTAATGGTGAAAATGAAATTGATGCTCAGAGACACCTTGAGACTTTCTGCTCTTTTGCAGAAAACTTAAATGTTGAACATTTGGATGTGGTCTTAAGATTATTTGTACAATCTCTGGAGGGTGAAGCCAGAAAATGGTTCAAGACATTGGGGAACCATTCAATAACCACCTGGGATATTATGGAAAATACTTTTCTTAGAAAATGGGGGGAAAAGAAAGATCATGGTCAGTGTCTTACTGAGTTTAATAGTTTGAAGAAGAAGCATAATGAAGGAGTGGCAGAGTTTATTAAAAGATTTAACAAGTTATATTTGAGCCTGCCTCCTGAAATGAAGCCCCATGAAACAGCTGCTAAGGTAGTTTTTATAGCAGCCTTTGATTTTGATTTCGGCTTCACATTGAGGGAAAGAAAACCTGCTACGTTAGACGATGCACAGTCAGATGCTCTGGAGTTGGAAGCAAACTTTGCCTCTACTGGAAAATTAAAGGGAAAAGCTGAACAAGACACTAGGAGGAGAGGCAAAGAAGAGGTTTTCACCTCTAATCATGAAAAGGATTTAGACAAGATGGATGAAATAAGCAAAATGATAAAGAAGATGGTCAAGCTTGAACTGGAAGCTAAGAATACAGCTCCCAAGAATTTCTATAATTCTCCAAACAGAGGATACAATCCTCAGTATAGAAGACCACCGTTGCAGATATTTCCAAGAGAAGCAAAGGAGCAACAAGATCAAGTACCACATCCTTTGTACCTGGAAGGACCAGTAGATGACTCCACTGGAGATGCAGCTTATGGATTAGAAGATTCAAATCTGGCTTTTTCAAATAATGATGATATAGAATGCCCCTTGCAAGAAGAAGAAGAAGAAGCAAAGATTGACCATTATTGTAAGCAATTCGCTAACTTCATGGAAGCACAATTCAATGTAAAATATGATCTCAAATCTTCAAGAAAGAGGACCCGAACTCAAGATCAAGAAGAGGAGCCACCTCAGAAAGAAGCACCTGCTCAGAAGGAATCAGCAACAAAGAAAAGCATAGAAAAAGGTAAGAACCCTCTAAATGTTCCCCCGCAGTCTAATGATCAGATTCCTTCCTCTTCAAAAATAGTCAGTCCTCTTAACGTTGAGTCAGTGTCGAAAGAAATTAAATCTTCAGCTGAAAATAAAGAATTTAAAGAAGCTGTAATAGAAAAGCCCCCTTATGCTTTTAATTTACAAAAATAACTTGATAAAATTAAGATTCCAGTCCCCCTGACTGAATTATTAAAACAACCTGTATATCAGTCTCAAGTTACTTCCTTCATACTCCCTCCTGAAACATCGATTGTGCCTGATAGTCTAAACCTGCAAGAAGAAAAACCCATGGTAGTCTTTGGTCCACACGTCGAGGAGATAGACCCCTCTACTCCTCCTTTCTACGTGTCTCCGGTTATTCATGACCTGCTATTACACAATTGTATGTTAGATTTTGGGGCTTCCCATAATCTTATGCCTTTGTCTGTCATGGAACAACTAGGACTGCAAATTACAAGGCCATACAAAGACCTATATTCATTTGATTCTAAAAGAGTTAAATTCTTGGGAATGATAAAAGTTCTAGTGGTAAATTTGGCCCAAATTCCAGCAAAGAGTGTGGTCATGGACATTGTAGTTGCCGATATCCCAGCCCGCTTTGGCATGCTGCTGTCAAGGTCCTGGGTACAAAAATTGGTGGGTCAATCAAATTGGATTTAACATATGCTACTGTCCTAGTCTTTGGAGGCCAGGAGAGGAGGTTATACAGGGAGACTAGATTTATTAAAATGGTAACTAAGGCTGACTTCTCAGAGAATTCACCAGTGTATAACAAAGAGGGAGACTTCTCATGTTTGATGTTAGAGGAAAATCAAAATTATGCTCATGAGCCCCTTTTTGGTCAAATCCAAGCTGAGCAGCCTAAAGAAGATCAGGAATCAGAAATCTGGACTTTGCATTTTGATGGGGAAAATTCAAGGGAAGGTAATGGAGCTGGGGTGCTATTAATATCTCCTACAGGAAAATGGATGTCACTGTCCTTTAAATTGGAGTATGAGGCTACAAATAATGTAGCTGAATATGAGGCACTATTATTGGGACTACAGACAGCTAGAAACATGGGTATCCAAAGTTTAAAAGTCTTGGGAGACTCTGAGCTAGTGGTAAGACAGATTACAAATCAATGTCAAACCAAGCATCCTCGACTGAGAGCATATAGAAACGAAGTATGGGACATGATAGAAAATTTCTTCTCAGCATTTAACATACAGTTCATGCCCCGGGAGCAAAACAGGATAGCAGATTCCCTTGCTGTAGCTGCTAGTACATTCCGTCCTCCTCAGAACCTGCTTCTACGATATGAAGTGGAGGTACGTTACAGACCATCCATTCCAGATAATATAAAGCATTGGCAGGTGTTTGAAGATGATGAACAGATGAAAAGATTCATGGAGACAGTGGGAGAATTCTCCAATATGGAGATTGATGATAATGAGGAGGAAGAAGTTCAAAATATTGTAGAAAACAGATGGGAAGAGAAGATAGCAGGTAATAAAGTGCTGCAGCTGAAAGGAAATGTTATACCTAGAGGGCTGGTGCCCCTAGAAAGATTATTTAACAGGGATGATGTTCCATTGCAGCCAAACAAGGTGACAGAAGAAGATCAAGTGGGAGATCTGAATCTGGGTACCTATGCTGATCCCAAAATTGTAAAATTATCTAAAAGGGTCCCAGAAGAATATAAAGAGAAATATTTAAAGTTGTTTCAATCTTATAAAGATGTATTTGCTTGGTCCTATCAGGACCTAAAAACTTTTGATGTCAATATAATACAGCATAAAATTCCTTTGAGGGAAGATGCGAAGCCTTATAAACAGAAGCTTAGACAGATAAATCCTCTGCTACTTCCCTCCATTGAAAAAGAAATCAAGAAGCTGCTGAGGGCCAAAATAATTGTGCCTTTGAGATACTCAGAATGGATAGCAAACCTTGTTCCTGTTAGGAAGAAGAACGGGGAAATAAGGCTGTGTGTGGATTTCAGAAATTTAAATAGAGCATCTCTAAAGGACAATTATCCACTGCCCAAGATGGACCACATCCTGCAGAAAGTAGTGGGAGCGTCCAAAATGTCAATGATGGATGGTTTTTCTGGCTACAATCAGGTGGCTGTACTTCCAGAAGATCAGAAGAAAACTGCATTCACTACACCATGGGGAACATTTATGTATGCCAGGATGCCATTTGGATTGATTAATGCAGGAGCTAATTTTCAGAGGGCAATGGATATAGCCTTTGTTGGGGAGCGGGACAAGTTTTTGGTGGTATATCTTGATGATATCAAAGTATTTTCAAAGAACAATGATGAGCATATTGAGCATTTAAGGAGAACTTTTGAAAAGTGCAGGAGGTATGGCTTATCCCTTAATCCTCAAAAATCTTTGTTTGCATTAGATGAGGGAAAACTCTTAGGGCACATTGTAACTAAAGATGGTGTGAAAATAGACCCTAAGAGAGTGGAAGTAATAAATAGTATTCCTTTACCCAGGAATAAGAAGGAAGTACAAGTTTTTTTAGGTCGAATCAATTTTTTGAGAAGGTTCATTCCTAACTATGCCGAGATAGTTAGGCATATAACTGATATGTTGAAAAAGGAGAATGAAGTAAAATGGTCCCAAGAGTCTAGAGATGCATTCACAAGGATAAAGTAGGCATTCGCTGAAGTTCCTGTGCTAGCTGGACCAGATTACAAAAAGCCATTTATGATATTTTCATTTGCTTCGCCCCATACAATTGCTGGAGTATTTTTGCAGAGAAATGAAGATGGGTATGAGCAGCCTATAGCTTTCTTCAGTCAAGTGCTTTATGATGCTGAATTGAAATATAATATATTGGAGAAGTAGGCATATGCCCTGGTAAAGTCCCTTAAAGCTTTTAGAATATATGTTTTGCAATCTCACATTACTGCCTATGTCCCCACAGCAGCTGTCAAAGACATTCTTGTTCAGGGAGATAGCGAAGGTAAAAGAGGAAGATGGATTGCAAAGATACAAGAATATGATTTGGACATAAGGCCTACCAAGTTGATTAAAGGACAGGGATTTGCTAAGATGTTATTTGAATCAAATAATTAGGCCTTAGGCATTAATCTATCCATGATAGAAAATGAAGAATCTGAGAAAGGAGAAGAAAAGCAAGGATTAGAGATGGCCACTTAAAAGATACATATGAAATATTTAACTAGTCCTTGGTATAAAGAAATAGTTGAATATCTTTTAACACTTAGCTGTCCTCCAAGTTGTGATAAGATAAAATACAGAGCCGTAAGGATGAAATCCCAGAAATATATAATTGCCAATGGGCAGCTCTATTGGAGAGACCCTCTAGGTATATTACTGTTATGCCTCATAGAAAATGAAGTGCAGAATGTAATGACAGAATTTCATGAAGGAATTTGTGGAGGACATTACAGTTGGAAGGCTACAACTCATAAAATCTTGAGGGCTAGTTTTTACTGGCCAAAACTGTACTCAGATGCTTTTGCTTGGGTCAGAGCATGTGACAGGTGCCAAATATTTACAAAAAGACAGAAATTAGCAGCTTTGCCCTTGATTCCTATTCATGTGAATGAACCATTTCAGAAATGGGGATTAGACTTCATAGGAGAGATACATCCCCCATCAAGCGGCCAATATAAATGGATACTAACAATCACAGATTATTTCACGAAATGGGTGGAAGCCATACCTACCAGAAATGCTACAGATGCCGTAATAATGAGGTTTATGGAGGAAAATATCATATCTAGGTTTGGCTGTCCTGCTAGAATTGTAACTGAAAATGCACAGGCTTTCAAGTCTGCCAGGTTTGTAAATTTCTGCCAAAGGTATAACATCACATTGACTCACTCCATAGCTTACTATCCATAGGGAAATGGCTTAGCAGAATCTTCTAATAAAACCCTGGTGAGGGCCTTGAAGAAAACAATAAGTGAGAATCAGAAGAACTGGAACTCTCAATTAAAATTTGCTCTATGGGCGAATAGGATAACCAGCAAGAGGGCAACAGGGAAATCCCCCTATGAATTGGTGTATGGACGAGCAGCTGTGTTTCCTGTGCAATTGGCATTACCAGTAGCACGTTTCATGCAGGAAAGTCAGGAAGAACCAGATGATATGATCAGAAGAATAAGTCAATTGGTGGAATTAGAGGAAACACGAGACCAGGTAAATCAGAGACTGGTAGAATATCAGGAAAAAATGAAGAATATTTTTGATCGCCATGCCAAAGATAGAAGATTTCAAATTGGAGACCTGGTTCTCAGGTGGGATGTTCAAAGAGCAGAAAAGGGAAAGAATGCTAAATTTGATCCGCTGTGGTTCGGTCCTTTCAAAATTGTAAAGCAGGGAGGGAATAATACTTTTGCGCTGGAAAATTTATAGGGCGATGTGTTGGATGCCCCTGTAAATGGACAATTTCTCAAGCCCTATTTTCAAAGTTGATCCAGGCAGAGCAAGTTGGATTGTAATATATTGTATATATATTTTTCACTTCAGTTTTGGTTTGATGAGTGCGCTGATAAATTTTGAAGATAAGTACTGGAAAGCAGAAGATCAATGGTCTGCAGGTTCTCGACGCATTCAAGCATTAACACGCCATCCCCAGGTGGAGCCAAATGTTGTACCCAACCAGATCTTCATCTAATCTTTCAAATGGGCCGAAATGCCATATTCAAACACTACATTAAGGCCTGGCCCCTTTTGCCGCAAGCTCAAACCACTTCCCTGCCATGCATCGTTATGAAACTTTATGATAAATTTTTATGTATATAAAACCTCGTTTATTAACCTCAATCGCAAGGTTCGTTCCAATCGCGAGTTGAGTTACAACTGTTCCGATTAATCCATCGCAAATATTTGCGATGTGATTGATCGGGTCATCACACCTCGCCGATTACCCCATCGCCCCGATCGCTCCATCCTCCCGATCGATTGCGTCGCACTTCCTCCCAGTTGCGATTGCAATCACCTCCAAGCCCCGATCTCCGATCGCAATTGACCCGCTGGGCCCCACAATATGGTACTTCCGCCTGTCCGTATAAAAGGCCTTTTCCTTGGTAAATCAGAAATTCATTGGGATTTCAGTTTTAAAATGGGATTCACCCCAATTGCATCGGAAATTATCTGTGTGTCATCCCTTCCCTCTCCCTCTTCTGATTTCCGATTGCGATTAGACCCCCGGGTCCCACTCCATAATATCCACGTCACCTCTTCCGCTAATCCTACCACTTCCTTTCACGTCTCCACCATTCTCTTGTGTTTTCCACTGTCCCCCATTGTTCACCATTTCCGCATGTCTTCACCATCACACACATGTAACTCATCACGCCATTATCCCAGTGCCTGTTTTCCTTAAAATGTTTGTGGATTTTTGCAGGTTGCAGCAACAGGGAACCTCCATTAATTTCTGTTCCCATTAACGGAGACCGAATGCATTTCAAAGGACCATTCAACAGATGCAGAATAATGGAGTAAAGATCTGGGGAGATATACTGATAAGATCATCATTTATGGAAGCTAAATGAACATTTATTAAATTCCCAGGGAAATTCAAAAGGGGCGGGTGCTGGTAGCTGAAAACATAAATGAGGTTACAAAGAATATCAACAGAAGACCAAGGAGTTCAGTGTCCGGCACCGAAAAATATAAATTCCAGCTCCAGGCTCAAGGGGCCGAGAGTACCATGCACGAACACAAGCAACCTCAAGGCTTTATTGCAGCAGATTTTCCCCCTCCAGCCAAGTATAGTCATTTATATGGTAGTCATTCATGGTATGGGTGCGAATGTTTTTCGCCATTTTGTTCAAATTAAGTCATTAAGTGTGCTCCACCTACCTCCTTCTCGAGAATTCTCTTTCTTTTCTATAAAAGCCCAGAAATAAGACATTAGAGGGGTTCCAGATTTCTATCAGCAAGCTGTGCAGTGAAGAGGCTTTTGTATACATTTTTTAATATTTTAGTATGAAAGTTCAAAGCCTGTAGGGTCTCAGTGAGGAGGAGTTATAACTGTATTGAGGATTCTGGTCTTTGGTATCTCACAGTATGTAATTTTCTCTTATGTGTTAATACAATATCTCATTTCATGCTATTTATCTTCTTGTATCATGTTCTAGAATGCGAGTGGCTCACTAATTTGCAGTAAGGATTCATCCTTGTTGATTCCCTTTATGGAATTAGTCAAGCGCTTTAAATAGGCCTAGTCATGATATACTGTTCCATGTTCATCTCTTCCATATGTTCTGCTATATCAGTTGTTTTAGGAGGGTGCTTTTAAAATGCCAGGATTGTGTATGGATTCTTGAATTGGCAAGCCCATGCATGGTTTTGTTGTATATCTGGGTATCAATATAATGTCAGCTGATATCCTCTTACTATTTCTCTCATTGCATCCACTTTCTGATATTTGATTTCTGTGATATATTATTTGAACTGGCCCTCTTTACAGTAAGTTGTCTCTTAATTGTCTGATGCCTTTGTATTGAAGTTTTGCATGATGTTTCTACACTATTCTTATCCTTGCACCAGTTTCTGAGAGAGATTGGTCCCATTCTAATCTAATTTCCTTGTTCAAACAAGAGATAGTAAGTGAGTTTTTGGATTGACAACCCAAGCTATATGAAAAGCTCCTTGCTATATTAAGATGTCCTAGGCACTGGTCTATGGCAACTCTAGGCTATCTCTAGGGGGTGAAAAAATTGTCCACAACATGTTACAAGATGCTTTGATTATTTTTGTAGAAAATGTTACTGATTCTTGGGTGGTAGATTTAGGGGCCTCATTCCATGCCACACCTAATAAGAAATATTTTCATGACTATGTTCAAGGATATTTTGGATAGGTTTGTTTGGGTGATGATAACCCTATAAAATCATTGGAATGGGTAAATATTTTTTAAAATACAGAATGGAAACAAATGGTTATTAAAGGAGGTAAGGCATGTTCTAGGTTTGAATAAAAATCTGAATTCAATAGGGCAGTTAGGCAATGAAGGTTGTGTGACAACTTTCACAGATAAAACATGGAAGGTCACTAAGGAGCCTTGGTAATAGCAAAAGGAGAAAATGTTGGTACATCGTATTGATGCAATGGTATTTATAACTCCATTAATGATTTAACTTCCAAAGGAGAAGATGCGTAATTATGGAATCATACGCTTGGACACATGAGTGAGAAGGGGATGAAGATTCTTCACTCAAGAAATTTGTTGTTGGGTTTGAAGAATATTGATTTGGATTTCTGTGAGAATCATATTTATGGAAAACATAAGAGAGTCAGATTTCTTAGATTTGGGAAAGAAAAGAAGAGAGAAAAATCAGATCTTGTGCATATAGATGTATGGGGACCTGTTTGGGTATCATCTCTCTGTGGATCTTGTTATTGTTATACTTTATTGGTGATGCAACTAGAAAAACTTGGATTTATTTTATTCAGAATAAATCTGATTTATTTGATACTTTCAAGAAATGGAAATCTTTGGTTGAGATTGAGACATGAAAGAAGTTTAAGTGTCTAAGATCATACAATGGAGGTGAATATTGCAGCAAAGATTTTGATAGGTACTATTCAAAGCATGGAATTCGCAGAGAGAATACAGTTCCAGGAACACCACAAGAAAATGGTGTGTCAGAAAGAATGATCAGAACAATCATGGAGCGTCCAAGGTGCATGAGATTGCATGCAGGATTTCCTTTACACTTTTGGGCAGATGTTGTAGATATTATTGTTTTTTTAATAAATATAGGGCCTTCAAGTTCCTTGGATGGTGGTATTCCAGAGGAGGCATGGACAGGTAAAAAGGTAAACTACTCCTTTTTAAAGCCTTTTGGTTGTGAGGCCTTTGTCAATATTAATAAAGAAAATAGAACAAAGCTTGAGGAAAAATCAAATAAATGTATCTTTATTGGATATGGTGTTAATGATTTAGGTTATCACTTATATGATTATGAAAATCACAAAATCATTAGAAGTAGAGATGTAATATTCAATTAAAATATCTTGTATAAGAATAAATTGCAAGAAAAGAAACAGGAAAAAGAAAACAAAAAATACACAGTTCTTGATGAGATCACAGAAAAATTAAATGTGCCTGGAAATAATAATAATCAACATCCACAACAACAAAAACCACCACAACATCAACATGCACCTCAAACACCTGAAATTGGTGTCAGAAGATCTACCAGGATAAGTAGACCCCTTGAAAGATACTCTCCTTCATTACATTCTTTATTGTTGACTGATTCTGGAGAACTCTAATGTTGTGAAGAAGAAATGCAGGTTGAAACCAAGAAGAAGAGGGAGCTAGCCATGAAAAGAGATATGGAATCCTAAATACATAACTAGACTTGGAACTTAGTCAGGTTTCCTGTAGGTAAAACAACATTGCAGAATAAATGGGTTTACAGGTTGAAGGAAGAAGATGGAGGAAAAAAAAGGTACAAAGCTAGACTTGTGGTGAAGGGGTTTGCACATAATAAAGGTATTGAATTTGATGAAATATTTTCTCCTGTTGTTAATATGACTTCAATCATAAATATTTTAAGTCTTATAGTAGTAGAATATTTTCATCTTGAATAGTTAGATTTAAATACAAAATTTCTACATGTAGATTTTGAGGAAAAGATATATATGCAATAACCACAAGGATACGAGGTCAAAGGGACGGAAAATTTAGTGTGCAGGTTAAATAATAGCTTGTATGGCTTAAAATAGGCTCCAAGGTAGTGGTATCTAAAATTTGAAAGGTTTATGTCTAAACAAGGTTATACTAGATGTCACTCTGATCATTGTGTTTATCTGAAAAAACAAAATGATGGCAGCTATTTTATATTGTTATTGTATTTAGATGACATGCTTTTTGTAGGGTCTAACATGGAGGAAATAAATGTGCTCAAAATAAAATTGGAAAATTCATTTGCAACGAAGGATTTGAGAGCTAAAAAACAAATTCTTGGTATGAGAATAACTAGAGATAGGAAAAATCGCAATTAACATTATCTCAGAATGAGTACATACAAAAGGTGTTGAAAATACTTAATATGCAAAATGAAAATCGAGCTAGTACACCTTTGGATATTCTTTTCAAACTTAGCAAGTAGATGTGCCCCAAGACCCAAGAAGAAATGGATTATATATCTAAATTTCCATATGTATCATCAGTTGGAAGCTTAATGTATGCAATGGTCTTCACAAGGTCTGATATTGCACATGTAGTGGGAGTTGTAAGCATGTACATGAACAATCCAGGAAAATAACATTGGATGGTACTGAAATGGATTCTCAGATATTTGAGAAGTAAGAAAAATCAATCATTATGATTTGGTGGTTCAAACATTTCTCTACAGGGATATGTTGTTGTAGATATGGCAGGTGATAGAGATAACATAAGGAGAAATACAGGGTATGTATTTACTGTAGGTGGAACAACTGTCATTTGGGTTTAAAAAATGCAAAGTGTTGTTTCACTTTGAACAATAGAAGCAGATTTTGTTGCTTCTATAGAGTCTAGTGAAGAAATCATTTGGTTACAAAGGTTTATGGATGAATAGGTGTTACACAGCATTCTGTCACCGTCCCTACAATCCCTCGCCCCGCATATTGGAAGGTCTTTCCTGTGACCTGTGAGCAGTGTCAAACTCTGAAAATACCTTATTTGCATCCTTCTGCATAAGTACATGATTCTTCCTGTTGAACATTTCCTCAAAAAGCACTCAAAAACCTATGTTTTGGCATTGGCATGAGTAGCCAGTTCACCCCTCGCGCCAATGGGGAAAATTTGCACTAGAGGCCACGCCAGCTGGCACTCTGTCCTTGTGTTAGGTCCGCACCAGCCTTTTTTGGGAATGTCTTTTAACAAATTGGAGGTATAAGTTTCCTTTAACCACCTTAGGAATGACTCATTGCAAGTGGTTAAACTCGATAAACCAGAGATCTCTTCCTTTAAGAAATAGTTGATGGAACATTCTAAGAGGATAGGACTCCCCCCCATTATTATAGGGATCCTAACCTCTCCTTCTCCCTCTATATAAACCGGCCTTCTCCCTTTACAAAAGCTAGAGATGAAAATATAGCCAAGAAGCTGAACTTGGAGAAGAGACATTATAGTTGAGTAATCGTTATAGAGAAGGTCGAACCAAGGAGGATCCCGTAGAGAGAGCCCTGTCTGAATTCCGGACGAGATTTGTGAGACGTGCTCCACTGGAACCCTGCTAGAGGAGATCACAACGTCGAAGCCTAGTTGTACTCTTACTTCATTAATTTAATATACTTGACTATGATATTGTTTCCATCTCTGTGTTATATTTATTTAACACATGTGATTTAGTCTTCTTCAACTGACTGATAGTTAGGAATGCGAAATAGTATGTTGTGTATTGTATTTGTTTCTTGTGTATGTGCAGGTATTCGAGTGTGAGAACGAGTGGGTCGTGACCCATCAAATCAGGAGCGGGAGGCAACCATTCTTCCAGGCGACACAACAGCGCAGGACCTACGGTAAGTGATCTACCAAGTATTTGTCCATTCTTATCTAGGAATTGATATCATAGTGTGTCTTGTTTGTGGCTAGACCCACTCTAGGGCTAGTGGGATCGACTCTGTCCGCAAAGGGGATTTACCTCACAAACAAATTGGTGACTCCACTAGGGATCAGTGCAATTTTTTCTTTCGTCTATTAGATATTATTATTGGTATTTTCTTGATTACCTTACCTTTCTGGATTGTTTTTGCTGATTCTTAGGCCCCTGTTCAGCCCGAGAGGATCATTTTTGACCTTTGTTTTTCCAAATTTTCATCTTTTCAAGGTTGTCTTGATTGGCATGGTTTCCAGCCTGATAGTTGCACCCACTGGTGTGATTTTCCAGTTTATCTCCCGTGCCATCCCCTATCTGGCATGAATTACAGCCAGACAGTCGCGCCAATTCTTGTAGGTGCTAGGGTTTCCCTTGTTTTGGAGTTTTTTGTCCATCATGGTGTCTCTGGGTGTTTTCTTGACTTGATTTGAATGCTTTGGGTTTGTTTGTGACTTTGATTATCTTTCTTCCTTCGGTTTTTTGTCCATTTCTTTCAACATCATGGTTTAGGGCTTTCTAGTGCTTTGACATGCTGAGCCTTCTGTTGGAGTTTGGATCTCTTGTTTCGCAGTCACCTTTGTTATTTTCTTGATTTCATTCAGCTCCTTGGATGTGTTTTGAGTGGTTGCTTTTGGTGAAACGCGTCTTGAGTGAGTCTTATCTCTTTCATTCAGTTTTGCTTCTGATCACTCCAAGCATAGCTCACATTGCTTGTATGGGTCCGCTTTGACATCTTTCTTCGATTTGAGAGATTGTGACATTGGTTTGAGTTCTTGTCTTTTTTGATTTTGAGTTGTTTGAGTTGCTTTGTTTTGACTCTCGCATTGGCATTCTCGAACTAGTGCGAAGATTCATTTTTCATGTTATTTAGTGCAATGTTTGCTCTATTACATTGAAAAAATCAAAAATATATTTTGTGCTTGCATTTTTTGTTTGCATCACAAGAATTGGAAAATATTTTGCATAACTAGCATTCGACATTCTAGGAAAGATTTTCCATTCTCATTAGTTTGCATCAATTTCTGTAGTGAATACTTCTTTGTGTTCTCATTATTTTCTATCGCTTGAAACTCTTAACCTTCTCGTAGATAACTCTTCATTGAACGAAATGGTATTTTATGGCATGTAGCTTGCATTCAGGAATTTGTGAGATCCAGCATTCGGTAGGACATTGGAATTAAAACATAAATACAAGATCAACTTAAAAGTTATTCATTTAACCTAAGGCAACATTGAAACTTAATGAAACATTTAGTGGTCTAAGTTAGAGACGTGTTTCGGCGTCTTAAAACCTAGCAGTTTTCGCTCACCATCTGGCTTCAGACAATGCTAGTATGGACTTGTGCTCCCCATACCGTCGAGTATATAAATGGAGACCCCTATAGGTTGCCATCCTTTTATCCGTAGGAAGCTAAGTCTGTCACCTTGTAACTGTGATACATTGAACACAACATTCAGGGAGACTACTTGCATGTATGTCAAGTCCTTGGTTGATTTTTTCTTTCATTCTATAACCAAGGTGTATATGGCAGTTCACGGGAACCTGGTACACCCTTTTGCCTAGACTACCTGAGCATTCATTTTCAATCTTTACTGACTCCATAAATTTGAAAAGATCATCGAGAACTTGTCCTTTCATGCTCATTTCCAACCTGAAAGTGATAGAGTCACCTTTTTCGTATTTCTTGACTCTTAAAATATGAAACGACAGAGTTTTGTTTCAATGTCTTAAAAATTAACTACCTACGAAATATTCCTGGTTAAAGTTAGTTTCCTTAGGGTGTTGTTTTAAAAGTTATTTATGATGGAAACGATTCTGGAATTCACTAACTCAGGAATCCCTTCTGAAGGGAATCTTGGCCCTTTTCCTGCTTTTGGTAATGTTGGTGCTCCTTATATGGCAACGTTGTCTCTTCCAGGTTTAACTATTGGTTTGCCTGTATGGTTGTTTTCAACCTTGGTGGTCCCGACTATTCCGTCTACCATACAGCCATCTCCTCCACCAGAACAACATCATGCTGCTTCTAGAGTGGACCTGTCCCCTTCTTTGCCTATTTCTTCATCCTCCTCTTCTACTTCGCCTGGTGAAAGTCTAGATTCTAGTAACCAGGTGGCTAAGAAGAAGAAGAGGAAGACCAAGAAGAAGAAGTCAGATAAGTGAGAGGCTAAGACTACAGCTACTGCACTTAAGAAATTGTCCATTGCGGAACCGTCCGAGCTTCCATGGAAAGTCAAATTCCCTTCCATGTTGTGCAAAGTTAACCGTCTGCTTCGATACTGCCCTGGTATTCCCAAGGTACTTGATGCATGGTCTGATGGCCATCGACCATTTATTTTGGCTTCTGGAAGTCATATTGATAACACATCTTCGACTAGCTCCAGTAGCACTCATAAAAAATAGGGCAAGATTACAAATCCCTGTAAGTTGTGTGAAGGGCATCGTCCCATTCACCTTTGTCCGTACATGGATGAAGCCAAGAGAGTGTTGGAAGACTCTACTGTTCCTGCACCCTGCCATCTGGCTGGTTACCAGAAACTTTCTTTGAGTCCTCCACTAGTTGATTCAAAGGTTGGTCAAGAGTCATCCTTGGTCAATCTTGCTCCCTCGGAAATTCAAATTCAAGAATCCATTCCCCACCAAACATTGGTCATGGAACCAGTTGACTTGATCCCTCCTATGGTTCTTCAGGTCTTTTCCATCGATAGTGGATCTCATCCCCCCCATGTTGTTATTGTTTCTTTAGATTCTTCAGACTTGGAGAAATATTCTTCCATCCCTGTAGTTCAAGAAGTTGCTCCTCCTACTCCCATGATGGAAGTATAGGAAAGTGATCCTCTTGCTCCGGTAACACTGGGGGAAATCCATCTTAGTTCGATGGTATCCCCTCCAAGTAGTTTGGTTGCTTCCTTTAATTGGAGTCGATTTTCCAGATACCGCCTTCCGTCTTATGTGACTTTTGAGATCATGGTACAAACCTTTGATGTGGTCGTACCCAGCACCATTATAGATGAAGACACGTCTGTTAGTATTTTGTCTTAAACTACTTGGAAAGGTTTTGGTTCTCCACCGCTTATGTCTGTTACCCAGAATTTGTTAACATAGGAACCAGTCAACCATTAGGGATCCTTTCGAAGTTGCCTGTTACTTTGGGAGGGAAAACCATCCATATAGACGTGATGGTTGTTCCAGGACCCTTATATTTCAATTTGCTCTTGGGGCATGATTATACTTATGTCATGGGGGCAGTTGTCTCTTCCCTCTTTCATGTGATCCATTTTCCACAC
This sequence comes from Pinus albicaulis, assembly GCA_034641835.2. NCBI lineage: Eukaryota > Viridiplantae > Streptophyta > Pinopsida > Pinales > Pinaceae > Pinus > Pinus albicaulis. Next base: position 1,106 of record JAXQQM020088327.1, on the reverse strand, counting down.
CAAGGACGGATCGTGACCATTGATCAGCTTTCATTCTTTGTTCCTAGCGTGACATCTGGTCCACCATTGTCCCTTTCGGGTCTTTATCCACCAGTTGTATATTCCCCACCGTAGGTTAATTATGTGGCTACCTATCATGTGCCTGCAATCAGTGATAGTGCCATTGTGCATTGTGTGCTGGGGGCATTGGATCCTGATTTTCAAGATATTGTTCTCCCACCAGAGGCGAACCTATTGGAATATATGACTTCTTATTCATCATGATGAGTTGTGGTCGGAGCATAGTTCATTTTCTTGTGTCAAGCTCCTTAAAAAATGAAACAAGTTGGTCGGAGCACAGTTCATTTCCTTGTGCCAAGCTCCCTAAAAAATGAAATAGGCTCTTATGAGGATAGTTCTTTTACTATGTCAACCTTGTTAAAAAATGAATTAGCTTAGGAGGATAGTTCTTTTAATGTGTAAACCTCGTTAAAACAATGAAACGCATCCCGTTCAATTCGAGTCTTTGATTAGATATTGTAAAATCCTAGTCGAGTCTTTCTCTTGGTCTCATAATTGAACCTTCATTCCATCCACCTGTCAGTAACTAGCAGTCTACTCCAGTGAATGCACTGAAGCTTGGGGGGCATGTAACTCGAATTGAGTCACCATGCTGGGGGCATGCAAACATTTCAAGCATAGTTTGTTTCCGTTTCAAGCTTGTTTAAAAATGAAACCCATTTCAAGCATAGTTTATCTTTGTTTCAAGCTTGTTTAAAAATGAAGCCAACTTCAAGCAAATTTTCCTGATTTCAAGCTTGTGTAAAAATGAAACCATTCCCATTTTACCTCTCGTGATTGTCATTTTATCAGCCCATTTTTCTAGGTGAACCTTTTTTTTCTCATTCCATAGTCACCATCTTCTTGGCCAATTATATGCCTTCACTTGATTATTTTACCCATTCATGAGGAACTGTTGCAATGAGTGGTCTTGTTAGCCAGCCTATTGACCTTTACTTGTTCTGAGCAGTTATGCCATTATCGGAACTAATTGCTACCCTTTGTACCACAAACCTCCAGGAGGAGTCAACTTTCAGCTCTTTTCTAACTCTCTAAAATTGAAACGA
>JAXQQM020084757.1:25000-26565 GCA_034641835.2 Pinus albicaulis | reverse complement strand
GTTTTTGTTATCTGTTTGGGCCTCCTCCTTTGAGTGGGTGGACAATTTTGTTTCTCTTTCTTTCATGTGTTTTTCTTACTTTCCTCGTTCTGACCCCCATCTTTACGGACAAAAAAGGGGGAGTTGTAGTGGGCTTGATGTTCGTGAAGGATGAAAATAAGTGTGAGTTTCAGGGTGGCCACCCTAGTCCTTCTTGGTCATCGTTCTTTACAATTATACCCTTTTTGAAAAGGCGTGAGGTTTGGAAAGATACTCTTCTTGTTTGTCTGCTTGAGATTTCCCTTGTGAGGGGGTGGGAGCCACCTTCTCTTTCTTTTCTGTTATATGCATATGTGCTATTTTTTCCCCTTCCCTTCCTCTTGTTGGCCCCCAGCGGTGTTACGGAGAAGAAAGGGGGGAACTGTTGCGATTGGGTCTTCGAGAAGGATGAAAAGTAGCGGGAGCTCTTAGGTTGGCCACCCTAGTCCTTCTCGATCACCGTTCCTTGCAGTTCCCCCCTTTCTGCAAAGGCATGGGGTTCGGGGGGGTTGGGGGGGAGGGAGGGGTTTGTTCGAGCCCCTTCCCTTTGGTGAGTGGGTTATGGAGTGCGATTGTCTTGAGGGGGAAGGGGGCTTGTTGCGACACATTGTACGTTAGGTTGGCTTTTAGCCATTTCTCGTGGGGGTGCGATATTTTGGTAACACACGGAAACGACTCTCGCCAACGGATATCTCGACTCTTGTTACGATGAAGAACGTAGCGAAATGCGATACTTAGTGTGAATTGCAGAATCCCGTGAATCATCAAGTTTTTGAACACAATTTGGGCCTGAGGCTTCGGTCAAGGGCACGTCTGTTTGGGCGTCGCATCCCAATCAGACGCGCTCCTTGCAATATGCTAGGGAGAAGCGGAGGTGGTCGTCTGTGCCCAATGCGGTGCAGTTGGCTGAAATGTGGTAGGCAATGTTTCGTGGCGCGCGTCGACAAGCGGTGATCTTGTCCCCTTGGTTGGGCAGTCGATGTTAGCCGATGCGGGCTCTATGTAGCATCCCTGGAACTTTCTTTGCTCTCTCTTGTCCTCCCATTGGGTAGGGCGGATTTAGCTCCAACTTGCGACCTCAGCTTAGGCAAGAACACCTGCTGAGTTTAAGCATATAATTAAGCAGAGGAAACGAAACTTACAAGGATTAACCTAGTAGCGGCGAGCGAACTGGGAAGAGCCCAGCATGAAAATCAGGTGGCAGCGTCGCCTGAATTGTAGTCTGTAGAAGCGTCCTCAGGGTGGACCCAGGCCAAGTCCCTTAGAAGGGGGCGCCTAAGAGGGTGACAGCCCCATCGGGCCAGGACCTTGCCACATCACGAGGCGTTGTCGGCGAGTTGGGTTGTCTGGGAATGCAGCCCTAATTGGGTGGTAAATTCCATCCAAGGCTAAATACGGGCGAGAGACCGATAGCGAACAAGTACCACGAGGGAAAGATGAAAAGGACTTTGAAAAGAGAGTTAAAGAGTGCTTGAAATTGCCGGGAGGGAAGCGGATGGAGGCTGTTGATGCGTCTCGGTCGGATGTGGAACGGCTCAGGCTGATCC
>JAXQQM020084757.1:0-20000 GCA_034641835.2 Pinus albicaulis | reverse complement strand
AAAGATAAAAATTTGATTTCAGATGAATTCTAGAAGATTCTAGATGGGAATTTTCGGGAATGGATACGCTTTGAGAAGGTTCATGCATCCCTCACTTGATGGAGCTAACCCCTTGATGTAAGGAGCTAATCCCTTTGAATGAGGATTCTATCCCTTCATATTTGGAACGGAAAAACCTCCTCTTTTCCACTATAAAAAGAGGCCTTGGGTAGCCTCAAAGGGAGTTCAAGCTTTAAGATATTTGAGGTTAAATGCTGTTGAGATTCAGACTCAGTTAACTAAGACTTTCTGTGAGGTTAAATCACTCATCTCTATCTGTCTTGGTTCAAAGAGTGCAATGCTTGTCAAATTAGAAGAGATTCCTGCTTCGGACCCCAGGAGGACCTGCACGACATCAAGGCACAGGTTGTAAAGGTTTTCTTTATTTGAAGTTAATACAAATATATTCATTTCTCTCATTAAACTGTCTATTCATGGTTTATTTCATAAATTCCTTGATCATTATGATGAGTATGATTTATAATAATGTCTATACAGGTGCTATGTAATATTTTTGCTTTTTTGTGACTGCAGATTCATGAGGAACGTTCTTTCAAGTGCACGAGAAGGACTTCAACGAGATCAAGCAAGCGCTGGACATAAGGTAGGCCTTACACCTATACATCATTTTTACAAATCTTGTATGCTTAGAGAGAGATTAGTATAATTGGTTGTTTGTTGCTAGTTACTTTTAGTACTAGAGAGATCGGTCTTGCCCGCAAGACAGATTAATCTACACAACAATATGGTGACTCCGCTGGGGAAAGAACTTGTTGTTTTTGGTTCTCTTTTATTTTTTATTTGAGGAAACATTTTTTCCTGGTTTTGATTGATACATATCTGTCTGGGTAATTTAGATTTTCCCTGTTTTTGAAAATTTAGAAATATTTTAATTTCTATAATTTTTCCTAGGACCGCACTCTGGCTTATTTTGACAGTGCGGGCAGGTTCTCACTTTCTGTAAAGAATACAGTGCAGGACCGCACCTGTCAATACTGGTTGCCTGCGGACCCTGTGAAAATTTTAGAAAACTTCTAGATTTCTTTCTCTAGTTTATTTTTATTTGGATTTAGCTCTTTGGTTTCTGCCCAGATTGATTATTGTTTCTGTCAAGAATTTTTTGTGAATGAACTCCAACAGTATTGATGTTTTGATGATTTTCTAGAAGATTTTTCATTTTGGATTGTTTTTCGACTTGGTATTTGTAGCGATTCGAAGCTTTGACAGTTTGAAGAGTCTAAGATTACATTGATCTCTTTTTGTATTTTTGAATCCGACCTAATTGTGAAAACATCCTTTATTGAGAAATAGAGCCTTTTGTTTCTTTGCGAATCTTCGAAAAAACTTGGTTGAAAGTTTTGAATTTCATTTTTATAAAAAAAACATATTTTGAGTGTTTTTGATCTGTTTTTTATTCTAAACAAATAGACTCTTAGTTTGCTGAACAACTAAGGAAAACATTCTTCAAAAAATCTTAAAACTTTTACTCAATTTAGATTGTTTAAAATCATAGTTCTCAAGATTAGATTTTGTAGTTTTGAGTAGTTTTTTAATTTTTATAGCTTTCTTTCAGAGGAAAATTGTTTTGTAGCTTCAAGTTTCGAAAGAAAAATAATTTTGTTATGAGCTTGATATATATCATCATTGAAAAGACAAAATATTTTCTTTCAATCATTTTCATGTTTAAAGAAGGAATTGTTTATTAAAAGAATTGCATTCTCCAACTCTTTCTTAGATAGAAGTTCATTGAAAGAAAAAGAATTGATTATCATTCTAGGTGCATTTTAGTGTTTTTGGAAATCGAGTCTTCACATCATCCAAAGTTTCATTTCCGCACCCATTGACTTAAGAAACAACTCATAAAAGTAACGCTTAATTAAAATTCATCTAGTAATCTTTTATTTCTAGGGCTCTTATCACCAACATAGCTTAGGCTAGTATCTTGGAGTAGGGAGTAATTAACTCTCCAAGATAGCTAAAACAAACAAGTAGACAAATCTTGCGGTAGGAAGAAATTCCAATTATTACATCTATGCTCTGGGAAGCTCCTCCTAAAGGAGTCAAGCACGAGATCATATCTGAACCAGTGGGGTAATCAATCCTTCCTCATTGGGAACGATAGAAGATATACACGTATTAACAATGGTAAACCTCGGATAGACAATTGTCGAGGAGCCTGGGGTCACTTGTCGGTAAACCTTGGATTATTTCAAGGAGCCTTCAAGGGGATTGAGCTTTGTTACTCTGCCCTTGTGTGTGTGTCGGATCGTAGACTGTTCCCCCAGGTATATTTTTTTCAGTTGGTAACCTTAGTGGCAATAATCTTTAGGATTCTTTCCTAAGGTGACGATGGAGGGAAGATCCCACTGTACCTGGAATAGACGTCGAATAGACTCACTTGGACTCTCCGGAGGGTTATCTTCACTCGAGATGGTATAGTGGAGAAACTTGCACCGGTTTGTTTCATTAAGAAGGTTTTCAGGGTAACTGTTCCAACCGCCCTTTTCGTGTTAAACCTCTACTAAGTTGGATTTCATCACCAACTAGTGTTTTTAGTGCAGAAAGTTACTGTTTGTGTGTGGTTTGAACTCTTAGATTTTTAAGCGTATGATTCAATGTTTGTTTCTTAAAGACTTTAGGTGTTTTCATTGAAATTTTTCTTTGTTTGCGTGTGATTAGATAATTTTTAATCGTGGCGGAATTGTCGAGACAATCCCGGAGAATACAAGGGAAACCCCCTGAATATTCACCAAGTCAACTTGAAAGGCTTCGTGCTCTGGTATCATCCAGTAGTAGTAGAATTAGATCAACAGAAATTGGAATTTCATCTATAGTTATACATCCTGATCATCAAATACCTACAACAGAATACATTCAAGAACCGATTTCAGTTTCTGAAGTTACTGAAAGTATTTCTCCTTCTAGTGAATTATCTGACGAACCTGAAATCTCTGAACCTGAAACTGAATCTTTTATTTTGGAAACATCCTCAGGATTTATTACACCAACTTCTAGCGATCCAGGTTCACCTAGAGTAAGAAATATCGTTACAGACAATCTTCCCTTTGGACTTATTTCTATTGAAGAACTTACTAATCCAGATGAAGACATATCTCTTCCCTAATCCCCTCAATCGTTAAATCTTAGGGAGCGTGAATCTATTCTCTACAACCCCATTCGAACTAATCCTTGGTATCTCTCTTTAACGAAATTTTTAGAGAATCTGGGTCTTGCTTTTTATCCACCTCGAATTCCATTTCATCCTACACCCAGAGGTTATTATCCGTCATCTTTTATGGCAGGAGAGTCATCCATGTTTTCTCAAACGCCGGAATCATTTTTACACGGTGGTCCTTCTGTTCCTTCGGGATATCAGTCTTTGTCTGGTACTTTCTCGGGAGAAACTCCTCAACCCATCGAAAACGTGTTATCATCTGGTCTTGATGGACTTAAAAATGAAACGTCGAACGCAGATCAAATCTTTATGATGTCTGGTAATATTCCAAATCCTCAAACTCAAGGCAGTCAGTTTCCTTCTGGGGGACAGCCTCAAGGAAATCCGTTACCGCCTGGGGGGCAACCTCAGGGTAGTCAGTTACCGCCTGGGGGGCAACCTCAAGGTAGTCAGTTACCACCCAGGGCACAACCTCAAGGTATCTTTTTCCCAGGACAAATTGTGGAATCATATTATTTTGGGGGACAACCCCAAGGACAGTACATACCTCAGGGTTATCAACCTCAAGGATAGTAAATACCTCAAGGTCAACCCCAAGCACAATATGCTCCTCAGGGTCCTTATCAACCCCAGTCTCAGTACTCGCGTCAGGGTTATCAACCTCAAGGTTAGTACCCAACTCAAGGTTTCCAACAGCCTTCTGGTTAAGGAGCCGGAAATTTACCACTTACTTATCAACCCTACGTTCAACCAGGTTTTGGTCCTTACGTTCAACCTTCTATGGGACAATACCCCGGAAATATGGTGTGGGATCCGTCCCAATATCAACAGCCTTTGCAACCTAATGTAAAGTTTCCTTATCAACCTGGATAGCTTTTGGTTTCTGGTCCAACCCAGCAACCTGTTCAGACAACTATTCAAACTCCTGCATCTAGTTCAGTTCAGCAGACTGGGCCTAGTACACCCCAGACTCCACCTCAAACTGTTGTAACTGCTGCAACGTCTGTTCAACCTGTCACACCTGTTTCTGGAGTATCTGTAGCACCGACTTCTTCTATCCCTATATCCATGCAAATCCCTCAAGTCTCTGTACCTCAGTCAGGACCTTCCATTCATACTACAGTTCAGATGCCTGCAGGATAAGCTGGTACAAGTACAGTTGTTACAAGTCAACCTCAATTTACATATCAACCGTACCAGGGACAGCCGCAATTCGGTCCCTATGTACAGAATCCAAACTATCAGTATCAACCGTACCCTGGTTATACTTATCAACAACCTCAGTATGGTCCGGTTCATCCTAGTTTTCCGGGAGGTTACACAATACCTAATACAAATCCGATTCCTAGTTATCCTGGGTATCCGCCTCTTGGATCTGCTTTGGCTTCTCAAGGTTTTCGTGACCCTAACCGTCAATTACCGTTTATCGCAACTTTGGACTTACCTGATTTGACACGCCTTACGAATGATCCCATTTTTTATTATCAAAACTGGCCGCCAATGCCTCATAAGTTTCCCAGTGATATACCAAAATTTGAAGGTAAGTCAGGAGAGGATCCATCGAATCATGTTATGACTTATCACCTTTGGTGTGCATCTAATTCAATTATTTATGATTCGATTCGTTTACGTCTTTTCCAAAGAACTCTCATAGGTTTTGCAGCCAAATGGTACATTGAGTTGCCACGAGGCTCGTTTCATAATTTCAGTCAGTTAGCAACTGCTTTCTTGACTCATTTTCAGTTGCCTGTCAGATACGAAAATGGCACGGAATTATTAACTTTGCTAAAACAATCTACTTCCACGTATATTTCTGATCATATTCATGACTGGCGACGTAGGAGGCATTTAAGAGCAAGTAATTCCCCAAGCTCAGTACCTTGACCTCGTATATACATAGTCAGGTACTTTACATGAGAAAATTCTCGATCTTCCAAAGCAAGGTCAAATAGCTGCAGCTCCTTCCGGGTCTCATGCCGCTGACGGTATGATTGGTACAGTCAATTCTAAAAGCAAGAAGAAATCTTCAAATAATTCTTCTCCTATTATAACTTTACCAGATTCCCTGAAAGGAGAATCTTCCCCCGAAGTTTCTGCCGATATTCATGTCGTAGAGACATCTACGACCAAATCTAAATCCGGTGGTAAAAAGAAAGGGAAGAATAAAAACAAAAATAATTCGAAAGAGAAAACTGATAAAGATGAATCTAATGACGAAAAACGTAAACCTCTCTATCCTTGTTTCATTTGTGAACAAGATCATTTCACGAAAGAATGTCCATATCGAGTTGAAGTTACGAAATTCGTTAAAGGATTGCAACAACCTGCTGTCTTGAAGGATCCTTTTCCAGTTCAAGATAGTAAGATGATTGGTTCTTCCTCGACTACTTTAGAAGAGCCTATTATGATGATGTCTCATGTAAGGGTTGTGACGCGATCGCAAGATTACGGTTCTAAGAATCCTGTTGATGGTAAAGAAGCAGAATCTTCTAATACAAACACATCAACTACACCTCCTCCTGTTTCTGGTCCACTACAGATCGAGAAACAAAATCCAGACTTAATAATCAAACTGCCTGCTAAAGGTGTTCTTCGTAAATCAGCTTTCAATCCACATGCGAGAGTTGCTCAGAATTACAACATTGTTGAAGACTTAGTCGTTTCTCCTTCAGCAATGTCAGCTTTGGAAGTGCTGCAATTGTGTCCAGCACAACGTAAATTATTATTGTCTACCATAGGAGCTGTCGATGTTCAGGATTCTAACCTTATAATCTTAGATTTAGAAAATAGTACACCTCGCCTACCTCATCAAATGGCTTTCCAGATTCCAGTGTTAGTAAAAAACAGACCAATCTTTCGGACTGTGATTGATGAAGGAGCTTCAACGTGTATTATGTCAATTCAGTGTTGGAAATCGCTTGGTTCTCCTACACTTAACCAATCTCCGACAATTCTAAAGGCTTTTGATGGTCGAGGTTTTCAACCTTTTGGTATTTTGCAGGATTTACCCATAGGAGTCGAAGGTAAAATCGTTAATCTAGATGTGGAAGTGGTTGATGCCCCTCTAGATTACAACCTTCTTCTGGGTCGTAGTTGGTCCTATGCTATGACTGCTGTTGTTTCTTCAGTCTTTCGACTCATAAAATTTCCATATCAAGGAAAGATCGTGACAATAGATCAATTAACTTATTTCTCGTCCGACCCAGCCTCTACAGAAACAATCCAGCATGTTGGTAAAACGGCTATCCCTTATAAGGATGTTGGAGTGGGTTTGATTAAAGATTCTGGTTTACTAGGAAATTTTTCCTTTCCTCCTCCTAACGTATCGCCTTCTACTGCAAATATTCACATGATTTCGTTAGACACTGTTATGTTTGATGATCCTTGGATCGTACCTTCCGAATCCGAGATTGATTCATTTGATGGCATGATGCCTTTGAGTCCATTTGAAATTGCGTATCAGGCTGTACAGTCACTTTCCAACCCCTCTTCAACCGAAACTGATCCAATGAATGGGATCCATGAGGAATCACTTTCTATATCTAGTTTAGTTACAACGACATTTCCTGAACTTGTTCATACAGATGAGCAAATTCGTGAGTTTTTGTCTGTTGATTATTTACCATGGGAAGATCTACATCATCGATCTTCATTTTTACCTAAGCTAGATCATTTTGAAAATGATTTCGCTTCAATTTTTACTGCTGAATATGTCAAAGAACCTCAGAATCCATTGCAAAATCCCGATTCTGAGTTAAATTTGGAAAATATATCTTGAGCGGTTCCCATTGACATTTCAGTAAAACCAGGAATAATTGAAAACATTCATATAGGTGCTTGTTGTACTGAAGATGAAATTAAAGCTTATAAAGCCCTATTTCAAGAATTCCGTGATGTGTTTGCCCGGTCCTATGAAGAAATGCCAGGAATTGATCCATCGATTGTTGTTCATGAGATTAAGAGTTACCCGGATGCTAAACATGTTCGTCAACGATTACATCAAATTCATCCTAGAAAAGCTGCTGCTATAAAAGTAGAAGTTGAAAAATTACTTCATGCAGGATTCATTTATCCAATTCCCTTATCGGATTGGGTATCGAATATTGTTCCTGTAACTAAAAAACAAGGAACGATAAGAGTATGTATCCATTATAGGGATATTAATCGAGCATGTCCAAAAGATAATTATCCAACTCCCTATATCGATCAAATAATCGATGATTGCGCTGGCAGTGAATTGTTTTCCTTCATGGATGGCTTTTCCGGCTATAATCAAATAAACATACTCCTTGTTGATCAACCGAAAACAGCTTTTATTTGTCCATGGGGAACGTTTGCTTATTGTAAACTACCTTTTGGATTAAAAAATGCTGGAGCAACTTTTCAACGGGCTATGTCTTATGCATTTTATGACATTAAGCACATTGTCCAGCCATATCTTGATGATTTACCTGCTCATTCATTACGTAGGGCCGACCGTCTCACTCATTTACGAGCAATTTTTATGAGATGTAGGCATTATCGGATAAGGCTGAATCCGCATAAATGTGTTTTCTGCGTAGAATCGGGTCGATTACTGGGATTTGTTGTCTCAAAAGCAGGCATTCGTGTCGATCCATCGAAGGTCGAAGCCATTGTTAAATTTCCTCCTCCTTCGAATTTACGCCAACTCGAAAGTTTGCAGGGGAAAGCAAACTTTTTACGTAGGTTTATTCCTAACTATTCCGAGCTTACAAAGGGTTTTACCCGGTTGTTGAAACAGAACATTCCGTTCTTTTGGGACAAGATCACTGATCGATCTTTTGATGCACTTAAACACGCGTTGACCCATGCACCGTTACTGTATCCTCCCAACTACAACCAAGATTACATTTTGTACCTCGCTGCTTCTCATTCCACCATTGGGATGGTACTAGTTCAGGAAGATGAATCTCACAATGAACATGTGATTTATTATCTTAGTCGGAATCTGCATCCGACTGAAATCAAATACACACATGTGGAGAAATTGGCCTTGGCCGCTGTTCAAGATGTTCAACGTTTTAGACATTACATCTTGTTACATAAAACCACGGTAATTTATAATTGCAACCCTATGATGTATATTTTGACCAAAGAATTGCTAGGGGGAAAATATTCCAAATGGATAGTTATCCTGTAGGAATTTGACATGGAATTTGAAAAATCCAAGGCAAAGAAATCTTTGGTATTTGCAGAACTGATGTGTGATTTCCCCTCTACTGATACAAAAATAGTGGCAGAAGAGTCCATTGCGGACGAATCTTTGTTTCTCATCAGTACACTTGATCCTTGGTATGGAGATATTATTGTTTATCTCCAAACCCAATCTTTTCGGCCTGACATTTCACGAACTCAGCGACGGAAAATACGCTTCCAATCCCAGCAGTATAATATCATTGGTGATACACTTTATCGTCGTGGGGCGGATTCTGTTTTCCGACGTTGTCTAACTCATGAAGAAGCTGAAAAAGTGTTAAATGACTGCCATTCTGGAGCATGTGGCGGTCATATGTCTGGGTATGCCACAGCCCAAAAGATATTGCGTGCAGGTTATTTCTGGCCAATGTTGTTCAAAGATTTCATTTATGCGGTTCAGAAATGCCACAATTGTCAAATTTTTGATCGAAAAATGCGCGCGCCACCCGCTCCTCTTCACCCTATAATTTTTGTTGGTCCTTTCGCAAAATGGGGTATCGATTTTATTACATGTAACCCTCACTCGGCCGGGGGGCATGCCTATATTATCTTAGCAGTAGATTATTTTACAAAATGGGACGAGGTGATGCCTACACTTTCAGCTGACGGCAAGACTGCTGCAACTTTCATATTTAATCACATAATTTCTAGGTTCGGTGTTCCTCAAGCTATTATTACGGATCATGGAAGTCATTTTCGGAATGTCATGATGACTGAACTGACAGACCAACTTGGCTTGCGCCACGATAGTTCCACTCCATATTATCCGCAAGCCAATGGTCTGGTTGAAGCCATTAACAAAGTTTTAGTCACCATGATCAAACGAATCATTGGTATTCACAAGACGAATTGGAATTCCATGTTATTTTCAGCGCTTTGGGCATATCGAACCTCAGTCAAAACATCAACGGGTTTCACTCCTTTCCAACTGGTTTACGGTTTAGAAGCCGTGTTGCCGATTGAATGTGAAATACCGTCACTAAAATTAGCCATAGAATTACTTCCAGCTACGTCTAAAGAGGAGAAACATTTCTTGTACTTAGCCCAATTAGATGAGAATCGTCGAAATGTTGCAATAGCAAACGAGGCTCATGCTAAAAGGATAAAAGCTCAGTATGATAGAAGTGTGACCCCTCGAAATTTTTCAGAAGGAGACCTAGTTTTACTTTATGATCAAGCTAACGACAAGCTAGGAGCTGGGAAATTCGTGCCTATGTGGCATGGTCCTTACATTGTTAAACAAAAGTTAGCAAAAGGGGCCTATGAGTTGATAGATTTTGACAGTGTCCCTTTGGATAAACCCAGAAATGGGCTCTATCTAAAGCGATATTATGCTTAAATGTGGTGTGGAGATTTTTTTAGTTTAGATTTTTTTACTGCTGGTGTGTTTTAGATTAAAAAAAAGTGTGCCTAGTTTAGAGAGTGTGTTTTTATCACTATCCCTGCTTATCTGAGTTTTACTATTGATATTTCAGATGTCGACGTCTCTTCAAACCTACATTGGTTTTGCTGATGGTGCTTGTCGTAGTACACGGAACATTTCTTCCGCAGCTTGGGTCATCTATTCACCCTCTGACGAGTTAGTATCCATACATGGGGTAAGCCTTGGTCAAACAACGAATAACATTGCCGAGTATAGTGCAGTGATTGAGTTATTATCTGAATCCATATCATTTGGAATTCGGAGTTTGATTGTAAGGTTGGATTCTGAACTTGTTGTATTACAGCTTAACAGGGCTTATACCATTAGAAATCTAGTGTTATTATGGTTATTTTTAAGAGTTCATCTTTTGGAACGTGAATTTGATTACATTGAATATCAGCATATTCCAAGACATTTAAATACATTAGCAGATTCAATTGCTTCTAGTATGATAAATAGACATTTGCAATAATCAAAACAGTAAATCAAACGCATTCATATATGTACACAGATAGCCGGAAAATAGTGATATATCATAGTATAGGAGTGTTTTCAAAAAATATACATCGTCTTCGATCATAGGTTGGAAACACCTTATGATCGGCAAAAAATGATAACTCAAAAGTCAAAATATGAGTCTACAAACGATCATCCCATCACTAATGATGATCACGATAAGAAACCACTGCTCGGGCCACCCTACATAGGAACCTCCTAAAAGGTCCTGGAACTCCAATCACATATCTCTGCAACCTGAGAGGAATGTCATCTATGCTCGTCTCTGGAATATCTAGAGTCAAACGCTCTAGATGATGCTCTAAATCAGTCAAAATCTCCGCTGATTGGCCTGCTGGGGCTGGTGCGGCCGCAACTGGTTGTCTTCTCTCGTAAGGTTGGAGATGGGCTAGTCTTTGTGGACCCACATCTGTATTCAAAAAACTTTTGGTTATTAGTTTTCAAAGATGATAAAAAATAAAAAAAAAAAAAAATTAGAATTTAGCAAACGTTGAAAAATGATTGTACCTGACTCATCCCACTGTTCCCCTACTGGGAGAACCATCTCTTGATCACCACAGAAATCTATCCTAGCGTATGGAAAGTCCTCTATCACAAAAAGTTGGCGATCCAGCCACCGAAAATATGAAGGAGGAAATCGGACAATTTCAGTTCCCTCGATAGCATGACGAGCCATCAATGCGGACCAACGAACCATCCTCGGTTCTCGAAGTCGACCGGCATCAACAGCAATACTCTGTGGAGCTAACATGGGGATCCTCTCTAGAGAAAAAGAAACAACGATGGATCTGTATCCAAAGTTATTCAGTTTCCCATTTTTTGCTCTAGTTAGTTGGCCTTTTACATTAGCCAACACAGCTTCACACTAGTTAAAGATGGTGCCTCAAAAACAGTCCACGGCAATACGCATTTGGGAACGAGTAGCTACATGCAGCGTAGCACTCCCACACAGTTTGGTAACAGTAAAAGCAATAACCTTCAATTCAGGATGGATGATGTGTTTTATGTCAATCCGTTTGTCTCGAGGATTTGCCTGATCATTGCAGAATTCTAGTTGGAGATTAGCGACAGACTGGCCACCTGGCCTAGTCCCAAACAAAGAAACTTGTTCGCCCCTCTTGGACAAACCAGTTAAGAAATATATATCCTCCAGCTCAATTTCGAGCCGGTGGCCACCAATAAATAAGCACTGGTACTGCACATTCCATCTGTTCACCAACCATGTCAGGAGTTCTACTTGTGCCCTCATGCCTGAAATGGCCCAAAATTTATACAAGCCACATGCTCTTCATGCCTGTTGTGTGGGAAAATGGAGTATGGCGGCTTCATCCACTTCCTCATGCTCACGTTCTCGCTAGATCAGCATCTTGTCAATCCTAAAATGAATAAAAAGGCAAGTTAGAACAGTCTTATTTGAAATTTTTGGCAAACAAATGAGAAATAAATGTTTTAAATCCAACCGTGCAGGTACCGTACCTATGATTTGTAAACAATGCATATATACACACGTGTACTGTGTATCGAGAGTGGAACCCACGACTTTTTTCTTATAGAAAAAAGTCGGGGTCCGCAGGTAACGTGTGTCACACATGCGGACCCCGCGGGCGAACTTTTAAACCATTTTTTGCCCCAAAAATACAAACTAAAGCCTAAAAACAAATTTGAAATGGATGAAAAACAAGATAGAGAGGTTTTGGATTACCTGGGACTGACGGTTCTCGATTCCAATGGATGGATTTTCCATAATCTTCATAGGAACTTTCTTACTCAAAAGCTTTTTACTTTTCACTCTGGAACTGAACGATAAGAATGAAATTGAAAAAGTCCTTTTTATAAGTTTTTTCGAATGGATGAATTTTTAATTTATTTATTTTTCACTTTAAAAAGGGTATTTTTGAAAGCATTTTTACTTATCTTAAACAGGTATGTGTAATGTTTCAAGTTTTTGTGCAAAAACTGGATTTTTCAGGAAAGATGATCATTTTTCAACAAAGAGCATACTTTTATCACTTTTTCGGACTCTTTCAAAAATTTTACGAAAAAGTGAAACATTGGAGTCAATTTTGGTTATTTTCAAGACTCGTTAAACTCATGAAAATCCCAAGATCATTTTACTATTTTTCATTCTCGTAAAACATATAAAAATGACGAGTTCTTTCCGTCTTTTCCTGCTCGTAAATTAAATTGAAAGTCGGCCATATGAGTACATTTTTATCCCTTTTTCGAACTCGTTCAAACTTACAGAAAAAGAGAAACCATGGAGTTCTCTTTTAAGCCCTTTTCAGACTCTCTAAACATGAAAAGATTGCTGAGTACTTGACTATTCGAACTAGTTAAAGTAAATGAACAGTCGTCCCTTCAGTATAAGTTTACCCCTTTTACGAACTGAAATGGACTATTTACGAAAAAGGTATACATTGACTAATTACGGTCAATAGAGTTCTCTCCCGCATTATTTTATCCTTTTTCAGGCTCGAGAGACTAAATTTACGAAAAAGTACACCCACGGAGTTTTCTTAAGTTTTTCTTCTGACTCCCTAAAACTGAAAAACACCGAGTTTCTCCTATACTGGACTCGTTAAAACTTAACAGTAAAGGACCTATTTAATTTTAAAAACAGGAATGAACCACTCATTCTTAGGGTTCGAATATCAAACTAAGTTGGACTCATCTGAAGGATGAGCTTATAATCAAGCAAATGTTATCCTCCTCAAGCTTGTCAAAAATAAAGAGGTACTTGCCAAAAATGGTGGGGGAAAAAGAGAGAAAAATGGGCGTGTTTGTTATATTTTAAATTTTTTGAAAATTCAGTCAACCACTCTTGAACACGACACTTTCATTCACCTGGGTTGGGAAATCCTTTGCCTAACAGTTAATCAAACCACATTGAAAGTCTTCAGCTGGTTTCTGGGTATTAGCTTTGGGTCAATTGTTACCAAACCATCTGCAGTGTCGTTATGTGTTCAAGAGAACAGTTCAAATAAACCATTCATCTGCAAAATATCTGTCATCCATTATTGACCATCCCTGAGTTAGTATTTGCCAATATATTTTCAAAACTTGATCTATGATTTCATGTTGTGGGCTTGCCTATGACAGATCACTTTCTATTGACATCAGCACATTATCTAGGAAGTTGATCCAGAAATCGTCAGTACCTTGAAATCTGCATGCCTCAATGGCAGGTTTCTCGCCTTCAATGATAGGTTGCATCATTGACCTTCGATCGAATGATTCTGTGACATGTTCGACTTCAGCTCATTCATTCACATTTCATGGATTGTACTGATTACTTTGAGAGCCATTGACATTACTGGTGGTTTCTCTCACACTTGTTAACAGTTCACATCATTGACTGGTAATCAAGTGGTTTCTACCATGTTCGACTTCAACACATTTATTCAAATGGATAGAATCGTACTAGTTCGAGATGCGGAAATTAAGACCCTGGATCTAGTTTCCACCATTCTAGGCTAAGAGGAATTTTATTATTATACAGTAGACTATTCATTACAGATGGCTGCGTCCATACTATGTCTACGCTATTGATGTAATATTAAAATCATTCCTGTATCAGAACAATTTGAGTTAGTTTCTAGTTAGTTTTAATCTGAGTATGGGAATGCCTACCTCAGTGATGACATATATATGTATATATTTTGCATTGAATGTTTTTACAGGTTCTGACTGGGGTGTCCACAGGATGATCTTTGAAATGATAAAGTACTGCACTCTTCATATATGACAGACTTCAGCTTCGTCTATTCCAAAATTTGCACTTTAGGGGGAATTTTGTTACACTAAAAACTGTTATCCTGACATTTTGCTATGAGTATGAGCTCATTATTACTCATACTTCCTCCTTTTGCAAGTCTAACATATCAGTTCCTCATGTCAAGCTTTCAAAATCAGAGAAAAGTTCCTAAAAATCCCCTAAACATTTGTATCACACTTTCTCTATTCATTTCCTGCGGTCCCGCACCTAAAATTCAGCTCGCCTGCGGAACCATACCACACGTTCTTTGTGTTATGGGTGTGGACCTCTGTAAAACTCAAAAAGTCGAGAAAGTAAAGATAAAAAGTTGATTTCAGATGAATTCTAGAAGATTCTAGATGGGAATTTTCGGGAATGGATACGCTTTGAGAAGATTCATGCATCCCTCACTTGATGGAGCTAACCCCTTGATGTAAGGAGCTAATCCCTTTGAAGGAGGATTCTATCCCTTCATATTTGGAACAGAAAAATTCCTCTTTTACACTATAAAAAGAGGCCTTGGGTAGCCTCAAAGGGAGTTAAAGCTTTAAGATATTTGAGGTTAAATGCTGTTGAGATTAAGACTTAGTTAACTAAGACTTTCTGTGAGGTTAAATCACTCACCTCTATCCGTCTTGGTTCAAACAGTGCAATGCTTGTCAAAGTAGAAGAGATTCCTGCTTCGGACCCCAAGAGGACCTGCATGACATCAAGGCACAGGTTGTAAAGGTTTTCTTTTATTTGAAGTTAATATAAATATACTCATTTCTCTCATTAAACTGTTTATTCATGGTTTATTTCATAAATTCCTTGATCATTATGATGAGTATGATTTATAATAATGTCTATACAGGTGCTATGTAATCTTTTTGCTTGTTTGTGACTGCAGATTCACGAGGAACGTTCTTTCAAGTGCACGAGAAGGACTTCAACGAGATCAAGCAAGCACTGGACATAAGGTAGGCCTTACACCTATACAGCATTTTTACGAATCTTGTATGCTTAGAGAGATATTAGTATAATTGTTTGTTTGTTGCTAGTTACTTTTAGTACTAGAGAGATCGGTCTTGCCCGAAATACGGATTAATCTACACAACAGAAGGGCGTGCGAAATTCCTCCGCAGGGAATCCGCACCGCAGGACGGGTCGAGTCGGGCAGCGCGCAGGTCAAGTCTTGTGACAGACGTGCAGGGTGTGCGGAACTTCTCCGCAGGGCATCCGCAGTGCAAGGTCGGGTCGGGAAGGGTGTTTGCATGATCCAAGCTTCAGTTCAGAGGTCGTTCTGAAGGCATCGTGAGTCGGAATTGAGTGCCGAAAGTTGAAGCAGGTGCGTTTTGATGGGACGGAGCTAACCACATAGCTGGGGGAGCGGATTGGACAGACGAAGAGCTCGCGGGGAGGTCTGAAATCATTTGCAGTGCCAACCAGAGTGACCCGGCAGCACTTGGGCAGTTTTATGCAGGATATTCCCGAGGTGAATTCTAGTGTTGTAAACAATTGTTGTGGGCTAGTTAATGATTGTCAAGCATTGTAAGCTTGGACAAAAAGTGACTTGCCTTGCCAAAGAGCAAAGGGGGTCTTTTGCTGGATTGGAACATATACTCTATTTCGTATTTATGAAACATGTTATCGGGCAGACCCATTATTAACTGGGAGTTGTCCCTCCCTTGTATGTATGGGCATACACTGTGGATGTGATGATGATGTTTATGTTTTCTGCACATTGAAAGAACATTTGATTAACTAATTTAACAAGTGTTGCTAAAGGCGTAGTCTACATACTTGAGTATTATGAAAAGGAGAAGTACGGTAGTGCCGCACCCCGTCTATAGCACGGTTGAAAGGTCACCGAAGGTCTAGGGGCATGACAGTTTTCCTCGCCCCGCCGTGATGACAGTCGCCCAACTGTGCGAAATGTAAGGTTTCCATGTCCCTGCTCAATGGACACCGTCCAATTATACGCCCGCCGCGACGGAAACCCCCCCTGTAAGACCCGCGAGCCAAGGACGACGATGGAAGGCGTTGGTAGCGTTCAGTGGACATGCGATGAACGACGAAAACCATGACGAAAGGTTAGATGGGCGCGCCGACGGACGAAAACATCATTCGGCTACTATGCAACGTTATCATGGTAACCGTGCGATGTTTAGGAGCGACATGCATAAACGCGTCCAAAAATGGCCGTGTGTTGGCTTGGAGGTTTTATAGGCCGGCCGTGGTGGCAAGCCGACGTTAAGGAGGAAATGCCATGTCGTAATCAAGGCTTTATGGGCGTTTACTGGGTCGACCTCATATGGTTCAAGCCCCACCCATGGAAGCAATGTGTGGGCAAAGGCACATACAAAAGGAGGACGTGCGATGGATGATAAAGGAAAGAAAGAAGGACATCAAAATCTTGCTGATTCCACCATTGGCAAGTTAATGCTCGAGCCAGAGAGAAGGTCGAGGGTGGAGGGCGAAGCCACAGCAGGGAAACAGAGTCTGGGTCGAGTCGGGTAAAAACCCATTCGGCATTCACCCGTAGCTCGAGTCGGGTTCCTTCCGCAGGTCGCGTGCGGTGCAGTGTTTAATGCATGGTCAAGTTAGGTTCCTTTCACAAGATGCGTGCAGAACAGTGTTCACGGCGGGCGCGTTCAGGTCGAGTCGGGTTCGTGAAACGCGCCCGCGTTTCGGATGCACGGAATAGTGTTTGAAGGTGCAGAGTTCGTTCAGCAGGGTCGGGTCGGGTCGGGTCGAACACTTTCAAGAAACACGTGCAGACCGTGACCCTGGTGACCCGCATGCGGAAACGTGTTCAAGGTGCCGAGGGTGTCTGTGACCCGAGTGACCCACTCGAACCAGAATTCGCGCAGACTTCAGAAACATGTTCTGAAAGGGAATTTTGGGGTTCCTTTGGATTTTTTGCACTGTTGGGAAGCTGTTAAGGCTAGACCCAGGTACAAGAACATTTGGCAAGAAGCATAAATGGTTTATGGAGGCTTGGTTGTATAGTTATTGCAGATTGTACATATTTATTGAAGCATAATACTGGGCAGACTTATTAACGGGATTTGTCCCTCCCTTGAATGTATGGGCGTTCATGTGGTTTGATATTGATGTTTATTGCTGTTTTATTTCTGCACAGGAGCACTTTGGAAGATTAATTAAACAAGTGTTGAGTTAGGCGTAGTCTACTTATTGAGTATTTGAAAAGAGAAAAATAAGGTAGTGCCCCACCCGTCTATAGAGCGGTTGGGAGAATACCACAGGTATAAGGGCGTGACAGTTGGTATCAGAGCTACATTTTTGTGGCTTTTTTATTATTATTATTGAGCAGGGATACCGTTGCAGTGTTGCAGGTGGTATTGAAGCTTGATGGATGAGTTTGTTTCATTGGAAATGAACTTCAAAGAAATTAAAGAGAAGTTGAAGGAAGTGGAAAAGGAGTTTGATGAGGCGAGTTGGATCATTGATACATTGTGCAAGAGGAGGACATCTGGCATGATAAAAGATGAAATGTTTCGACTTATGAAGAAAGTGAGAATTCTCTGAGTAGAAATGGAAAAGGTGGAAGAAGAGCGAAGGAAGTTACTTGATAAGCTTCTCAAGCTTAGAGACCTTGGAAAGATGAAGCATGGTGGCATGAAGCCCACTGTGGCCGAACCAAAGGATGTTGTAGATGTGATTGAAGTCAAGGAAGAAGCTGATGAACAAGTTGGACCAGGACCAAGCACATTACAAGCATTGATGGTGGACGATTCTCACAAGGATGTTGCATATGTGGTAGAAGTCGAGGACGAAGTTGATGAACAGGTTGGACCATGGCCAAGAACATCGCAAGCATCGGTGATGGATGATTCTAGGGAGGATGTTGAGGATGCGGATATGATCGATGAAGAACTCGTGGAACAAGTTGAACCTGGACCAAGCACATTGTAGGCATTGGGGGATGAACCACATGAAAATGTTGCAGAAGTGACAATGATCGAGGAGGAAATTTATGAGCAGGCGGTACCAGGATCGGAAGCATTGTAGACATTGATGAGGACGGAGGACACTCGCTTAGAGATTATTCATGAAGACATGGCTTATGTTTCAATTAAGCATCTGGGAGATGGACCGTATGCAGGGATGGGAAAGAAGATGACTTCTTTTCCAATACCATGGAGGACCTTTCCTCGAATGACTATAATGGAACCTCGTACATTGGAGAAGCAAGGGGAGAATTTCTTGTTGTAGGCCTTGATAGGGAAATTTGTGACCTCGCTCTAGTAGGTTCAAATTCTCGTGACAAGGGTGGAACTTGATAATCTCTGTGATAGATACGGGTCATGCTTAGCCACATGGAAACTGGCTAGGTGCCCGGCATGACTCATGGACTGCCTTGGTGGTAGGGCACATTGTCTAGGTAGACTTCTTCATGGCTTACAAACAAGAAGGAACTCTTGGTGCACCTTTAGCAGGGGAGAAGCCTTGGAGGAAGTACCCACGATGATGATGGTAGAAGTGACCGAGGGCACTTAACCTGTACACTATACACATGATGGTGACTAGGGTTGAGGCGAGTCTACTCTTGATGGACACATGGGCAACCAAAGTCATGTACATTGACACGACGGCATGGCAGGAAATTATGTGGAGACATTATGCAGGTGCACTTACTGGGTGCCCACTTATGAGCATCATGGAGGAGTGTCAAGAAGGAATATGCTGAGCATGATTGATTGTTGGTGCTACATGGAGATCTTTTATAGATGGGCTGATGGACATTGTTCACTTTGTTCCATCATGGGAGTTCATGATGGAGTTTCATTCATTGGAGGCTTCATACTACAATGACCTTGCAGTATCTGGTTCACTGAGGAACTGAGATCGAGACTGGTCTTGAGTTTGATGCACTATGGGATGCATACCTTCGAGCAGGGAAACGTGTTCGGTTGGGTCGGGTTGCGTGAGGGCGCCCAAGGAAACGCGTTCGGGTCGGGTCGTGTGAGGGTGGTCGTATAAAAAATACTAAGTTGTGACCGCCCGCGTGCCTTGTGCACGTTCGCGCGGCCAGTTTCCGATTTTCTCCCTTGTGCCTTCGTTCGGGCGGGTCGGGTTGGGTCGTGCCGTGTGAGGGAGGCCGTATAAAAAATGCTAAGTTGTGACTGCTCGTGTGCCTTGTGCACGTTCATGCGACCCGTTTTCCGTTTGCTCCCTTGTGCCTTCGTTTGGGCGGGTCGGGTCGTGCCGTGTGAGGGCACCCAAGGAAACGTGTTCGGGTTGGGTCGTGTGAGGGAGGCCATATAAAAAATGCTATGTTGTGACCGCCCCTGTGCCTTGTGCACGTTCGTAAGACCCGATTGTCGTTTGCTCCTTTGTGCCTTCGTTAGGGCGGGTCAGGTCGTGTCGTGTGAGGGTGCCCAAGGAAACGCATTCGGTTCGGGTCGTGTGAGGGAGGCCATATCGAAAATGCTAAGTTGTGACCGCCCGTGTGCCTAGTTGTCACGCCCCTATACCTTCGGTGTCTTTCAACCACGCTATAGACGGGTGCGGCACTACCGTACTTTTTTCTTTTTCCAAATACTCAAGCATATAGACTACGCCTTTAGCAACACTTGTTAGTTATTAACCAAAGGTTCTCTCGATATGCGGAAATAAACATAAACATCATTATCAATCCACAAGTACACTCATACATACAAGGGAGTGGCAATTCCCTGTTAATAATGAGTCTGACTGATAATACGTTTCATAAATATGAAATAATAAGTTCCAATCCAGCAGAAGCCACTTCTGCTCCTTGGCAAGGCAAGTTAGCCTTTTGACCAAGCTCTAAGGCTTGTCAACCATCAAACTAGCCTACAACAATCATTTACAATCATCAGAATTCACCTTGGGAATATCCCGCACAA